>PISX010001017.1:0-220312 GCA_004024625.1 Mellivora capensis | reverse complement strand
AAACAAAAGCAAAAATGAACTTTTGGGACTTCATCAAGATCAAAAGCTTCTGCACAGCAAAGGAGACAGTCAATAAAACAAAGAGGCAACCCACGGAATGGGAGAAGATATTTGCAAATGACAGTACAGACAAAAGGTTGATATCCAGGATCTATAAAGAACTTCTCAAACTCAACACATGCAAAACAGATAATCATATAAAAAAATGGGGAGAAGATATGAACAGACACTTCTCCAATGAAGACATACAAATGGCTATCAGACACATGAAAAAATGTTCATCATCACTAGCCATCAGGGAGATACAAATTAAAACCACATTGAGATACCACCTCACACCCGTTAGAATGACCAAAATCAGCAAGACAGGAAACAACGTGTGTTGGAGAGGATGTGGAGAAAGGGGGACCCTCTTACACTGTTGGTGGGAATGCAAGTTGGTGCAGCTACTCTGGAGAACAATGTGGAGGTTCCTCAAGAAGTTAAAAATAGAGCTTCCCTATGACCCTGCAATTGCGCTACTGGGTATTTACCCCAAAGATACAGATGTGGTGAAAAGAAGGGCCATCTCTACCCCGATGTTTATAGCAGCAATGGCCACGGTTGCCAAACTGTGGAAAGAACCACGATGCTCTTCAACAGACGAATGCATAAAGAAGATGTGGTCCATATACACTATGGAGTATTATGCCTCCATCAGAAAGGATGAATACCCGACTTTTGTAGCAACATGGACGGGACTGGAAGAGATTATGCTGAGTGAAATAAGTCAAGCAGAGAGAGTCAATTATCATATGGTTTCACTTATTTGCGGAGCATAACAAACAACACAGAGGATATGGGGAGATGGAGAGGAGAAGGGTGTTGAGGGAAATTGGGGGGGAGATGAACCATGAGAGACTATGGACTCTGAAAAACAACCTGAGGGTTTTGAAGGGGCAGGGGGTGGGAGGTTGGGGGAGCCTGGTGGTGGGTATTATGGAGGGCACGCATTGCATGGAGCACTGGGTATGGTGTAAACTTGTGATCTCTGTCTGTGAAAAAAATAAATAAAATATTAAAAAAAAAAGAAATATAGGAGTGACACCCAGAGCTAGGTCCTTGGCACATGGGAGGCTGAGGAGGCCGAGCAGAAGGCTACTGGAAGAGCGTGTTCCAAGACTGTTACAGTTAGGATTCAGTTGCAGATAACAGAAAACATTCTGGCTCATTTATCAGTGAGGGATTTCAGAATTGGTATTTGGCAACTGACAAAAGCTTTAGAAGAGCTTAAAGATCAACTGTTATGCTGGCCTTTATAGGAAAAGGCCCTGCTGAGGAAGCTCCCACCCTGCTACAGAAAGCCATGTGGTCTCATGCCTGTAGATGCTTCATGTAAGTCCACCCCCAATCTAAGCCTTGTGCAAGTATGCACTATGTGCGTCTGGCAGAACTGAACTTATACCAGGAAACCTGACTGTAAGGACCTGTTGAGGTCCTTAAGGAACTAACTATGAAGTTAGTTCTGAATTCTTCAGAATTCAGCACAGTATACTAGAAAAGAATTCCAACGGATATAGACCAAGCCAATCCATAATGGCGTGGAGGTACTGAGCAATGTGTTTTAGATTAATTGAAAATAAGCTGCCCATTTGACATACTTGGGAGGTCATAAGCAGTAGATAGTGAGATATGGAAGCTGGAAACTCCTGGAAGAAATCATGAACTGGAATAAAAGGCATCCTCACATCTGGAGATGGGCATGTAAAAAGGGGCACTTACTGAGGTTATCTAGGGAATGAATACAGACAGATGAGAGAATAAAGTTACATGTCCTTCACATGAGGTCATGAGAAGGAGCGAGAAGAGCTGCTTGAGAGAGGTAAATGGGTTAAGAAGAACACCTGAAGATGGTGTTCGCCAAATAGACAGAGAAACGATTCTAAAGAGGCATGACCAATCATAAACATTTTTGGATGTTTTATACTCTTTTGACGAAGACTTACACACAGGCTTTGGCTAGGCATGTAGGATTCCATTGGAATGGCAGAGACAAGAGTCAGAGGAGATGAAATACAAAATGTGAAGGGAGGAAGCAGCATCCTTGGGAATCTCACTATCTGTATTTGAGGTTGGACAAACCATCGGAAATGCTCTGGTAGCTGGATGGGGGGCAAAGGACCAAAGGGAATACTTAAAAAAAAAAAAAAGAACAATATTACATGATAGTAGTTTGTTGATGGAAATAATGAGTTGAAACCTTGAGATTTCAGTCATCTCTTCATTGTGTTTCTCATTCTTGTCTGAGTATAATGTGTTCAGTCTTTTTATGCTCTCATTTAGTGCCTCAACTTAAAATAGGTCTGGGACATGAAAATAACTCATCTTTACACATGCGTGTTTCCAACATTATATATTTTATTGTTTATGCAGCTAATGGTCTCTAACTACATAAAAGTTGTTTTTTTGCTTTTTAAAGTAAATTTCCTAATTTGAATTATGACATTTCAACTGATGAGGCAAGATCTCTTTTTCTGAACAATGAAGATTCAATTACTTCAGAGGGAAAAGAATTATCACTAAAAGGGGAAACAATATAGAAAATATCTCTTTACAATGTTTATTTTCTCTTTTTTCTTGGTATGACAGTATTGATTATAGTTTAAAACAAAGAAATCATATGATAGGGAAATAATAAGTTTCAGTTATGTTTTTCTCTATATAATTTGTTATCTTTTATTTCTTTAAGATTGTATTTATTTATTTGACACAGAAAGAGAAGCACAAGTAGGCAGAGTGGCAGGCAGAAGGAGAGGGAGAAACAGGCTCGCCGCTGAGTAGAGAGCCCGATGGGATCATGACCTGAGCCAAAGGCAGATGTTTAACGCTTAATCAACTGAGCCACCCAGGTGCCCTGTAATTTGATATATTTTGAACGACATCACTGAGAACTTTATTTTCAGATTGGCCTGCCCAGGACTCAGGTTCACTTTGTTGTTGTGTCCAATCATGACAAACCTTTTAAGTTCTGTCTCAAACCTGAATTTGAATCTGATGAATGCACTTTCAGTTTTTGACATTTGTGATTTTGGGGAAATTATGCAGCTTCTCTGATCTTTATTTGTGTAGCACTGGAGCTGATAATGTCTGTTTCACAGCACTGCTGTTAGAACCAATGAGAACTGATATGAAAACGTTCGTGGTGATGGAAGGAGGGAAGAAGCAGGCAACATGGCGCCGTGCACCGGTGGGAACTCTGGGGCTGAACACGCAGTCATTTGAAACCTAACTCTGTCTTAGAATGAGCGTGTGACCTGTAAGCTACAGTTTCTTTGTGTGTGAGCTTCACTGGGTTCTTGTGAGGGAAACATAAGATAACAGATATCAAACTCCTTGTGTAAAGTAGTACAACGAATGGTTGACTTTTCTAATTTTCCAGTGATGGCACTTGAATGATGTTGCACAACAAACTTGTAATAGTTTGGTTTCTGGAAATACAAAGGTTCTTCTTATGGTTAAAGAGGGTAATGGGGAGAGGGGAGTTCCCTATAAATTATCTACCAGTGTGTGTCCAAATATCCCCTGCTACGTCATACATTAATTCCCCATACATTCTTTCTCATTAGATTGATTGATTGCCTTTCCCAGACTCCCACTGTCCCCCTCCAATTCCCACAACAAGCTTCCTTAATTATTTTTATTGTTGAGATGATTTACAAGAAAATGTAAGAGTCAACAATAATGAGAAAAGCTAATATCGATAAGAACTTACTGTGTTTCAGGCAGTGATGGAAAGTAGTAGAAATAATGATTTTTATCTCATGTTACTGTAGAATTCTTCTACTGCCCAAAGTAGCACATTGTAGAGTCATCCCTCTTGGCATCTAGACTCCTAGGTTGTTGAACTGGAGAGAGAATTCTACTAAGTGGCTCTCAGTCCATGAGCAGCTTGTTGCCTTACCAAGTAAAAGTTGCACCAGGTAAAGTTACGCAGACAAAGGAGACTATTTCCCTATAGCAATAGGGGAAAGAGATTTAACTCAATAATTTGGGGGAATTTTCAAGACTGGGGTGGGGTCAATCAAAGGCCAATGTTTTCTAATTGACCTTACTGAAGAAAAATATGCTTTCTCGAATCTTTAAACAGGAGGCATTTTAAAAACTTGGGCCAAGACACCCACTGAAGTTAGTCTCCTACCCTCCCACGGAGGTTGGAGACAAAGGTTCCATGTCCCTGAGATGTTTCCATATCAGAGAGAGGTTTCCCAGGTCCTTGAGAAAGACATTCCTTGTGCTGCAAAATTGTGAAGTTACTCTTAAGGAGATATGTATATTTTATTGGGACAGAGATAATTTGCAATTATAAAATGCAATTACATTTCTAAAGTAAAAACTAGGAGAAAGGGGGTAAAGGATCTTTAGAAGAAAGAAAGCTGTCTAAGGTGTATCCAAGCAGTAAATCTCTCCAGCTCAGCCTTGTAGACTCAACTAATAGAAACCAGTAAGGGCCTTTGATAATGAATAGCATGGCATGGACAATCTAACAGCTTGTATTGTAAGACAATTGAGAGAGCTTATCACTCAGTTTTGCCACAAATACACATCTGCAATACGTCCCTAACCCATGTTAGTGTCAATACCAACTTTAGGGGCAATTGGAAGAAGATGTCACACTAAGCCATGATATTAATCCAGTAAGTCTGTTAGGTAAGTACAGTCTTCAGATAAATACCTGCTTTCCAAGTCTATGTAAACACCCCAAATGTTAGAAGGGACTGTTGCAGGACATTAGCACAACCCTGACCCCCTGAGAACTGTGTGAAACTGCCGAAGGCCAGGGCAGTCCCAGCACTCTGCGTGCATTGTTACCCACATGCATTCTGCTCTGGTGCTCTTGGATACTGATCTTTGGGATGACAGAGGCCATGTTTTGTGCATCTGAAGCTCCCAGTGCAGTGCTGGGTGTCGGAGCTTTTGCAGAGTGGAGAGAGCCAAGCGTGAACTGAATTGTAGCCCCTCCCCTCCAAACCTGCGATTTCCCATGCTGAAACCCTGTCCTTCAGTGTGACTGTATTTGGAGATAGAGCCTTTAAAGAGGCAAGTAGGGTGAGATGAGGTCATAAAAGTGAGGACTTGAGCCGACATGATCAGTATTTTTGTAGGAAGAACAGACAGCAGGGATGTGCAGGCACCGAGAACAGGCCATGTGAGGACAAAAGGTGCTCATCTGTGGGGTGCCTGGGTGGCTCAGTTGGTCAAACGTCTGTGTCTTGATTTCGGCTCAGGTCCTGACCTCAGGGTCATGAGATGTATTTCCACACTGGGCTCCACACTGGGCATGGAGGCTGCTTAAGATTCTTTCTCTCTCTCCCTCTGCCCCTCCCTGCCCCTACCCCCCACCACGCTCATGCTTGTTCTCTCTGTAAGTGCATAAATGAAACGTGTCCAACTGCAAAGCAAGGATAGAGGCCTCAGGAGAAACCAACTAACCCCGACGACATCTTGATACTTGACTTCCAGCCTCCAGGACGGTGACAAATCAGTCTCTGTTGTTTAAGCGCACCCCCACCCCGGCCCCCGGTCTGACGAGGTCTGTTACCACAGCCCTAGTAGAAAAACACAACCACCTTTGTTGTTCGGGTTTGGGTGCCAGTACTGGTTCTGCCTTCCAGTCCTCATCGGCAGTAACGAATTTGACCTCTGCACTCTGACTTCCTGTTTTGTAAAACAGTAGTGTTTCCTCTCGTGTATGGATGTGGTGAAGATAAAGTCAAATATTATAGTATGTGCTGGCCTACAGTAAGTGCTCTGTACACCGAGATTATTAAATTCATCAAAACTGTGTTGCCAAATGAAGGAGAGCAAGAACATGATCAAGAATTTTAAAAAAAAAATATATATATATATAAATATTTTTTTTTGTTTTTGTTATTGTTTGTTTCTTTGTTCTTTGTAAAATGTACTTTTATTATTATTTCACTTAATTTTTTTTTCTTGCTTGAGAATTTCTGTCTAGAAGTTTGGTTTATCACACTTCAAAAATTATAAAGTAAAATACAAACAGGGACCTGCACCCACAACGCAATCTTAGTGGTTATCTGGGGGAGAAAAATGCTGGGCTCAAGTGACGGTGACCCTGATGCATTCTGGCAGCTCCTAAAGACAAGGACCACAAATTGACTCAGGTACCATTTCCGTTTTAATGGTCATTGGATAATTCAGATCACAGACTGATAAATTCAACTGCCTGATTGTTGACCTCACAATAGATGACTTGACCAGTTGGTAGTTGATGTTTTATTCATGTTGATGTCCGGTGATTTTTTAAAAATAAAGAGATAGTGCTAAAATTGCTTGGAATTATCCATCATTTACATCTGAGCCTTTTTAAAGTTTCCAGTTTTTGAAGTGATTTCAGAGAATGGATATGGAATTACAGTTGGGTGGTTTATTTGTCGTCAATTAATTCGAAGCAGGTTATGTTTCCTATTTATGGGTGAGCATGTATAACTGGGTTATATATGCAAGCTGTTGTTTAATTTACCTGATAAAGGGCTGCTCAAATTCTCCTCACTGAGGCTGTTTGAAAAATGCTATTCAAAATTAATTTATTAGTTAAAAGTCCTAGTAACTCACAACAAAGTGTAATTTTGCATGATGATATTGTAGTCAGCTCTAACCATGGGAGATCAGATAAAAGAACAACTTATAAGTGTGGGCCTAGTAGCATCACAGACATTTAATCATTCTATCCTTCTGTGACCTGGGACTGCAGAAGGCATCAGAAGACAGATAAATATAAATTGAACTATTAAAAAGGTATTAAATGTGTTTCAGTGTATTAAATCCTCCTTTTGGGGACACTGGGGTGGCTCTGTCTGTTAGGCATTAGCCCTCAGCTTAGGTCATGATTCCAGTCCTGGGTTCAAGCCCCACATCAGGCCCCCTGCTCAGTGGGGAGCCTCCTTCTTCCTCTCCCTCCCGCTCTGCTTGTGCTCTCTTCCTCTCTCTCTCGTGCAGTCTCTCCCTCAAATAAATAAATAAAATATTTTAAAAAAATTAAAAAACTAAATCCTTCTTTGGGATCTAATTTTCTTAGTAGTATTTGTGCCTTATTGAAAAATTATCTGTTGACAATTTACCTTTAATTAAAGAATAAACACAATCAGCAAAAAGAATGAGGGGATGATTATCTGTAGGGTTTGCTAATAATCCAGGGTTATTGTGGGCTCTGTTGATGTGAAGAAAGACACGGGCTCTTACTGAAATGAAGAGTTTGATTCCCTCTCACCTGAGCGACAGGTAGCGGGACCAGGGAATTCTTCGCAATTGTCAGAATACGGGCCCACCTGAGCATAGTAATGTGTCTTATTTTAGACCTTACACTTACATATTTTAATTTTTCTTTTAAAATAAATCAGTTCATTTGCAAGTGTATCTAGGTATCACAGGACAGAGATAAAACCACTTTCCTGTCTGAAAAGGAATGTTTAGACCAAGTCCATGCTCAAAATTTTGCCCTCCTGTACCCTCTGCTCACTTTAGGAATTGTGACTCTAGGATTGTTCTCATTGTGATAAAATAATCCTGTGTATGGTACATTATATGATGATATCATCAACAGTAGAATATTAATATCATTTGGTCATATGTCACCACTAAGGCAAAGACAAAATAGCTCCATGTTAGTAAACTTGAAGAAGTAAGTAAAAGGGATTGGTGCTAATTAGAAGTGTTGTATTTCTACCTTGAGATCATGTGGATATGGTACACATTGATTTTATAGGTTTGCTTTAGATAGAACAACAAGCTTTCATAGAAGCTTTTCACTGACATACTGTGTTCTCAAAATCAATGTGGCACTGACCAAGTTTACTTGGGGAAAAGCTGCATAAGCTTTTTTTCTTTTTTTTTTTTTTATGTTTCCAACAAGGAAAAATTGAAGAGCAGGGACTTATAATGTAAGGCATTACATTCTACTCTTCTATGAGGAGATATAAAACCTTTTGAATATCCCTGCTCGATAACAGACCTTGGATGTTTGCTACAAAGCTAATTATTTCTAGTTGGCCTCTTCCAGCTGTTATGGAAAATTTTAAGTCTCCTAGGTTTTCCCATTATAATATTTTGAGGGAAGATAAATAATGTCACTTAAATAATATCATATATTATCCAAATAATGTCTCCATTTGGTAGTACTTGATTTCATTAGCTTGGTGCCATCCTTTTTTATTTTTTTAATTAATGTATAATTGACATAACATTAAGCTTGGTGCCATTTTAAGGACTTATTCATAATGATATTTTCCCTTCTACATATAATACTTTCTTAAGAAATATTGATGTCATTATATCCATACAGAGAGAATGTGCATTAAAACAAAATTATAGGGATAAGAAATGAAAAAAAAAGGGAGGGGTCTGATTTTTAAAAATTAATTTTCAAGTGAAGTTATAATGTCAATTATTATTATTTCTTCTGGATGAGAGTTTGCCAAAGAAATGATAAGCTGAGCCTCCTGTGACCCTCTGCTACTCACCAAATCATAGGAACAACTTCCTTGGAAAAGCCACCATACTGAGGGCTGATACAGTTGTCAAATATTTTTATTGTGACATATTTTTAAAACCAAACCCTCCCTTATGGAACTGTTGAATTTTCCAGGATATTTCTCAGAGTGATGTGTGTAATATTCCAATAACCAACAGTTTTGTTTCTTGGAAATAAGAACGGATTCCTTAAGAACAATGAAGTGAGCAATTCCTATTTATTAGATCAGATTAAAAATTTTCAAATTCTGAAAAACAGTTTGTTTTCAATGTATCATTGTAGCCACAGTCATTTATATATGGAAAAAAGTATGGAGGTTCCTCAAAAAGTTGAAAATAGAGCTACCCTACAACCCAGCAATTACACTACTGGGTATTTATCCTGAAGATACAAATTGGGTGATCTGAAGGGGCACGTGCACCCCAGTGTTTACAGCAGCAATGTCCACAACAGCCGAACTATGGAAAGAGCCCAGATGTCCATCGACAAATGAATGGATAAAGATGTGAGATATATATATATATATATATATATATATATATATATAATGCAGCTATCAAAAAATGAAATCATGTCATTTGCAAAGATGTGGATGGAACTAGAAGGTATTATGCTAAGCAAAATAAATCCATCAGAGAAACACAATTTTCATATGATCTCATTGGTATGCGGAATTTAAGAAACAAGGCAGAGGATCATAAGGGAAGAGAGGAAAAAAATGAAACAAGATGAAACCAGAGAGGGAGACAAACCATAAGAGACTCTTACTCTCTTGCTGGAATGGAGCGGGGTGGGGAGACGGAGTGGCTGGGCGATGGAGATTGGGGAGGGTATGTGCTATGGGGAGTGCTGTGTATTATGTAAGACTGGTGAATCACAGACCTGTAGCCCTGAAACAAGTAATACATTATGTGTTAATAAAAACAAACAAACAAATAAGAATCTACAGGAAAAAAGAAAAAGAAAAAACAGTTGGGGAAAAGCTTACAGGTGAGACAAAATCCACTGTGTGATTACACCTAATAACCATCATACATGGTAAGTGAATTTTGTCTCATTTTGTATTTGTATTTTAAAATCTGTTTAATCTAAAAATAATAATAATGAAATAAAATAAAATCCATTTACTCTGACCTGGTGACTGGAAGACAGCCTTCCTCATCCCAGGGGTGTGGGTGCAAGTGTGTTACATGGTTTATACCCAGGGGATGAAATTATGGGTGATTTTTATGTTTTTTTTTTCTTATCTTAATTTTTGTACTTTATCTTCAGGAATATGTAAAATATATAAAATAAGTAAAAGTTTGTGAATGCTTTCAAAAAATAAATAAAACCTATGTAGACACAAACCATTTAAAAACTTCAGTAACGGGGCGCCTGGGTGGCTCAGTGGGTTAAAGCCTCTGCTTTCGGCTCAGGTCATGATCCCAGGGTCCTGGAATCGAGCCCCACATTGGGCTCTCTGCTCAGCAGGGAGCCTGCTTCCTCCTCTCTCTCCCTGCCTGCCTCTCTTGCCTACTTGTGATCTCTGTCTGTCAAATAAATAAATAAAATCTTAAAAAAAAAAAAAAAACTTCAGTAACAAAGGTCTATTTGTGATATTTAGCTTTTAGCTGGACTTCACTGTGAGAAGTAGGAAATTAAAACTTCGTTTCGCCTTTGTCTCTTGGAGATATACCTATATCGCTTCAGAACACACTAGATACAGTACTACCATCTCTATTTTTTCAATTAAAATTGTCACATTGTGTAAATACATTGCCCTCTCCAGTTACCTCTGGTTTTTACGTATTTTTTTCATTTCTAGTTTGGACAATTTTGGTAACTCACTATACCACCCATTTAGAAATAATGAAAACAGGGGCGTCTGGGTGGCTCAGTCGGTTAAGCATCTGCCTTCAGCTCAGGTCATGATCTCAAGGTCCTGGGACTGAGCTCCTCAACAGGCTCTCTTCTCAGCAGGGAGCCTGCTTCTCCCTCTCCTGCTGCTCCTTCCCCCACTGGTTCTCTCTCCGTCTCTCTCCGTCTCACATAAAAAAAAGAAGGAACGAAAACAATATTTAGGTACCCATTTCTTTTGGTAAACACAAAAGGCTTCCTGAATGCGTTCCTACTAACATTGCCAAGACTACCTCATTAGGTTTGTTGACTATTTTATAGCTCTTTGGTTCCGTGAACTTTTAATGTTCTTGAAAAGCACCCTCGAAACAATTGCACACGCCGAGAGCTACAGCAGATGCAGCAGGACACCTGGGGTGAAAGCCTGACAAATCATAACGCAGGACAGCCTGAGAGCATCTGTCTGCGGCTTACCTGCGCCCAGCGCCCCTGTGCCTCGCTGGCCTGTGTGTGCAAGCTTGCTGTTTGGGAGACATCTGAGATCAAAGCTGCTGCTAGGTTATTTCTTCTTTCACATAGGCCTTTTGATCCCCCGCCCCCTGCCTCCAGCTTTTACAGTCTGGATCTTAATCTCAATTCGTTTTACTGCTTTTCCACCTTTCTTTAAGAAAAAAAAAAAAAAATCTGCTGTTAGGGCTCCAAAGAGAAGACCAAATATCGCAGCTTTAAATGTCTTTTTTTTTTCTAAGAGGATCAGTGTGAAAATCACATCGCTGCACTCTCTCCTCTACTTGGGGCACTTTGATGCCAGCATCCGGAAGCACTAAGCGTCTACTGGTTTTCCCAATATCTTTTCAGAGGAAATGAGGACTTAAAAAGGAATCAATCCATGTCATGCTGAAGTTCAAGCCTATCTGGGGAGAGTGGTCTCACGAACTTAAGAGCCATTTGCAGATTTTTCTTTTCTCTTTTCTTTTTTTTTTTTGTATAAAGTATTTTAGAATTCAATTTTTTTTTATAAAAGAAATAAATAATGCATGGAAAAATATATTTTCCTCTACACTTCTTATTCTCCAGGTGCTCCATGGGGGCAATGGGTACAAATCACTCTCCTTACACATCACGCAGTAGAAAGCTCTGGGTCTCAGACTTACTATGCATCAGTCTCCTGGAGGGCTTGTTACACGGCAGACCGCTGGGTCCGACTCGAAGTGTTTCTGATTCAGTACATCTGGAGTGGGTCCCTGCAAAGTGTCACGGATCCTCTTTGAGAACCGCTGTATAGACAACTGTATATCCTATGGCAATTTGAGGTTTGAGTCCTTGGCCAGGTAAAATGCAGCCGTCACCACAAGAAAGGAAGGAGAGAGAAAAGGATGAGCATGAGCACCCGAGTTCACCCAGAAGCAGCTTAGTTTTCCAGAAAGCTTGGAAAATTGAGAGCAAGTGTGGAAAACCCACGAATTCAAAAATCAAGAGGAAGAGAGGGGAGTGGTGTTGCTAGCTGTAGGAGGCCAAGAGAAAATGCATATTAAATAATCTAGTGTATTTCATTGGTATTATTGGTATTTAAGAATTTATTTAAGATCTGAACCAACCAATACTTGTTTTGCTCTAATTGGGTTGACATAAAGGGAAGGAAGAAATGCAGATACAGTTCCATTTTCACAGGTTTGCCTTGAGCTAATCTTTTGCTGAATGCATGATAGATGTGGATCCTGCAAAATTTAATTTCCTTTAGAGTCATATATATATCTCTTAACAAAAATTTATTCAGAGGTGTGTTGGTAAATGTTTAATGCCCAGGAGGTGAGGAGGAAGACTGGTAGTGATTGTCCATAGCCAGTTTGAAGCTTTCAGTGTTTTAAAATCTGGCTCTTACAAAATTTTTGAAAATGTAACAATTAGCTTTTGTGATCCAACCTAAGCCAGTTCCAGTACAGTTTTTCTTAAATCTGGTCATTTACATCCACTTTGGTTTAGCTATTTGAAACATAGATGTGTTTATTGTAACCTTGTCATTTTAACAGAGAAAAAGGCAACTTAATATTTAAAGAACACCTCTTCAATTATTAAATATTCTAATAATTAAAATGTCACAAGCAAAGGCGTCCATGAACTTTGTGGAGCTGGAGACTATTTTAAACCTTTTCCCTCAGAGGCATGCAAAAATTAATTATCTTAACTGAGCCTAATAATATTCCAAGCCTATATTTTTAGAACTTCATTTTCTTCAAAATGTACTCCTTGAACCCTTTTGGGGTGCCTGGCAGCAAGCAAAGCTCCATGGACACTTGGATGCACCGGAGGCTCTCACAGGTGTAGGGAGGGGACAAACAGATCAATGTGGGGCAAGATGAGAGGCTGGGCATTGCACCGGCGAGGACAGCCGCATCCCAGGGAGGCGAGCAGAGTTCATTCACAGCCTTGATTATATTCTTGCCGGCATGGGACTGTAGACTGAATGCTGTGTCCTCCCTCTGAATTCGTCCATGAAAATCATAATCCTTACACGAGAGACCCCGCAGAGCTCCCTCGTCCCTATGAGTACACCCGCAAGGAGGCCCCATTTATGAACCAGGAAGAGGGCTCTCACCAGACACTGAATCATTGTGTCTTAACCTTGGACATGCAGCCTCTTGGATGAACCTCCTATGAGAAATAAATCCGTGGTTTTCTGGGTTACCCAATATATCGTATTTTATTATAGCAGCCGGGCAGACTGAGACACATGATATGACTGTGTCAGGTCTGGTTTATCTGATAGGACCATTCACAATTGTGGGAGAGCTTTAACTAGGGACTTAGGAAGATAATACAATTATATGTCGAGAGTGACTGAAATTGCATCCAGATGTTGTAATGAGGCCCATATACTGTTTATCGTAAGACCTGTTTAGAAAACTTAATTTTCTTCTATGATCTGGCACTGATTTTCAGGTTTGTTTTTTTTTTTTAAAGATTTATTTATTTATTTGACAGACAGAGATCACAAGTAGGCAGAGAGGCAGGCAGAGAGAGAGAGAGGAGGAAGCAGGCTCCCTTCGGAGCAGAGAGCCTGATGCGGGGCTCGATCCCAGGACTCTGAGATCATGACCTGAGCCACAGGCAGAGGCTTTAACCCACTGAGCCACCCAGGCGCCCCTGATTTTCAGTTTTTAACACGACACATTGGGGTAACTCTTAAGAAGGTTACAGAAATAATTCAGATTTGCCCTTTGATGTTGGCCCCCAAGCCATTCTCGTCCAACCTTGTTGACTCTATTCTGGCCAATGTGTGTCTTGTTTCAGGGCCTTTGAAGTTGACCTGGGATAGACTTAGCAGCTCTGGCTTGATGAACCAGTGAATTACCAAGTGACAGTCCAGCTCACTTAAAAAAAAAATCAATTTTCTAATGTAACCCCACCCCATTGATGTCTGTATGGCCGTGGACTCCTCTTGCCGGGATTAAAGTTCCTGTTCCCTCTCCACGCCGAGAAGTTTATTTATTTATTTATTCATTTATTTATTTATTTATTTATTTACTTATAACTCCTATTTAAATAATCCATACACCCATTGTGGGGCTTGAACTCACAACCCCAAGATCAAGAGTTGTATGCTCTTCTGGCTGAGCCAGCCAGGCACCCCAGGAGTTTAAAAAGTTAAAATTTTATACTGGAATGGGGGGTGAACATTGCTCAGGCCTCACCGCACCCGTGGGCATGCCCGGTTCACAGTGATTGAACCACAGTGCTGTCCCACTTAAGTTATAGTTTACAGGGGTTTGTTACATTTACAATTTGTCTTTTAAAGATATTTTGGGTGCCCAGGTGGCTTAGTCAGTTAATCCTCTGCCTTTGGCTCAGGTCCCACGTGGGGCTCCCTGCTCAGCAGGGAACCTGCTCCTATCTGTCCCTCTGCCCCTCCCCGCCTCCCCTGCTGGTGCTCTCTCTCATGCTCTCCCTCTCTCTCTCTCTCTCAAATAAATAAAATCTTTAAAAAAGAAACATATTTTGAGGATTGGAGATAAACCTTAATTACCTACTCCAGGATTCAACTTTGAACACATATATGACACCATAAGGCTTCTGCCATTCCTATAATTTTGAAACAGATTTCAGATTTCAAAAGATATAGGAAATAAATTACTGATTTAAAATTAATATTAATTCTATATTACATGAACAATGCGTATACAGTGCATAGATTGCGCTATATGACATAGTCAAAATTTAGAGTATTACTATGTCTTCTCTGTAACTGGTATAAAGACACTTCAGAGATTAACTCCTAAATCTTTCCAAATAGTGTGCTTTGGCATAAGTTCTAAGCGAGGACTTTGGGACCCATGAGTCCCTGTATATACTAAAAAATGTGGACAAACCTACATACCAAGAAAATAAAACACATGCTTCCTGTATAACTCCCAGTCTTTCCAAAAGCAATTAAACTTTAAAAACTTGGTTGTTTTTATTTGTCTGTTGGAAAACTTAATATTTCTGAAAAATAACCTTATTCAAATAATATGTGTCTTTACCCTCCTTGTGTAGACTTCCTAGTGGGGTGAGTAGAGATGGAAGAAATGACAACTAATCAGCTTACCAGTGGCTTATTGTGTAAAATGATGATGCACGATTAGTATCATGCATTACACCAGCTGTAATTCCTCTGTGGGTTGATCTTAAATAAGACGTGGCAGCTTGGTACCTCATGACATCACCCGTGCCTGGACACATAGTGTCTCTCCGTTGTTTACACTGAAATGGTTAGCGCTCCAGCTGGCTTCCCGGACTCTAACCTTCTGCTTCTCTTGTATGCACTCTTAGTTTTGTGATGCCACAGTCAGTTATAGCTACATTTTATGATGTAAGCATGATTGATTTTATGCGGTATCTACAGGCAAAATCTTAGGATTGAAATTCAACACCCACGATGTGTTGTATTGTTGATGTCATTTACTGCAGAGAGAAGTCATGTACTAGTATCATAGGACTTTTTTTTCCTGCAATACTTGGTGTTTTCTTCCCCAACAGAGACCTTTTTTCCCCATGAGTTCTCCTCCTTCACTGATATCCTTGAACTCCTCCTCACTGGCTTCCCAGTGTTTCTCCAACTTTGTCTCGAGGCCAACATTATCCTCTTTTTCTATTGATATCTTTGTCGTTCCCTCACCAGATCCCTCACTAAACTTCCCTAGAAATGACGTGGGTAAGAATTCTTCATTTTTGTACGCCTGAATTTATCTATGAATCCACCCTGACATTGCTTTGATCAGGTAGCTGAGCAACAACCGTAGGTCGTTGACATTTTTCCTCATTAAAGTGAGGATTATTCGCTGTGGATTAGCTGTCTTGTCCCCGCCCAGTGTGGCACGCTTCTGACCTGCCTCACATCTTTGCTGGTCACTGGTTTCACTTATTGTCGGTGTTATTGTTTTCTTTCTGAAAGCTTTCAGAATTCTTCCTTTGCTCTAGGTCTGATGACAATGCGGGCTAAATGGGGTCTGGGTTTAGATAGATCTTTCACGTCCTAGTTCCTCTGACTGTCTTTTGGTTGTTTTATTTCCTCATAGGCCCTCGTGGGATTTTGGTTTTCTATGTCCTGGTACGTTTTTTCATTCATCTCTGTCTCCCTCTCTCTATGCTTTTTTAACTTTCTGGGAGATGTTCTTCAATGTTTTAACTCAACCTAAAACAAAAATCCAACACACTTAATTTGGGCCACCATTTTTTTTAAAGACTTTATTTATTTTAGAGAGAAGGCACACAAGTTGAGGGCAGGAGAAGGACAAACAGACTACGCTGAGCACAGAGCCCCACATGGGGCTCCATCGCACCACTCCCATGACCCGGAGATCACCACCAGAGCCAAAAATCAAGAGTCCAATGCTCAACCAACTGAGCCACCTAGGGGCTCCTGGCAATCATGTTATATGTTCCCAAGTAGCCCTGCTTCGTTTTGGTGTTTGCTCATCATGGTATTCTGTGATCTGTGAATATTATTTTTTCTTCCTTTCTTTTAATTCCTGAATTTATCTATGAATCCACTTACTTGTTTGCTTATTTTGTTGATTTATCTCTTTATTTCATGTTGAACACTCTGCTCAAAGGTATGACACTTTGAGGCTGACTTTTCACATTGAAGCCTGGATGGTGACAATCTGCATGGGAACTCTTGTACGCACATGGCCATCTTCCTTTTGGAAGGCCTTCCTCCATTTGGATGAAGACACAGCCGTTCAGATGTGTGATCCTTAAATCCATAATGTGAAGGTCTTTTACCTTCAGTATTTATTTCTATTTCTTATAAAAATGATCTTTGACTTTCCACATTAGACTAGAAACTGTGTGGCTGTTTAACGTCCAGACTTCCCATTTAAATGGGTTTTCAGCCTACAGTTTTGCATTGTTCTTTGCTTGTTTTAATACAAATTCACACTGGGGATTTCCAAGTCTCAGGGCTCTCTGAGCCTCTGTTCTTGGGACTCCGTCAACTGGTTTAGCGGGGACCCTGGGTTGTAGTGTGTGCTTTTGCTCTCTTCCCTTATTACTTCT
Source organism: Mellivora capensis (assembly GCA_004024625.1). Taxonomy (NCBI): domain Eukaryota; kingdom Metazoa; phylum Chordata; class Mammalia; order Carnivora; family Mustelidae; genus Mellivora; species Mellivora capensis. The sequence continues at coordinate 203,406 of PISX010001017.1, read as the reverse complement.
ATCCTTTTTCAGTTCCCACAAATGTTTTAAGTCTCATCTGAAAATGATCCTTCTCTGTATCACATCTTTTTATTACTTCTTTACATTAGGTTTTAGAGGGTGAGGAATTACATGCCTGTTTTCCATATGCTATTGTATACTTCTAGGACATACTAGTCATACCAAGTCATTATTCAAACTTTTTAGGTTATTTTAAAATTTTGTAACAAATAAAAAACCACAGAGAAGTGAAAGTTTACTACAAAAACAAAATTTCCCGCAAGTATTTGACAATAATTTGCCAACTGATGCCTTTTTACTCTTGACCAATTTATTATGTATTTTTTACAAACAAGGGCATTTTTCTTACAGGACCATAGTACAACCATCACCATGAGAAAATTAACATCGATGTAACACCCAATCCTCATGTCTCATTCATGTTTAACCAATTTTACCAATAATGTCTTTTATAGCAAAGGAACAAGTTCAGAATCAAATACTGCATTTCCTTGCCATTTTTTTTCAGTCTCCTTCAGATCAGAAGATACTCTGGCCATTCCTTGACCTTCATGACCTTGACACCTTAAAGATTAGAGGTCAGCCATTGGTTAGAATGTCACTCTGGGCTTCTCAGACCTGTTCTCATGATTAGATTCAGGTTATGCCTCTTTAGCAGGAATGGCACATGAATGGTGCCACACCCTTTCCACGTGACAAGATTTCCTTTTTTCCTATTGCTCCTTGATGTCACTTTGAAGGTTTGATGAAAGTGGGATCTACAAAGCGCCTTTGCTGTAAAGTTACTCTTTTTCCCTTTGTAATTAATTAAGTATTTATAAGAAGATAATTTGAAACTCTGTTAACACTTCCTTTCTTATCTTAGCTATCAATCTTTGCATATCAATATGGACACATTGATTCTTTTATTAATTGATTATAATAGAATATATTATATATCGGAATGCTCAAGCTTAAGAGGTGCGGTCAAGTTGGTTTGGGGGTGTCAATTTCACATGTTGCCATCAGTCTTGGAACACTTTTTTGCTCTCTGACAGATAGAATATCCTCTTGAATTTTTTGTGACGGCTCTGGAATAAGTCACTTTTATGAGGATTCCTGGTTCTTTTCATGTATTTATTTTTTCTAAAGATTTTATTTATTTATTTGACAGACAGAGATCACAAGTAGGCAGAGACGCAGGCAGAGAGAGAGGGGGAAGCAGGCTCCCTGCAGAGCAGAGACCTCCCACAGGACGCAGGGCTGGATCCCAGGACCCTGGGATCATGACCTGAGCCAAAGGCAGAAGCTTTAACCCACTAAGCCACCCAGGCGCCCCTCCTGGTTCTTTTTAGTAGAGATGGGTTCTTAGACAAGATCAGAATGTGGGTGCATGCATTGCTATTGGCTTGTCACTGTTTTTAAGTATATAATTGTGCACTGAATTTCTATGTGCGATTGTTAGGAGAAGGAGTGGTAGGTTATAGGAAAATTTTCTCATGAAGATCACAAGAAAAGAAGTTTTTTAAGGATTTGTATTTATTTAAAATTGAGCAGTTATCTGTCATAATGTGTTTTAAGAAAGTCATAATTGTCTCTTAGCATGGATAGAATGCTAAATAGTTCACTCTATATTCACATATTGATCTCTGATCAAAAGTATTTTTGCTACATAGATATTTATAATTCAGTATGAATTTGTAAAGTCTAATCTTTAAAAAAGAAAGAGAAAACATAGGCATTAGAATAAAATATACTACTCTGAAATGTCTTTTGCTCATTCAGTGAATGGGACTATTTATTAGTTTGTTATGATTTAACTTCATACATAAATGGAAAACCTATAATAACCATTTTTTCTTTGTTACATAACAGATGTTTGTTAAAATTGACATAAGTTCTTTTTTAGCTTACTTCTCCCCAAACGAACAAAGGAACCAATATCTTCCATTTATCCTGTGTAGTTGGTATTTTCAGGATCATCACCGGTATATATGCGAGTGATTTTTTTTTTTTTTTGGTAACATAACAAAGGAAACAGATTTTATGCAAATATTTATTTGGGTATCCAGGAATACTGAGTACTCTGAGCCAATTTCTAATCAGATAAATGGTTGATTTAAGCACAATTATAAATATTAAAATACATGTAGGGCTTTAGGAGATCATAGAAAACAAAATATCCATCACTCTACAACTGAAATGAAATGAACATTGACACCTCCTGGTGGAACAGACTTGCACCCAGCATTCTGTGGGTGCTGATCTGATCTACTGGCTCTCCCTGAGCAGGGTCCATGCCCCCCCTCCCCATTTTGTCTTCAGCCTCTGGGCTAGCTGTTCACACTTGGAATTTCAAAGTTATTCAAAGCCAGTAGATTATGAAATGAATCTTTCTCACTTTGTGTAACTGTAGAATTTAAACCATTTCCTCTTCCCGGAGAGAGAGACCTATCTCTATGTGTTCCTAATGTGATTTCCAATGAACTGAAGAACACAGAAACGTGGAGGCTTATAGACTCTTCTGCTCTCAATTCCTGGACCATGTTTCATTCTGTTGGAGTGAAATGAATAAACCGTGCTCTTTTTAAACTCCTGAGTTCCTTTTTTGATGGATCACAGCTCCAATCGGGCCCAGCAGAATTTGGCAAATTCATCTCATTTTGCTGAATCTATCATTATTTTTATAGATTCTTTTTTCTTTCCAGCCTCTTTCTTAACTGTGATATACAAAACAGAGTCACCCAATTTACATTTCTTTTGAATGTAATTCTTTTGAATGTAATTAAACAGATTGATGTCTTATAAGGGAAAATAAATTAGATTGTCTGTCAAGGAATTTGCAATTTATTACACATTTGTTGTTATCTTTGTTATTTGTTATTTTAGCTTTGAGGAACTTTCAGCTTTTAACGGTCTCCCCAATTTTAGAGACTTTCCCTGGAAAATAAGAGCTTGAACAGATACAAGTTGTAACTATGGAAAAACATTACAGACCTATATAATTGTTATCTTGTAACTTATTTTAAAATATCATTTAAAATTTTTCTCTCTATAGAATTATCTCTTCTTTCTATAGCTACAGTATTGATACAAAAATTCTTAGAAATAGATTTTTAACTGCTATAATAAAAAGGTTGGCAAGTAAATGGAGGCTAGGGATAGTTCTTTGCTCTTAGCTAGTTTTCACGCAGGGTCATGAGGTAGAGAATTTGTCATGTGTGTAACAGGAATACCCACTAAACTCAACTTGAGAGATTGCTGTATTTTTATTTATTAAATAATCTTTTCCATAAGAGTAAACCAGAGAAACAAGTATTTTGGATATATTTCATAGTAGCTGTTCTACTGAAGTAATTATGCTCATTAGTTCCCAAATATTTATGTGTTATCTTAAAATGCAAATGAGAAACATCTCATAACTGAAAAAACTGACCAACCAATCAGAAACATACATTCCTCATAGAACTCAGGAAGAATTCTTTATTGTTTTAATCTGAAGTTTACAAAGGATTCTCATATCCTGAAATTTGCATTTTCAAAAATGCACTTAAAATTCAGATATATATATATATATGCATATATAGAGATATCATATGATTAGTCATGTAACTATTTAGTTTTTCAAGCAATAGGGGACTATGATTTATTTGAACAAAGGAAAAATGTATGAACATTCATGCAATAATTGTCATGACCTACCTTTATAATCATTTTTTTGTTTTACCTCATGATCACTTATACAAAGCATTTGGTCTAGAAGAAACCATGTTTTAAATTGTTGTCATTTTTCAGTCTGGATGTAATAACTTTCTATCAAACACTATAGTTGCAATGTTTTATTTAACTGTCATAGGAATATATTTACAGTGGTACATTTTCAATATAAGCAGTATGTAAATTATACGAACAGAAAAAGTGTTCCTAGCTCTATTATTATCTTAAATACTTTTATACTCTGATTCAGTAAATAATTATTATTTTTTAAATTCTCCAAAAATGTATTAAAGATCTGAGTACTGTAGTTTCATGTTCAACCTTACCTTTTCTCTTAATGATGGTAGTTATTTGATCTACCTATTCACAGGTAGTGAAAGTTTACTATTATTTTAATAATTGTTATTAACAACATATGTGGATATAATGTGGTAAAGACAAAGTTAGTAAATAAAAGAAAGTAATTTATAATAATTATCAAATCATAGACTAGACTAGCAAGAAAGGCCAATGGACTCTCTCCTCTTGTAATATTTCAAAATAAAATTGATACCACAGTATTTGGAATAATAAATATTTATCTTTCTAAGAACTACAGGCTTGACCAGAAAATTTCTCCAGGCCATTTTTATTGTCAATCAATACTAGTTCAAATTATTTATTAACTCTTAAGAAAGCTGCCCTTTAGGGGTGCCTGGGTAGCTCAGTGGGTTAAAGCCTCTGCCTTCAGCTCAGGTCATGATCTCAGGGTCCTGGGATCGAGCCCCGCATCAGGGTCTGTGCTCAGCGGGGAGCCTGCTTCCCCCTCTCTCTCTGTCTGCCTCTCTGCCTACTTGCGATCTGTCTGTCAAATAAATAAATAAAATCTTTAAAAAAAAAAGCTGCCCTTTAGCATTTAATTAAAGCTAGTTTATTTCATTTTGCAAGTTTAACATTTGGAGGCCTACTTGGTTTTGAAGTAAGGCTTCACTTCTGTTCCTTATAAATTCCATATGGTTTGCCAATTACTGGAGGTGTTCTTTGAAAATACAGTCTATGCTCACTGGCATGCCTGGCTAAGTGATGTTGTCTTCTGCCTGGTTTATGTAGTGCCTCTCACTGATCTCCAAAGACAGGGAAGTATGGATTAAGTCATAGAGTGACCCTAAGAGCACGAGCACATTTTCACCCCTTTCCGTCATAGAACAGAGCCAATGGCTCACAGGGGCTATCATTTTGTTTCCCCAAGTTGATGTTCATTTACCTGGGATATAATTTCAGTCAACCCCCAGAACGTCTAAAATACTTAGCAGCGGTCCTGAACGGACCTGGTTATACATCTATTCTTTGAAACCTAGAAAGAAAACACTTTGAAAAATTTTCAGTTTATTGTGCTTTGAAATTGTTTTAAAAGTTTAAAAGGAATAGCACATGAGCTAAAGGAGTTTTGAACTCCTGTAATGAACTTGATAAGTTTTATTGCTAAATTTAATAAAAAAAAAATCTGGAGAGTCCTAGTGGAACAATTTCTTCCTCCTGACGACATCTGAAAAAGGTAATTAAATTATGACATTATATTTCAGTAAAGGTTTATAGTGTCAGGATTATATATTTCTGTTTGCAGTGCAAAGCCTGATATTGATAACAGAAAACATCTTAACCTCGTGATGTGTTAGTACACACTTGACACCCATCTCTTGGAGGGTCGGGGGTAAAGCCCTGATCTGTAGGACTTGCTGATTTCCACAGTGTAAATACTTCCACTAGGGCTGATTTTAAGCTAGTGACGTGCCAATGAGGATTCACTAGACACAGGGCTGTGAAGAGAGGCAGAGTAGCATGTCTTTAAATAGTTTGTATTTCTATTTTACAGGTATATAGATGTAAATAACTTCAAGATTATACCTAATCGTGAAACGGGTCTAAACATATTAAATGGCGATGATTTTTGCATCCTATCTTTGGTTTGGTAGACTGTATTTAATCATAAGTTTACATAATTTAATGTTTAATAATGAGTATACTTCATAACCAGCTCCCAAAATTCCTAAAATTTTAACCACTAGCCCTCACGACTGGCACAGGCCACTCAGCAAACAATGGCTTAACTATGGCACAGAGCTTCTCCGGAGAGATGCTGAAAGCAATGGAGTGTCACTGTGAGAGGTGAGTTTAGCAAAATGTGTGTTTATCAACAATAGATCCCACTGATCTGGTGGGTGGCGCATTTGAAGGAGAATTTTTCCTCTCATCCTTGGGGATGTGTGTGTGTGTGTGTGTGTGTGTTTGGGGAGGTGTGTGCAAATTGTAGAAAATGGTTTAAAGCGAGGAGCTACACCTCCTAAAAGAACACAATTTTCACACTACCTAAAGCATGTCTTTCAAAGATGCTCATTTCGTTTTTGCCTTTAACATTTAGGGAGCTGTCCTTCTGGGCTTGTTTTTGTCATGTTTATGTCAAACTGCTTTTCCCCCAACTTCCGTGTTCACTGCCACATTCCCTATAATCTCCCCCTATACTGACCGGCTGTGGTTATTACCTTTTATATGAAGGCTCTGTGTTGAAAGCCTGTTATGAGTTTCTGTCCCAGTGGATCATATGATGAAGTTGAAGTGGGCTATCATCCAAAGCCGTTTCATAGCCTCAGATGGGGAATACAGAAGTGCCATGGATTATTGATAGAGTCATATCTGCGGTTCTGCTGACAAATTTGATGTCTCCTTTGCTAGGTTTCTAATAGTAAGAAATATTTCTGGTAGCATGTCATTGCATGGCGTCATGTAGAAAGGAGACGACGACTTAGATTTCTAACTGGTTATTCCGATAATCCTGATAATATGCAAGTATGTAAACAAGATAGCACAACCAAACAATTGAGCAGAAATGTAGGTCCATATTAAATTTGTAGAAACTAATGGTAGCAACGTCTCAGTTGTGTCCAAATCGTCATTAATCATTGTAATGGAAGGAATTTTTCGAGTTAGACTATTCACTGTCTAAATAATGCACACATCCTGGAAAGTAAGCAATTATTTTCTAAGCTTTTGAGGTAGGAATGGAAAGACAGTCTTTAGAAGGATACATTGTTTTGTTTTGTTTTGCTTTGTGGCCGACAAGCAGATTGATGCCGCCGCGCACCGAAGCGACATAGTTACTGTTCGGAAGCATTTTCTAGCTTGGCATACATTTTTAATTTGTTTTTTAATGCCACTCCAAGACAAAACTGGTGTGGGTAAAAAAAAATCTCTTTTGACATTATAAAATGCTATTTTAAAGACCTAGTGCTGACATCTCCCAGGAAACTCTGAAAGATCATTCTATCTAGAACTTCCTTATGCTATATTATCTATTCATTCTTTAGATTGTTATCATGATATCTTATTATAAGCTTAGAAATTATTGTGATATCACAAATAAAGAATCAAACCTCACATAGCAGGATAAATATGAGGTTAACAATATGGCTAAGACTCGACAAAGGCTAATGTTTGTGTGAGAAACTGAGCGGTTTTACATTTTTCCCCTCTTTTCTTGACAGTATAACTAGCCAGCTATTGGGGGAAAAAAGAGCATTGAAATATTATAGAACACATAGTTTTCTCCTCGGAAAGCACAGCTCTTCAGTTAATAGGCTCCACAAGCCTCATTCTCCTCCCCCTGCTCTTCTTCCTCCCTTTACTCCAGCGGATTGTAGCTTTCACACCCCCATCTGGTTGGAAACAAACCCATGCTATGAAAAAAAATTTGATTTGCTTAGTTTATTTGTACTCACAACTTTGTTGGCCTTGCACATGTATGTACGTGCACACACACTTGTGTGCCTGTTATTTTTCCTAGATTTCTGGTTCTAGTTCATACCTCAGTAACATACAATAAATTTTTAATCAGTGAAGGTTTCTTATGACTGTAACTTATTTAGAGTTGGAATTACAAATGTGACAGTGATAAGGAATTAAGAGTTCTGGACTATTCCCCCTCTCCCGGTACATTCAGCATGGGCATGGAACAAGCTGTTGAAAAGTGGGTGAAAATAAGCCTGCTTAAAAATTAGGGGAAATGGAGGGGAGCCTGGGTGGCTCAGTCAGTTAAGCATCTGACTTTTGGTTTGGCTTCAAGTCAGGATCCCAGGGTCGTGAGATTGAGCCCTGTATGGGCTCTGTGCTCAGCGGGGAGTCTGCTTAAGATTCTCTCTCTCTCTCCTTCTGCCACTTTTCCTGTGCATGCTCTCTCTCTCTCTCCCACTCTCTCTCTTTCAAATAAATAAATAAATCTTTCAAAGGAAATTAAGGGAATTGGAGGTAATAAAAATATTACATGCCTTATCATTTAAATCAATATCACTTTAAAATCAAATTTATTGGAAGATTCTAAAGAAAAGGATTACTTTTTTAGTGTTATGGTGTGCGTGGCATTGTGGCAGGCAAGTTTTGTTTGGACTGAGTTCACTCTGTAAAGTTTGTAAATTAGGTGGAGGGAAGAGAGGAGTGTTTGACAAATGGATTATTACATTATCACTTTTTATCACTTGATTTGGTTATTGCGATGGTTTTATGTTAGCCAAGAATTTTGCATCATTCAGGTACCTATAATGCAACACAAAATACAGGTGCTTTGCTGGTAATGACCTAGTAGAATGAGATAATGATTCTAAGAGAGAACCACAGTCTGTATATAATTTATCTCGTGTCTGCTTCCAAAATAGTGGCACTGCCTTAACACAAATAAAGAAAATGCAAAATAGGAAATCTCGAGATAAAAACAGAGTGAATAGATAGCAAGCTTATTAAACAAATAATTTTTTTTCTGTATTTTTGACAGCTAAGGTGGAAATTAGTGAATTCAGTTTAGCACATTTGCAGAATTGGGGTTTTTTAGGAATAAGGACAAGCATTTCAGATGACACAAAGATGAGTAATGTGAAGTCATTTTTATCATCTGAAACAGAAAGCAAATTTGCTTGTAGAGAAAAACCTTCCTAAAATCTTAACACCGGTGCCCTTGTAAACAGGACACTATAAAAGACTTGCCATCACTTCTACCATATTTGGGTCAAAAGGCAGAGACACTTTAAAATTTATTACTGGTTGCATGGTAGGATCTCAGTTAACATCTGTTGAATAAATTCAACATCTGATGAATAAATAATGACCAGACAAGTGTTTGGATGTTTCGTGTAAATGTGTATGTGTACCTATGTGTGCATATATATTTATTAAAACTGATGATGTCATAGTGAGTCAATGTTCTATGGAACACAGTATATTCAAGCATTTTTTAAATAGAAAAAATCTGATAGAAATGAAAGAAAATAAATATTTTATCTGTTCACTAAATGCCTTCTCTGAAATTTTAAAATGCTTCAGTAAGTCTTAGCAGGAAGTAATTGAAAATATATTGATGATTGAAATATCTATGTCAATTAACTTTGGTTAAGTTAAGCTTTAGTGATAAATTGCCCCCAAATCTTAGTAACTTGCAAAATTTCAGATATTATATGCTCATGTTTGCACGGGTTGAAGGCTGGCTAGGGTTGTGCCCTGGGTCACAAGGTAGAGCTCCTATTTTGAGAATGCCTTGTCATGTCAGAGGAGAAGGTATCAGAGGGATCAAAAGGAATCAAACTTCTGCCTGGAAGGACCACAAGTCATTTTACACACACATTTTATTGCCCAGAGCAAGTCATAGGACCAATCTTGACATGACCTGGGTGGGAAGGATAATTCTCCCACAGAACTAGGCCCAATGGGGGTTAGAAGCAAATACTGTTAAAATAATGTAATCTATCATACTGCAAATACTGACTTTGATAAATACACATTTGATGATAAAAAGTGTCATAGAGAGCTAGATAGCTTATCAAACCATTGCGAACACCTACAAATCCAACGGGAGATTGAAGAAAAGAAGAACAGCAATTCTGGAAACAGAAAATTGGCCACTTTCTGGAAGGTAGGACCGGTGGAGAAGAGAATCGAAAGCCACGGGAGGATAGACCGCGAGGGAGGGGCCGGCTCCTGGACAGCGGCGGAGCCACGGAGCACTAAATCGGGACTTTTAAAAGTCTGCTCCACAGAGGGACATCGCTCCCGAGGCTAAACCAGGGTGAAGCCCACGCGGGGTCAGCGTGGCCCCAGGTCCCTCAGGGTCACAGAAGGATCGGGGGTGTCTGAGTGTCGCAGAGCTCGCAGGTATCGGAGCAGGAAGCCGGCTACAGAGACAGAGCCGAGGACTGAGCTCTCAGCTCGGGGTCACCTTGAACCGGTCGCAGGCTGGGTGAGCTCCGAGCGCAGCAGGAGGTGAGGGAGACGGGAGTGGCCGGGGCTTTTCTCTGAGGGCGCACCGAGGAGTGGGGCCCCGAGCAATCGGCTCCTCCGGGGGCCGCTATCTTCATCCCCGTCCTCCGGACTCTACGGAAAGCGCTCAGGGAACAAAAGCTCCCGAAAGCAAACCCGAGCGGATCACTCAGCCTGGCCCCTGGCAAGGGCGGTGCGGCTCTGCCTCAGGCAAAGACACTTGAGAATCACTACAACAGGCCCCTCCCCCAGAAGGTCAACAAAAAATCCAGCCAAGACCAAGTTCACTTACCAAGGAGAGCAGCGGAACTCCAGAGGAGGAGAAAGCAAAGCACGGAATTCATGGCTTTCTCCCCATGATTCTTTAGTCTTGCAGTTAATTTAATTTTTTCTTTAATTTTATTTTTTTTTCTTTGGCTTAATTTTTTTAACTTTTACCCTTTTCTTTTTTAACGTTTTTTAACTAGTTTATCTTAACAATACCTTTCCAAAAAAATAATAATCTTTTTTGAACCTTCATTATTATAGTCATATTTTATCCTTCATAGTATTTAACTTTATTTTTTGTTTACACATCGGGTTTTTTTTTCTTCTAAAAAATTTGGGGTACAACTTCCTCTAGTAGATCAAAATATACCCTATATCTAGCTCCGGGCTTGTTCTAGTCTCCAGCCTGAGCAAATTCTCTCCACTTTCTTTTTCTTTATTCTCCCAACCAACTTAATCAACTCCTTTTATTAGAAATTAAAAAAATTTTTTTTTTCATCTTTATAGAAATATTCCATCCCTTCTTTGTGTTTACCCTTATATACGTTTTTCATTCTTTAATATTTTGGGAGGTACTTTCTTCTAAGAGATGAAAATACCCCAAAACTAAGTGGGTGACCCTCTACTAGTGACCAGTCTAATATATATATATATATTTTTTTTCTTTTTTATATTTTTTCTTTATTTGTTTTCTTTTTTTAATTATTTTTTTTCCTAAACTTCTTTTTATCCCCTTTCTCCCCCCCCATGATTTGGGGTCTCTTCTGATTTGGTTAAAGCGCATTTTCCTGGGGTCTTTGCCACCCTTTTAGTATTTTATTTGCTCCTTCATATACTCTTATCTGGACAAAATGACAAGGTGTAAAAACTCACCACAAAAAAAAAGAACAAGAGCCAGTACCGAACGCTAGGGACCTAATCAATACAGACATTGGTAATATGTCAGATATTCTAGATTCAGAATGATGATTCTCAAGGTTCTAGCTGGGCTCAAAAAGGCATGGAAGATATTAGAGAAACCCTCTCTGGAGATACAAAAGCCCTTTCTGGAGAAATAAAAGAACTAAAATCTAATCAAGTTGAAAAAAAAAAAAAAGCTATTAGTGAGGTGCAATAAAAAATGGAGGCTCTTACTGCTAGGATAAATGAGGCAGAAGAAAGAATTAGTGATATAGAAGACCAAATGACAGAGAATAAAGAAGCTGAACAAAAGAGGGACAAACAGCTACTGGACCACGAGGGGAGAATTCGAGAGATAAGTAACACCATAAGACGAAACAACATTAGAATAATTGGGATTCCAGAAGAAGAAAAAAGAGAGAGAGGAGCAGAAGGTATATTGGAGAGAATTATTGTAGAGAATTTCCCTAATATGGCAAAGGGAACAAGCATCAAAATCCAGGAGGTGCAGAGAACCCCCCTCAAAATCAACAAGAATAGGTCCACACCCCGTCACCTAATAGTAAAATTTCCAAGTCTTAGTGACAAAGAGAAAATCCTGAAAGCAGCCCAGGAAAAGAAGTCTGTAACATACAATGGTAAAAATATTAGATTGGCAGCAGACTTATCCACAAAGACCTGGCATGCTAGAAAGAACTGGCATGATATATTCAGAGCACTGAATGAGAAAAACATGCAGCCGAGAATACTATATCCAGCTAGGCTATCATTGAAAATAGGAGAGATGAAAAGCTTCCAGGAAACAAAAACTGAAAGAATTTGCAAACACCAAACCAGCTCTACAGGAAATATTGAAAGGAGTCCTCTAAGCAAAGAGAGAGCCTAAAAATAGTAGATCAGAAAGGAACAGAGACAATATATAGTAACAGTCACGTTACAGGCAATATAATGGCACTAAATTCATATCTCTCAATAGTTACCCTGAATGTTAACGGGCTAAATGCCCCAATCAAAAGACACATGGTATCAGAATGGATAAAAAAACAAAACCCATCAATATGTTGCCTACAAAAAACTCATTTTAGACCTGAAGACACCTCCAGATTTAAAGTGAGGGGATGGAAAACAATTTACTATGCTAATGGACATCAGAAGAAAGCTGGGGTGGCAATCCTTATATCAGATCAATTATATTTTAAGCCAAAGACTATAATAAGAGATGAGGAAGGACACTATATCATACTCAAAGGGTCTGTCCAACAAGAAGATCTAACAATTTTATTTTTATTTTTATTTTTTTAAAAGATTTTATTTATTTTTTTGACAGAGATTACAAGTAGGCAAGAGAGGCAGGCAGGGAGAGAGATGAGGAAGCAGGCTCTCTGAGGAGCAGAGAGCCCAATGTGGGGCTCGATCCCAGGACCCTGGGATTATGACCTGAGCCGAAAGCAGAGGCTTTAACCCACTGAGCCACCTAGGCGCCCCGATCTAACAATTTTAAATATCTATGTGCCTAATGTGGGAGCAGCCAACTATAAAAACCAATTAATAACAAAATCAAAGAAACAGATCAAAAATAATGCAATAAGAGTAGGGGACTGTAACACTCCCCTCACTGAAATGGACAGATCATCCAAGCAAAAGATCAGCAAGGAAATAAAGGCCTTAAATGACACACTGGACCAGATGGACATCATAGATATATTCAGAACATTTCATCCCCAAGCAACAGAATACACATTCTTCCCTAGTGCACAAGGAACATTCTCCAGAATAGATCACATCCTGGGTCATAAATCAGGTCTCAACCAGTACCAAAAGATTGGGATCATTCCCTGCATATTTTCAGACCACAATGCTCTGAAGCTAGATCTCAATCACAAGAGGAAATTTGGAAAGAACCCAAATACCTGGAGACTAAACAGCATCCTTCTAAAGAATGAATGGGTCAACCAGGAAATTAAAGAAGAATTGAAAAAATTCATGGAAACAAATGATAATGAAAACACAACAGTTCAAAATCTGTGGGACACAGCAAAGGCAGTCCTGAGAGGAAAATATATAGTGGTACAAGCCTTTCTCAAGAAACAAGAAAGGTCTCAAATACACAACCTAACCCTACAGCTAAAGGAGCTGGAGAAAGAACAAGAAAGAAAGCCTAAACCAAGCAGGAGAAGAGAAATAATAAAGATCAGAGCAGAAATCAGTGAAATAGAAACCAAAAAAAACAATAGAACAAATCAACGAAACTAGGAGCTGGTTCTTTGAAAGAATTAGTAAGATTGATAAACCCCTGGCCAGACTTATCAAAAAGAAAACAGAAAGAACCCAAATAAATAAAATCATGAATGAAAGAGGAGAGATCACAACCAACACCAAAGAAATACAAACAATTATAAGAACATACTATGAGCAACTCTACGCCAACAAATTTGACAATCTGGAAAAAATGGATGCATTCCTAGAGACATATAAACTACCTCAACTGAACCAGGAAGAAATAGAAAACCTGAACAGACCCATAACCAGTAAGGAGATTGAAACAGTCATCAAAAATCTCCAAACAAACAAAAGCCCAGGGCCAGACGCTTCTCAGGAGAATTCTACCAAACATTTAAAGAAGAATTAATTCCTACTCTCCTGAAACTGTCCCAAAAAATAGAAATGGAAGGAAAACTTCCAAACTCATTTTATGAGGCCAGCATTACCTTGATCCCAAAACCAGACAAGGATCCCATCAAAAAAGAGAATTACAGACCAATATCCTTGATGAACACAGATGCGAAAATTCTCACCAAAATACTAGCCAATAGGATTCAAAGGCAAGGGAAACAAGGGCAAAAATGAACTATTGGGATTTCATCAAGATCAAAAGCTTTTGCAGAGCAAAGAAAACTGTTAACAAAACCAAAAGACAACTGACAGAATGAGAGAAGATATTTGCAAACAACATATCAGTTGTTTGCAACAGTTTGGCTAGTGTCCAAAATCTATAAAGAACTATCCAACTCAACACCCAAAGAACAAATAATCCAATCAAGAAATAGGCAGAGGACACGAACAGACATTTCTGCAAAGAAGACATCCAGATGGCCAACAGACACATGAAAAAGTGCTTCACATCACTCAGCATCAGGGAAATACAAATCAAAACCACAATGAGATATCACCTCACACCAGTCAGAATGGCTAAAATGAACAAGTCAGGAAACGACAGATGCTGGCGAGGATGTGGAGAAAGGGGAACCCTCCTACACTGTTGGTGGGAATGCAAACTGGTGCAACCGCTCTGGAAAACAGCGTGGAGATTCCTCAAAAAGTTGAAGATAGAACTACCCTATGACCCAGCAATTGCACTACTGGGTATTTACCCTAAGGATAGAAACGTAGTGATCCGAAGGGGCACGTGCACCCGAATGTTTATAGCAGCAATGTCTACAATAGCCAAACTATGGAAAGAACCTAGATGTCCATTAACAGATGAATGGATAAAGAAGAAGTGGTATATATACACAATGGAATACTATTCAGCCATCAAAAGAAATGAAATATTGCCATTTGCAACCTACGTGGATGGAACTAGAGGGTATCATGCTTAGTGAAATAAGTCAATCAGAGAAAGACAACTATCATATGATCTCCCTGATACGAGGAAGTGGAGATGCAACATGGGGGACTAGGGGGTTAGGAAAAGAATAAAAGAAACAAGATGGGATCGGGAGGAAGACAAACCATAAGTGACTCTTAATCTCACAAAACAAACAGGGTTACTGGGGGGAGGGGTGTCGGGAGAGAGGGGTGGGGTTATGGACATTGGGGTGGGTATGTGCTATGGTTAGTGCTGTGAAGTGTGTAAACCTGGCGATTCACAGACATGTACCCCTGGGGATAAAAAACACATTATATATTTATAAAAAAATAAAAAATTTTTAAAAATAGGCAGACAGATTTTAAAAAAAAAGCGTCATAGAGCCATGGTTGCACAAACATGTAGGACTCTGAGGGATCCTGCCACCAAACCCCTGGGTTACAGACTATTTTAAACTTTTGAGAGAAAGCCAACGATGCCTGTTGGACACAGCACAAATTACTAGCTGGAGATTGCACTTGTGATATAATCAAGCGATTCTCATTTCAATGATGTCTTTTTAGCAAAAAATTTTTGGTGGTTGCTCTTTTGCTCTGTGAGAAAATCAGTGTAAAAGGAAAGGGGGGGTATGTAATCTGATTCTACAATTTAAGGAGTCACATACATCCCATGAATCTCTAACTACGGGGACTAAAGCATGAAATAAAACTGTTATTTTTTACCAGTTAAAAATTTAAAAATTTAATTTTTTAAAATTTTTTCAAATAGCTACTCAAAAATTATAGGTTGTTTAGACCTAACTACTTGATACATGGAACTAATATGTGTTTATTTTGGCTAGGGGTTACCGTAAAAACAAAAACAAAAACAAAAAACACTGAGACACTTATGAACACCTTGACCTGAGAAAGTATGGGAACCTCTATGCTAGCCTTTAAATGCTAGTTGAAGATGTGCTCTTCTTTTGGAAATTTTGAGTCAGATTCATATTTTACCCTAAAGTGGAAATCCATCTGTTTCAGCCTATGTGTAGAAAAGTATATGTCCGTAGATGACCGTGTGATTGAAATCAATATTTATCATTCACTAAAAGATGGACAGCCACAAATCCAAACAAATGTTAGCCATATAGAAATGGTAATTGGCATTTCCATGTGCACATACAATTTTCTTTGGGGGGAAAAAAAAATCTTTGAATTAACTCAAGACGTTGCAAAAGTACCCAATGGCATCTCAATGTATTGCCAACAGAATTCTTCATTTTTAAAAGGGGTCTTAGTGATTACGTCCACAGAGCAGATAGAATGAAGGTTTTTCACAGGTTAAAATGTGTTTTTACAAACACTTGCCTTTTGGAATGTACATATCTCACTCTATAGGTCAATTCTCATATTGCTTTATCTCATATATGCTGTCAAATCAATAGTATCTAAGGTTTGTTGATGAAATTTCCTCCATAATGAACCTCCCATAAAACACAGACTAGACGTGGGAAGTACCTCCTGTCACGCTCCGCAGTCTGCCACACAGGTGCACGTGAGGGGGAGGCTTCCGTCCGGGCTTTTTCAGGTGTTCTTAACACACTGGTTGACCCTCCTTATTACCATTAGCTCGTGTGATTTCCGTGTATTTTAACAACTGTAAAGATTGAAATGCACACATAATGTTGAAAGACTACATATACGTAGGAGTGGATTGGACTTTAAGGCTTATGTGTCATAGGCAATAGAGGCTTGGAGTGGTTGCAGATGCTTCCTCTACATTCACGTGCATATCGGTCGCGGATTGTTACTCAAGGCTCTCTGATGGAGAGCGAGGAGAAAATATGGAACACTCTAGTTTTGGAGACAAATGTTTGATTTAATAATCATATTCAGTGAAAGAAATTACACACACACAAGAAAGAAATAACTTTGTTTTAAGAATGCATCAAAGGAAAAATTATAAGTCAGCACCGCAGCTGGACCTAAGACTGACCTGAGAATCTTCTAGACGGATAAGCCTGTGGTGACTAAGGAGAGTAATTGAAACAGAGCACGGATGTCTTCATAGACAGGAATGACTGAGGAGCAAGGACGCAGGTGGCAGACCGCACGGCATTCCGCGTGGCTAGCCCATAGGGTTTGTGCTGGAGAGTGACAAGAATATGTATCTAGAAGGAAAGGCAAAAACCAAAATATAAATTTCTGTGTGTATTCATGCAAATATTTGATCTTGACTTTAATGCAATGGTGGGCCACGGAAGGGCCTTAAGGAGGGAGTAATTCATCGTATTTGTAACGTAGAAACAAGTATCTCATCACTTACAAAAACTGAAAAGGAGAGCAACAGAGACAAGTCACTTCTAAGTTCTCCATCAACCCAGAAGTTCTATTACTTAGATGTCTTACCATTGGGCTCAGCATCTACAGGGAAACCGGAAGGGATCTGACCTCTTAAGTTTATTGGACACGTCTTCGGCTCAGTGGGCACCGCTGTAGTATATTGCGCCTTCAGTTCCTATCCTGGAGAGCTGCTCAGATCACTAAAATTTGGAAGGTAATAAGTAACGAGTGCTGAGTACATAAACAAAATTAGGAGGATAATAGTTTTGCCCTGTCCCTGCCCAATGTCAGGATTGGAAAATACCCTTAAATTAACACAAGAGAGGGTTTTTCAAATTGTGTCAGTTTAAATCAAATGCACAAGAGAAGAAAAAGGAACCCACACCAGTTTCGTGAGCAGGAGAAGAATTTAAATGCTGATTACTTGGATTTTTATTTTGTTAGCACTCATTTTTCCTGTGGTCATAAAAAGTTTAAAATTAATTAATGTTTAAACCATTACCTTCGGCAAACAATTTTAATGTTTTTTTTCAGCATCTTGGAAATATAATAATGAAAAAAATGTGATCAAAGCTTTATGTGTGTTCTATATTTTTAACTTAGAAAATTTTTTGTTATCAGTTTTATCCTTATACATCTAAAGGGTAGCTTTAAAAATGTGTTAAGCTTTTTTGAATCACCTTTAATTTTTACTTCCCATTGTACTACCTAATGAAAGCAGAAAAGTGTTCAGAACAGAAATTACTTACACTACCATTCTATCTACCTTGTTCTATCTACCAAACAGAAATTTCACTGTTTCAATGAGACCACTACACATTGAATGCCAGAAGAAAAGTAGAGACAATATTCCTCCTAACTTGTAATTTCTGAAGAGATTTTTAAATCCTCTCATATACCTGTAAGTTCATAACTCATATACATATGTGGGACAATGCTTCAGATGTCTTGGGTCTCTATTTTGTAAATTCAAATTCCATAGGGGAAATCAACCTAGCTGCTTAAGGTTATTGAGAAGTGAAGGGAACCAGGTTTGTCTTGAGTTTATAGGGATTCATAGATTGGCCCACACAAGTTGCAAGTATCCTAGGGTCTATTTCTTAGTAGAGACTATAAATCTCTCCTTATGTGATTTGATTTATAGACTATTTTGACAAATAAGATATTCTTGATCATTTCATCAAAATAAATAAGGATATGTCAAATGAAATGTATATAGAATAGGGTATGTAAATGTGTATTTCATGTATTTTATATACATACATATATGTGTCTCAATACAAATTTACATTTAATTGAGATGCTTTTAAATTAATGATTTCAATATGACTTTCTTCTTGATTCCCCATCATACATGCTTTTTCTATTTCTTTCTCCAGTACCTTTCTTATATTTCTTTTCCTCTGCTCCTTTCCACTTTTCTAGTCTTTCTCTACTGTAATATAGTAGACCATTAAAAAAGCAGGATAAGTACATTTACAGCTTTCTTACTGCTGCCCGCAGGGTGCCATAAAGGCACAAACTGGATATAATTGAGGCACATATTAACTTACCTTCTGTTGTACAGGAAGAACATAAGCAGGCTGTTAATGTGCACTCTGTTGAAACTCTTAACTTGGGGGATGAGAATTAGCTTGCAGTAGTAATTTGGTAAGCACCTGGGAAAATTGCAAGCTTCATTTCTTGCAACGTGGAATATGATTAAAAACAGAATATATTATTATCATGGGCACCATTAAAAAATGTGTAGACAGCATTCTATGATGTTAAAATGGAAATTGGAAGTTGCACTCAAATGTTGAAGATGCTGCATGTTAATTACTGTCTACCACAGTGCGCTGCAAGTGCAATTCAATTATTTGCTTTGTCAAGCAATATTTTGATTAACCTGAACTTTAATTTTGTGCATCTAGTGTTTTCATATTGTGATAAAACTGTGGAAGGGTACATCGCTCTGCCAAGAGTTCTCTGAAACCACCAGAAATGGATTCACTACCATAGGAATCCACATCTAAATCTCGATACAAAACATTTCTCAAATTAAGGGGATTTCTTTTTAAATTTCAGATAGGGAGTTTTTTAGAAAATCTAATCAACAGTGTAACATTATGCTGGGCACTTGTGAAAACTCTCGTTCTTCTCTGCACGTTTTGGAAGTGGGTGTTGTATTGTCCATGTTTGATTTAAAGAAACTGGCTAAGAGAAGGTAAGCCATGTACACAAGGTCACCTGGCTAGTGCTCAGTAGAGTCAAACATCATACTGAGGCTTACCTTCATCCAAGACTCAAGCTCTCAGAGATACGACCTGCCTGGGTTTTAAATCTTATTTGCTAACTTTGGGATTTTTGAGGCAGAGTCTGGATAGCTCCTGTTTTATATTTTACAGTATTTTCCCACAACCTAGGGTGATATAAATAATATATTGAAAAAGCACCACTTATTTGCAATTTGGGACTCACATTCGGATAATCATTTTAATGGTTAGTGAATAAATGACCTTTTGTTTGCTGATTACTCAGTTCTACTTAAAGTCAGTAGCCACATCTGACGACACATCTGATTGCTTGGATTCTGGCCAAACTGGCTGCAAAGAAATGATACTGATCTGTCCTGTATTTAGTTTGGTCAATTAATTCTGTTATGGAAAATGATATAATCGTGTACTTTTACACTTACCTAGGATAACCAGAAGGATGCACGGCATAATTTCTCTAGTCAAGCTTTGAACAAAACTTGTTTTCAGCATCAACCAATTATCTCTCAAACTACTTGTTTATATAGGTAAAATGAGGTACTTATCTTTTTTTTTTCCCTAAAGAAATCCATAGTTTCGCTGTGTAAACAGACGTATAAATGGTCCATCATGTAAAAATGCTCTTAATGACATGAGATAAGACAGAACAAAATGCTAACTGCCTACAGAGGAGAGAGTCAGGAACTCTGCCTGAGGGAGCGCGGTCCACCCAAAGGAAGAATTGGGTCATGTGTGGGGATCGGGACGTGGTGCAGAGAGTGGGTTGCGGGGCTTATGGAATAGCTGCTAGAGAGCAGTGTGGCTTGTTTCAAGTGAGGGGGAAGGATCCTTGTTTGATGAGAGAGAGGAGAAATCTAGTGCACGTACTTACACTGAGTCCATAATGTACATGTCCGTATACTCCTGCCCACACGTACCAATAGCAAGTGTCTTGGTTTTTTCTATTTGTCTGTGGTTAGGTATGTGACTCTTTATACATACAACAAAACAAGGGAAGTGTGCGTATGAGTGTGTGTGGGACTGTGCGTGTGCATGTTCACTTAAAACCATGGATGGAATCGATTCTTTAGAAGTGGAGTTTAAGAAATAAAGCAAATAAACAAAGGAGAAAAAGAGAGACAAAGCAAAAGGGAGACTCTTAACTCCAGAGAACAAACGGATGGTTACCAGAGGGGAGGTGCATAGGGGAGCAGGTGAAGTAGGTGGTAGGGATTAAGACTGCACGTCTCTTGATGAGCCCCAGGTAATATGTGGAATTGTTGAATCACAATATGGTATGCTTGAGGTGACTATGACACTGTATGTTAATTAAGCTGGAATTGATTTTTTTTTTTTTTAATTAAGCCTAAGGACCCCTGGGTGGCTCAGTTGTTGAGGTCTGACTTTTGATTTTGGCTCATGTCATGATCTCAGGGTCTTGGGATACAGCTCACCCCGTAGGGTTCCCTGCTCATTGGGAGTCTGCGTCTCTCTCTGCCTCTGCCTTTCACGACGTTTGTGCTCTCTCTTTCTCTCTCGCTCACTCTCTAACATAAATAAAATCTTTTATTTTTCCTCACCATAACACATACCCTCCCCAGTGTCCATCACCCAGCCACCCTATCCCTCCCAACCCCCACCCCTCCAGCAACTCTCAGTTTGTTTCCTGAGATTAAGAGTCTCCTATGGTTTGTCTTCCTCTCTGGTATCATCTTGTTTCATTTTTCCCTCCCTTCTCCTATGACCCTCTGTCTTGTTTCTCAAATTCCTCATATCAGTGAGATCATATGATAATTGTCTTCCTCAATTGACTTATTTCTCTTACCATAATACCCTCTAAATAAAATCTTTTAAAAATTAAGCCTAATAAAATTTAATAAGACATAATGTTTTAATTCTCTATTTTTGAGCAGGATCCTTGGTATATGATTTATTTAAAGGGTTATAAATCTAGGTTCTATCATTTATCCATTAGTAAAATTCAGATTGACAAGGCTTTGGTATGAAAGCATAATGTTAGGGGGAAAAAAAAGGCTGTAGAATGGCTTCCTTGAAATTTAACCAATAAATGAGTCAACTTTATTTGATCTTATGCTAGGTATAATAACTAGAGCAACTTTGATTCCACTTTACAAATCTTATATAACACCAAGTACTTAAAGATAATTTAAACAAGTAAAAGTTTACTTGTATTTGGTGGATGTCTGTCTATATTTATATCTATTTTTCTGTCATCCATCTTTTTCTGCCATTTTCTATTTTTTTCCAAAAACTATAGTTATTTTGTTGTTAAGAAAACATTTGTATCAAAAAAAGAGAAAATAAAGTATTTGTATCTATCATTTTGAATTTATCATTAAAATTTATTCATCAATCCAAGGGTAGAATGAGGATGGGAAGATCCAGCAAACATTCCTCAGATGTCAAAGGTAAATAATGATTATAGATTCTTAAAAATGCCAAAATGTTTTTAATAATGTAGCAATTTAACATTAATGACTGCAGTATTTATCATGCTAAGCATTACAAGGTTAATGATATATTATTTTGTATATTATATGATTCAATGAATACTATCTGGTCTGTTTACTACTTTTTATTGAAAGTTCTATTCCTGAAAAAATATCTTATTTTTTAAAAGATTTACTTATTTTACAGAAAGAGAGCAAGTCCATGCTCAGGGCTTGATCCCAACAACACTGAGATCATGACCTAAGCTGAAACCAAGAGTTGGATGCTTAACCAACTGAGCCACCCAGGCGCCCCTTAAAGAAAGATGTTAAATGTAGGATCTGTATCCTCATACTAGCTTACTTCCTGGCATACGCCCATACATACACACACATACCCCACATATTTGACTACATAATAGGCATTCACATTGAACTAAAAACCACAAGTAACATATTTAGGTAGGGAATCCGATAATTATTAGAAAGTATTTTAACATATACACTGGTACATGAGTGTGTCCAATATTCTGATAACGTGCCATATTCACAATGTTATTCTGAATATAATAATGAAGTCACACTTTCATATAATAATAAAGCCATATTTTTCACACCACTCAGAAATCCTGGAAAGTTGTCCACCTCATCATGCTTTCTTCCTATTCAATTAATCCTCAGTCTTTATGGAAATCAGTAACATCACCTGGGAAACTGACCCGAATGCACAGTCTAAGCATATTTGCCCTCTTTCTCATTAAGTTTGCTGTCTGTCTAGCTCATAATGACCTCAGGTTGGGAGCAGTAATTAAGTGATTTGGTTTAATAAAAGACCTTCCTTTTTAGCTCTTGCTAACTGGCTTTTGCTGAACAGCTCTCACGGGTTTATAAAATGTAAGGAAGGATCTCACATTTGCAATCAAAATAAATTAAATCCTGCAACTGAAAGTTGTTTCCCATGATAGCTCCTTTTAAACTCATCAGATGAAAGTATAAGCTTAATAAAAATTTATTTGCTTACTTATTTATTCACAAATATTGTGTCTTCACAGCTATGCATACACAGACTGTGCACTCAATCTCCTTATCACCACATATCTATATAAGACATGTGATTATTTACTCATGATTAGTAGGTGATGAACAGCTATCAATCAAGGGCTTCGTCATACAATGCCTTGATGCCTTGGACTGGGACTACTTGATACCTGACCATGTAGAACATTAGCAGATGAGATGCACTAAACAAGACCTTCAGAATACATGATACATCTCCTATCTCTACTACTAAAATAATATTATTTAAATTTTCTTCCCAACACATCATGGTATAGAACTTGATCTAATTTTTGGTGTGACTGTACTTACGCTAACCTCAGAAAACTTTGGTTAAGTAATAAAAAGAATTGTCAAACTTCATTAACTTTAACACACACATATACATGCACACATCTGTACACATACAGACCACAAATGTCAAATGGGAGATGATTAATAAAGATAGTACTTTGGGTCTAATTCGTCTATTTTTCTTCCAATAGCCATGAAAACATTCATTTTAATTTTAAACTTATCACCCTCTTTATTTATTTCATATTTTGGAAAATGTTTGGGAACGTCATTTTAGAACTTGAGTTATTTTCACGAAATGACAGATGACCATTCTCCATCTATAGGTGAAGGGGGAAAGAGTTCCCTTGTATAAGAATGACTTTAGCATGTCCGATTCCCAGCACAGTGGTCTCCTATAGTCAATGTTCCATGGAAACTTACTGTAGTTAAACACTTAAGACAATTCATTTATAGGCCTAAGATTCTTGCACACAGCACAACTACAGTCACAAGACTTGCTCCCATCTCTCCAGCAGCAACAGTGGAGAGTCTGGTACCACGACCCAGAGTCTGAAGTGGCATAAGCATGTTGAATGTCAGTGGTACTGCACTGAATAATTTCTAGCAAAAATTCATATCCACCTGGAATCCCCAGAATGTGACCTTATTTAGAAACAGGGTCTCTGCAGATATAATTGTCTAAATTAAGATGAGGTCATACTGGAAGTGTTGGCCCTAAATAGAATGGCCATTTGTCCTTAAAGAAAGGCCATGGGAAGAGACACACTCATGGGAAGAAGGTTATGTGAAGATGGACGTCCCAAGATCTCTGGCTGTCACCAGAAGATGAAAGAGAATGCACCAACCCTGTCAACCTACTGATTTTGGACCCCTGGGAGCAGAACTACGAGAGAGTAAGTTTATGTTGTTTTAAGCCTCACTTTTAGTGTAATTCATTAAGGCAATCCAAGAAGACTAACACAGATTTTGATACCAGGAAGTGGGATTCTGTGGTAACAAAAGCCTATGAGTGTAGAGAGGCTGTGCAATTGGACAATGGGTGAAAATTGGAAGAGTTTTTTGGTGTATAGGAAAAACTAGTTTCCATAGAGACTGTTGGTAGAAATGTGGAGGTTAAAGGCAAATCTGGTGATGACTCAGAAGGAAGTGAAGTGGACAATGAAGAAAGTGCCCTCTTAGAGAATCTGTACATTGTCATCAAAGAATATAATCACTAAAGGTGCTTCTGGCAAGGTCTTGTAAAGAAATGAAGGGCATTATTGGACATTGGATGAAAGGGATCCTTGTGATAAAGTGGCAGAGAACTTGGATAAGTTGTCTGCTAGTATAGGATGGAAGAGAGAACTTGTAATTAATGAGCTGAGGGGATTTCCTGGCATCATATAGAAGGTGTGGCCTTATTTCTCCTTGATGCTTACAGTAAAATGTGAGAAGAGTAAGAGAAATTGAGGAAGCATCTTATAAGCAAGAAGGAACCAGGATTTGATGATTTGGAAAATTCTCATTGTCTATGTTTTCAAAAAGAAAAAGTGAGAATGCATGTTATAGAGAGAACATCAAGGGTGGACAGCCTTTTACTAAATAGAGTAAGTGCATGACTCTCTGATCCAATCAACCACCACAGCAGAAGCCAAGAATAGAGATGAGGTTACCAGGAAAGGAGCTGTCCTGTGTAATCCCTCTGACATCACAGAGCAACAAGATTTTTAAATGTTGAATCAAAAAAACCACAGCCAGCTTGGGTTGCAAAGGAAGGAGGATGAAAAGAAGGAAGCAGGCTGCTCAGGGGCCCGGGATAGGCCCTTCTTGGACATAAAGCAGGGGCTGACTGGGGCTTCATGGTCCCAGTGGGCAGATCAAGCCATTATCAGGCCTTGAAACCTGAAAAAAATTGCCCTGCAGAGTTTTAGCCTCGTTTTGGGTGTATATCTTCTCTCTTTTTCCCAATTCCTCTCTGTGGAATGGGAA
This sequence comes from Mellivora capensis, assembly GCA_004024625.1. NCBI lineage: Eukaryota > Metazoa > Chordata > Mammalia > Carnivora > Mustelidae > Mellivora > Mellivora capensis. The sequence continues at coordinate 178,352 of PISX010001017.1, read as the reverse complement.
TGTCTATCCTATGCTTGTCCTTTGTTTTATTTTGGAAGGAGATAACTCATTTTCTAGTTTCACAGGTTGAAAGATGGAGAAAAATGTTTCCTTGGGAAGGATCATATCCAGAGTCTCTCTATACTTGATTTAAATGATTTAGATGATAAGATTTGGAACTTCTTGAATTGATATTTAGATGTGATTTGGGGTTTATGATTAATTCTGGAATGGATTATGAGTTCATGAAATGTTGGGATGGATGTCAATTTTGAAGGGCCAGAAAAAACACATTCTACTGGAAGAATAGCGCCTCTTCCAAGTTTGTGTCCATCTGGAACCTCAGAATGTGACAAAGTATACAAAGGTAATGACTTAAGATAAATCATACTGGATTGGGTAGGCGCTAAATCTAAAGACAGTTATGCTTATAAAAAGGCCTTATGAAGACACACAGAAAACAGGACACCGTGTGATGATGTAGTGATGCTTCTATAAGCCAAGGAATGCCAGGGATGGTCCACACACCCCTAGAAGCCAGTAGGGAGGTGTGGAACAGACAGATGGTCCCTCACAGTTTAAGCTTTAAGGACTTAAATCTACTGACCCTTTGATTTCAGGCTTCTGGTCTGCAGGACCGTGAGAAAATAAGTTCTTGCTATTTGAAACCACTTAGTTTCTGGTGGCTAGTTATGGTGGCCCCCGAAAAATAATACATCAGTCCCCATCATATCTAAAGCTGAGACTTTTATGCTTAGGACCCAGGACTGTGAGGACACCAGCCTGGGAGGTGTTCCCTTAGGGACAGTTTACCTAAGCTTCTCCACAGTATCCCTGACTCTGTCCATTTTGTTTGGCCAAGTGGCCTGCAGACCCTTAAACTGATGCTCACCCTTTATGTGACCACAGGACCCAGACAGCAGCATGCAGAGATATAAGCAAATGTAAGTTCTTGCCATGACTTCTCCAAAAGCCCTTATGATCAACAGCCTCCCTTGCCCCCAAGACCCTCCCCTTGTGTGCTTCATATCTAAGACCCCTCTGGGGCTTACCAAAACTGCTCTTTTAGGTTTGAATTGATCCATCCAGGCTTAGCTCAGGAACCTCAAAGCACTCCACCCATGGACCCTAATAAAGACATGTGCCCTAGTCCCTGCCTCTCTCTGCTTGTGCCCTGTCTTGATCTCTCTGTGTGGTCCCTTGAGGTCCCTTGGGTGCCATGTGCTTCCTCCAGGACCTCTGAGTCATAAACTTGTCTATTTGTTGAATCACAGCTCGCTGTCTGGTTCCTGGTGCTCCACTTAACAAATGTTAACTTAGCAAAGTCATGACATCCCTCAGTCTTAAATTCTGATGATCTAGATTAGTGCCAGACCCAGGGTCCTACCATATCATACTGCTGTTCAGTCTCTTCTCCTGATGGGTTGTGTCCTTCTCTCTGAACTGTGGTCTGACCCTGGCAGATCTGTAAACACTGTCCTAGAAAGCTATGAGAAGCAGGACCCTTTTCCTGTGTTATCCAACTCAGACAGACTTGGCTTGTATGCTGTCTTCCTTTGTTTGTTTAGCTTGACAGTAGATTCTAGGAACTGGGGGGAAACGTTACTAATTTTTCATACCTTAGGCTTTCCCATTGTGCATAATTTCTATTTATTTATTCTCTGTTATTGTGGCTAAAAACCAATGTGACTCTTTTTTAAATCATTTTATCTATTTGTCAGAGAGACATAGAGAGAGAAACAGAATAAGCCCGCATAAGCAAGGGGAATGGCAGAAAGAGAAGCAGGTTCCCTGCTGAGCAAGGAGCCTGATGCAGGACTCAATTCAAGGACCTTAGGATCATGCCCTGAGCCAAAGGAAGACACTTAACCAACTGAGCCAGCCAGGTATCCCAAGTAATGTGGCTCTTATCTTTAGTTTCAAATGTATATATTAAGACTGCAGAGGTGCAAGTCTCGTGGTTTCTTTCTGTAGCTGACTTTCTAACGTCAGAACAAAAATGTGAAAACCTCTTTATCAAAACTATTAATTTCGGTAAATGATCTATCATTGCTTAGGAAAACCAAATAAAATAAATAGTATCAAGTGATAATGTTTATACCTTCTTTACTTGTATAGAGGCCCCATCCCCATTTTATAGTAAATATTTTTAGTAGCTGTCTTTCCCCTTTGAATTCCCTAATTATTTTTTTTATGTAACGGCTTTGCCAGTGTTGCTGAGGACAAATACACATTACTTTGAGCACACACAGCAAAAATATTTTGCTGACGCTCTCTGATTTTTGTCCTTTAGATAGTTTGATCTATTTTTAGTACTTTTATTAGTTCTGTCTAGAACATTTGTTTTCCCATGGACATACAAATATTATGAAGCTGTGAGATTTTATTCCAGGCACATTTTTTATTTCTAAAAATACATCAGGACTTCAATCGTTCAAATTTCCAGGATCAGTAACACATGAAATTATTGCCTATGTCTGTGAGTCAGGCAAGAAGCTGGTTGTGCAGGGATATTTTGAACATTCTTCCCTTCACCATAAAAAATGGAATGATTACTTTTAATTGGGCAAAGTTTGATTTGATTTCCCATTTCAAGATATCAAATTCAAAATATTCATCATCCTTATACGTTTCATTTTTCACAACTCTGCTCCAACATGACTTTAGATCTTATCCTTTTGATTTCAGACTCTTAATGATAATATGCATATCTTATTTGGAGCCGCGTAGAAATGACCACCGTTGGTATTTCTCTTTGAGATGAGTAGGAAATTCCCACTTAGATGTGGCCTAATATGGTTATTGGGAAATGGGACCTATTCCTGATCAACCTGCATTACTTTCTTCAATGATGTTTTCAAGAAGCTACTTGAAGTTTTATCCCAATACACTCAAGGAAGCCAAAAACATATTCTTAGATGGAATTTGCAGAAGATAAATAATATCATTATTACTGTACTTTTGATGCATGGGTCTCATGTAATTTATATCAATGCTCTCCTTTGATAGTAAGTGGCAGATTTGGTGGCATTTATCAAAGGTGTTTAGATCAGAGGAAAATACAGAGAGCCCTTGGTTCATACTGCAGAACTCTTTGTGTTTGGTTGCTGTTTGTTTTCATTATTCTAACTTGCAGGAAAGGCATGATAGTAAATAACTAGGAGAGTGGGGCAGTAATTCCTCTTCAGCTCTCTCCGGGCAGCAGAAGAGCTGATGCCGAGATGGGGTGACATTTGGAACCCATCACATGGCTTTGGTTTACGTACTGCCCTGGCAAGCATCGCAACTGGCATCGGATGTGGGAATAAGAAGATTGGTCTCAGTGGTTTGGAAGGATGTATTCTGCACTTAAAATTCTATGCAGCTCTCTTCCTGGCATTTGCACCCACTCCTTTAACACTTCCTGCTGTGTGTGTTCTGTCCACATATTCCTAGAAGCTCAGCTAATTGGTTTTCCGGTTCACTTTTCCTGGATACTTGATGCTATCATGGCAACAGCAAGAGGGAATTCTTCCATCTTACTATATGGAAATGGGCCTTGTATTTGTTTTCTATTGATTGGTAACAGATTATGGCTGAAAACATCATAACACATCATCTGACTGTTTCCGTAAGTCAGGGCCTCCCCGGGCTTAAATAAAGGCATTGACCAGCGGTGTGCTTTTCTGGAGGCTCAAATCAGAGAAAAGTCTTCAACCATGCTCCCTGCTTCCCAGCAGAATTCATTTCCTTGTGGTCATAGGACTGAAGTCCTTGTGTTCTTGCTGGTTGCTGACTGGTGACCCTGTCAGCATCTAGAGGTTGCATTTAGGTCATCACCCAATGGCCCCCCCACAACTTGGCAGGCACCTTAGTTCTTCAAGGCCATCAGGAAAACACCTCACCTGAGTCTGCTAAGACAGAGTCTTGTGTAATGTGGTAGTATCATGGGGAGTAAATACTGCTTCTTATTCCCAGGTGTTAACCACTTTCAAGGGTGAGGTTTCTATAGCTGGTACACCAAGGAGCAGGGAGTTCCAGGGTCATGTCAGAATTCTAGTTGTATCACAAGTAATACACTGCAGTTTGCAGTAACGCATAGATGTGTGGGAATGCTAGCAACATGGTGGACTAACACCAGCTTAGGGGATTACCCACGGGCGAGAGAACCTTCATGGAAGTTGGGGAGTCCAGTGGAGAAGGTCCAGCAAACTGCTGAAGCAGGAAACAATGAAGAGGGTGGGAGCAAAAGCTTCATTAACTCAGGTCCCCTCCCTCATCGTCTACAGGACTCGGGGCCAGGAGAGACCTTCTTGGCCTATGACTTCTCCCATGGTAGGAGGCGAGGGGTGGAAAGTGAGATGTGAGTACCGGGCTCCCCCAGCTGTGCCAGATGCTGTCGAAGAAGTCTACTCTCCAGAGTGCCACACATGTGGGGGCAAGGAGCCATGGGAGAAGGGCAGCCAGGTGTCCTCTGGGAGGGCACCAGAGGAACAAGGGTCCTACTAACCCCTCTGCAGTCTGAAGAAAGACCAAGTGAACTATAGGGTACCATTTAAAGAAACAAGCTAGGTATTATTGGGGTCCCAGCAGGAGAAAACAAGGAGAAAGTGTCCAAAAGCCATTTAAAGATATAACTCCCCAGATCTGGGAAGAGATTTGGACATGAAAGTTCATGAAATGCACAGGTCTGTAAACAATTTCAATGCAAAAACATCTTCTCCAAGACACTTTAAAATAAAATTATCTAAAATCAAAGACAAAGAGAAAATCTCAAAAACAACAACAACAAAACAAAAAACATAAAAACAAAACCTTCCTCATATACAATGGAACACCCCCCCCTCCCCATAAGGCTGTAAGCAGATTTCTCAGCAGAAGCTTTGCAGGCCAGGAGAGGGTGGGGTCAGCCTCCCAATTATCTGGTGGACAAGACGTGCTCCTCAGCTCTAAGTTAGCATCTTTGTGCAGTCATGCTTTCAGAATGAGTTATGGACAAAGTTGGCAGAGTGCTTAGATGTTATGCATTCGCATAATCCCATGATTCCTATCCCCGGAGTTGCTCTGACGACAACCAGCAATGGGTGGAAAAGATGGCTGAGTCAGATATGTCTCCATGCCAAGGGGCCAGCCTCTGGGTGGCAGGTTGATTATGTTAGAACTTTTCCATCAAGGGGACACTGTGGTTCTTCCTCACTGGAATGGGCACTTCTTCTGGTTATGGATCTACCTTCCCTCTCCACCGTGACCAGGTTTTAATAGGTAATTAATTAGTATATTACCTTTTAGAGGAAGCCAACACCGAATATACATTTCCTATTGGCAAGGTCAAGTACTTTGCAATCCACCGCACTCCTAGTGCCCATCCCAGGTCTTGGGCCATTAGTAGAAGATCAATAAGTATTTGTTGAAATGATGGATACATAAAATGCATTAAGGTGTCCTAGAATAGAAGCAGGTGGGAAAGAAAAGAGGAATACGAAGTTAGGGACTCATGAAATGGATCCCCAAATGAGACTAATACAAAAATCAATTTGTAAAAACCTTTCACGTTTGCTGTGAGTGGGCCATGAAGTTAGCTTTCAGCTTTCTAGAAGCCAACCTGGAGAAGGAAATGGCGTCCATCACACAAGTCACCATGTCCATAACTCATGGGCTCCATAGTTATTCCTGATTTGGAAACATCTGATTTTAGAGCATCCCTTAATATAGGTCTATTTCGATCATAAGACTAACACAGCACTTCTTTCAAGGACCCTCATAAATTATACAGTATTTAATGAAATAAAAAATATCTGCTTTTAGAACATCTCTCAATGTAGGCTTCTGGAATAAGTGCAAGAGACACAAATGTTTATGTGGCCATCCTTTTCCTTCTCTGATTTAATCAAGTGGAATATTTTAAAGATGCTTTTTTTTTTTCAACTTTTCCACTTTTACTGATAGAACATTTCTTTGAATAAAAGTTACTTCAATATGTAAAGCAAATAAAAAATATACTGCAGGGGTTAAAGTACAATGGTAGTGTTTCCCAGGCATTCTCTTCAAATTTCCAGTGGAGAGCCTTGAATTACCTCTGTGGCACATTTCAAGGAATATATAAAGTACAGGAATTTTGAGCAACTTTATTGTTATTTCTGCTGACTTACTGAAAGCTAATTAGCATCAAAGAGCATGAGATGTTTACTGTCTTTCAAGTGCTTAGAGTTTAGCTGTCTGAGTTCAAATAAGCATAAAAACTACAGGGAAGAATAGTAATACCCATTTTTGAATACGTATAAATGGCGGATACCACAATAAGTTTTTTACATATATTGTGTCATTGATTCTTTCACAAAAGCTTCCTGAGTTTAAGTTCTATGTTTTTAATGTATAGATGAAAAACCAATTCCTTTATATATTATATTGACAGAGGTCACATATCTAGACAATGTAGTTAGAATTAAATCCAGGTCTGTTTGACTCCAAATCTGTGCCCTTAATGTGCATCTAATACGATTTTTTCCTATACAACAATGAAACTGGTTACAATAATAATAATTTGTTCTTAAAATTAATATGTAAGAATAAATCTGTAAGCCTGGCCAGAATTTTCTTTAGAAAATATTTTTGGCCATTTTAATTTACATATACTGGATAATTGGAAGCTTCAAATTTTATCATTCAAAGCTGATAATAATCTTGCTATGTAAACTAAAATGGTCTTGGTAAGTATTTTGAAATTAATTTTTTATTTTATTTATTTATTTGACAGAGAGAGAGAGCACAAGCAGGGAGAGCAGCAGGCAGAGGGAGAAGAAACAGGCTCCCTGCTGAGTAAGGAGCCCAACATGGGGCTTGACCCCAGAACCCTGGGATCATGACCTGAGCTGAAGACAGATATTTAACCAACTGAGCCACCCAGGCACCCCTTAAAATTAATTTTTTTCAAACAGTGCAAATGGTTACACAATAACACACTATTTTACTCCAGTGCCTCACCAATGACACAATTTTAAGGCTTTCTGAAATTCTTTATTCAACCATTCAACGATTCTCTCTCTCACACTCAATACACACACACACACACACACACACAAACACACACTGAGACACTACCTTGTGTGCCTGTAGTTTGATTTCATTTTAAATACTGTTATGTTGCTGTACATAATTTATTTATCTAATGCTATGTTGATAGATGCCTAGCAGGTTTCCTGATTGCTTCTATGGCAAACAATGTGTCAAAAAATACTTCCCAAGTACACTGTTGTGCCTTTGTGTGAGTTCATCTTTAGACTAGATTCCTGGAAATAAAACAACTGGTGTTTGGAAATGAGTAATTGAAAACATGGCAGCTACTATAGTGTTCCCTTCAGTGAAGTTGAATGTATTATTTTTGCATGTGTATAAAATACTTACTTATTATTTTGGGGGGTGAATGTCATTTTTAAAGCAAACACAGAGGTTTTTTATATATGATTTGAAAGAACTCTATGTATTGTAAAGAAATGTATCTTTTAGCATATATATTGTGAAATTTTTTCACTTTTTTGAACATTTTTCTTGGTACCTAAGAAGCAGTTGACAATTTTCACTCTGCAAATCCATAGGTTTTGTTTCATTTTATTCCTAGGTAGTGTATGTTTTTCATGGCTACTATAAATTTGAACTTGATCCTATATCTCTTTTAGCCTTTTGTTTATACTTTCTGTAGTGAAAGTTATTGATTTTATATATATTAAATTTATAACCAGGCATTGAATCTTAGTTCTAAACAATTTTAAAGAGCTTTTTCTCAGATTTTCCAGAAGTAAAATAACAATTTATAATGTATACTTTGTAATTTTAAAGGAAGAGTTATCTTAATTACAAAGTTCATACATAAATACATTACTGTAGTAATGGCTTCAGAGAAAAGTCTAACGCAAAACTGCCAAAATGCTGTCTTTGAGAAAATCGATGTTATCTTTCCTTAGTATCTCCTACCATTTTCTTTGCTTTAAAATATACATAAGTAACTTAGAAATGTATAATTTATTGTAAATAAATATATAATAATAACCTGTAGATATTGTACTGTAATTACTTTTTCCCTCTACACAATTACACCTAATTTAATTATGTAAATACATATTTTTAAAAATATTTTTTATTTATTTGACAGACAGAGATCACCAATAGGCAGAGAGGCAGGCAGAGAGAGAGGGGGAAGCAGGTTCTCCACTGAGCAGAGAGCCCGATAGGGGGCTCGATCCCAGGACCCTGAGATCATGACCCGAGCCGAAGGCAGAGGCTTAACCCACTGAGCCACCCAGGCGCCCCAGTAAATACATATTTTTAAGTGCCTGCTTAGTATTCATATTTTGAAAGTGCCATTTTTTATTAAACTTATCAATTTGACAATTCCCACCAATGGAAGTTTAGATTGTTTTAAACTTTACATCAGAACAATCTTGAGTGATCATCTCTTTGCAGACCTTCTTGCATATATATGATTTTATTCTCCACTCCACTTCCTGATTCACATGATGTAAAAAATCGGTTTGGATGCTCATTTTAAATTCCAAGGCATATTTTCAGTTTCTCTTGTAAAATATCATTTCTTTGTGACTGCTTTCCCTTTGGGGAAGAACCCCATCTCCACCTGGTTTGGGGCAGGGTATCGATGTCAAGCTAGGTAGGTGATTCAAATGAAACAAATCAATTAGATTTCAGATATACAAATGAAAGCAACACTGACAAAAAACCCCACAGAAGTGAGAGATTAAGGGGGAGACACAGAATTTTTTTTTTTTGCAGGTGTTTTTTGTTTAATTTTTTATATTTTAAATTTCTATTCAGTGTACCAGAATTTATTGTTTATGCACCACACCCAGTGCTCCATGCAATATGTGCCCTCCATAATATCCACCACCAGATTCACCCAACTTCCCACCCCCCACCCCTTCAAAACCCTCAGATTGTTTTTCAGAGTCCATAGTCTCTCATGGTTCATCTCTCCCTCCAATTTCCCTCAACTTCCTTCTCCCTCCATCAGAAAGGATGAATACTCAACTTTTGTATCAACATGGACAGGACTAGAAGAGATTATGCTGAGTGAAATAAGTCAAGCAGAGAGAGTCAATTATCATATGGTTTCACTTATTTGTGGAGCATAAGAAATAATACGGAGGACATGGGGAGACAGAATTTTGATCATATCATTTGAATCCCTGCGTAAGTCAATGCTAACTCCACTCCTGGGCTTCCTGATTCCATGGGCCAATACATAGTTTTGCTTAACCTGAGTTCAGATTCTGTACTTGGTGCTCAAGAAATCCAGACCAATATAACTGAAGGCACATAAAAAAGGAGAGTAGAAAGAGACGCTGAGACACGTGGTGGTCTGAGCAAGAGCGGGGAATACGGAGTATTATTTCTTTGTCCTCAACTAGGAAGTTCACACTCTTGTTTAACATTAATAAAATGTCTAGCGGTTTGTCACCTACAATAACTCGAGACTCATATTTTTGCATATACCAAATCTGAGGCATTAGAAAATTTAGTAAAATGACGTCAATACTTTGACATATGTTGACTACTTCTTGCTACATTTAGTAGAATTTTACAGGAGCGAAACTATGATCAATTTATGTTGACATATCTGAAAACAAAGAGGAAAAATAATCCAGTACAACCTTGACAAAAGAAGTCTTTCAGCCTGGTGTGAAGTCCAGGAATGCGGACCTTTGTATCATGATGAGCTTTGGTTCAAAGAACAATTAACTCCTCCCCCCTGCCCCAAATTAGTGCCTAAAAGCAGAAAGACAGAGAAGGTCTTAGGAGTAGGGAGGAGCTAAGGGCTGATTGGAAGGCAGCCTCATCCTGACTCCTTCCCCTCTCCTTCTATAAAGAATGAGATGTCTTCTGGTGGTAAGGGAGATGCACCCGTTCTTCAGGAGAATGTGGCTTTTCCAGTAGTAGTGCATAAGAGGAGGGCTCTGCAGATAAACAGAAATCCAAAAGCAGCTGCTAAAATGCAGAAGGCCCCACGCTGGCACCTAGATCAGGCGTGGCAGGCTGTTTTTGTAAAGAGCTGGACAGTAAATAGCTGAGATCTTTCTGGGGCTCAGTCTCTGTCACAAGGAACATATCTCTGCCACCTCAGCGGGAAAGAAGCTGTAGACACTGAGCAGATGAACAAAGGCTACAGTGGTCCAGAGAAGTTTCTATGGATGCTGAAACGTAAACTTCACATAGTTTTAATGTAATAAATTGTAATTTTTCTTTTGATTTTTAAGAACAATTTAAATGCCAAAAAAAAAAAAAAAAAAAGCGTTGATAGCAGGCTACGGGAAAAACAGGTAGCGGAATAGCTTTGGCCCAAGTTCGCCAACCCCTAGGCTGGATAATCACTTTAAGGGGCGGTTGGGACCCCAGGAGCCCAGGCAGAGTGTGTGATTGCTCAGCCTCCAAGAGAAGTTTCCTAATCCTCCAAATTCTCCAAAGGAGAAAGTGCCCCCATTCACTCTCCGTACACAGGCGGGGTGTGGAGGGGGCAGGGATTCTCTCTCAAGGTGCCGACCGGGGACAGACTGGTTACAGTAGAAAGCATTTGATTGCATACAATGGCATCAACTCTTTGTTACTACTTTTCAGCAAATTATGGCAACATAATATGTGATTTCCCTGTTCATCTTTACTAACTGGCAGTTTTCATTGCAGTTATTTTGTTTTCCATATGTTACATGATCCTAGGCATTGTATGAAGTCTTTATACTCATTCTGGAGCCACAGATTTCAGATCATAAGAAGCCAGTTTGGGAGCTAGGAGAAATGGATATCATCTAGTGATCTGATCTCTGGGTTTGAACAAAGGGGCTGTTATGGCGTCTAAATGTCCCCACATGGGGATGCTGTTAAGAAAAGGAGGTGGTCTGTGAAGGCTGAGCTATCAAGGAGCAGCCCCTGAAACATCTCTGTGATCTGCTGACCAGTGTTTTTCCCTGCTGGGATTCTTCTGTTCTCCCTGTGAGCAGCAGAGGGATAGCTAGACATACGTGCTTGTCTCTCTGATCCCAAATAGTATTTTTCTCTAGTTAACCTCTTTCACTTGTCTAATTGTCATGACTAGTACTTCCTTCATTTAGTTTCGTCATTATCACTTACCAGTAGCCAACAAGACACAGGAGTAAGCCAGGGATAGGGAACCTTTACTTTCCTGAACTTGAGCTTGGAAGTTGTGTCTGATGGGGAAGCATGAAAAGACATTGAAAAAAAAAAAAGCACCATAAGCTTGACTTTGAGAAAAAATTCCTTTGCTTCGAGATAACACATATTCTTGATAGGCATAAGGAAAAATAACAGGTGGCCTTGTTTTAACAAATAAAGAATCTATACAGAGGTTTAAAATGAGGCACCTTAAAAAATACAGAATAACTTTGGTTTTGAAACGGATTCCCTACGACACTTCTTTTTTAAATCAGATTGCAGTGCAAATTCCTCCACTCTCATTTATATTCCTTCTTGGGGATATATATCTAGATATGTTGTATATTTGTATATGTATGTATCTTGTAAAACTTATGATCAAATCCCGTAATAGTTTATTGATTCACTGTTAAAATATCAAGTCTTAAAATGAAACCTTTTCAGCATTATTTCTGTCACCAAAGTTTCTGAAGGTTAGATGAATATGAATTTAATTTCTAAACGTTATGTTTGACAATGTAAGAAAATATTTAAGAAGCTAAGCGTTAGATGCCAGTTTTGTGATCTGGCTTCTATTCAAAACAGCTTCTCCTGTGGCTGTCACTATTTTTAATGTGATTAATGATGACGAGATGCCTTTTTCACAATTTATTCATTTATCATTTATTCATTTATCTTTCAATGGAAAGCTGACAAGTAAAGGCAGGACCTCTGTGAATCACTGGGTAGGATTACTGTGGGACTGTGTTGGGGCTACTATTCACGCCCCCAAGTATAAATGCAGAACAGTGTATTGTCTTTAAACATCTTTGTCTCTATCTTTATCCATTGAAAATTCCTATGAGTATCCATCCTTTGTCCTGAAGCAGAGTGGTTTGAATGCCTTCCTATTGAACGGCAAGGTGCAAATCTCAACTTCCTCTAGGGTTTGACATTCCTTCCATCTGCAGATAAGGAATCAAATATTCTTAAAAGACTACTGTGTCCCATATAGAATTCCATATACTAATGAGACAGTGAATTTGCTGAAAAACCCTATTGAGTAAAGACATAGGCACACAGGGCTGTAAGGAAAGGTTCTGTGAGCACTAGACCTCAGAGAGGCACTTGATAATGGTTTTTAAATCAGGGAACGATTACTGTAGGAGAAGTGGTAAGCATCTGTTTTGCACTTTTATGAAGGACAGACAACAAAGGTAATAAACTGAACCCCGAATTTTAGGAATTTATATAAGCGATAAGGAACTATTTACTAAAAATTAATACTGTCAGACTCTGGGAAAAAAATTAATACTGTTAAACCCTGGGAAACACTACCTAGAGAGATGATAAGAGTGTCTCTTGACTTTCGGGACGCCTGGGTGGCTCAGTTGGTTGGACGACTGCCTTCGGCTCAGGTCATGATCCTGGAGACCCGGGATTGAGTCCCGCATCGGGCTCCCAGCTCCACGGGGAGTCTGCTTCTCCCTCTGGCCTTCTCCTCGCTCATGCTCTCTCACTGCCTCTCTCTCAAATAAATAAATAAAATCTTAAAAAAAAAAAAAAAGAGTGTCTCTTGACTTTATAAAGCAGCCTCACCTGACTTTTTATTTTCTTACAGAGGGTCAAACATCTGTGAGGATCACAATTCTGGTGGGGTCACCTCCAGTGCCACAATTTTGCATATAGGTAGGTTTATATAGAAAGTTACATATATGTCAATATATGTGCATTTGTAAAATTGGATAATGTATCTCAAGATTTTAATAACAATTACCTTTGGACCAATGGGTAACTGTAAACTTATTCTTTAAAGTTTACTTTATGGTACTAATCAAAATTTTACAATAAATATAAATTACATGTACAACTGCAAGGGAAGTGTTTTAAAAATAATATTTAATGATATATGGGGAACATATAGCACTATATTTTTGCAAAATAAATTTTAAAGCCACATAATTTTTATGCAATGTCAAACATTAATATAAACATAGATGGTTTGTTTAACAATTAAAATTCCAGATCATTACTATTCTGTAACCCCTCTCACTGCAAGGTTTCATGAAAATTTTCATAAGAGAATTATTAGCAGAAGCACCAATGAAACTTGGTGCTGAGCTTGATGTGAGGTAAAGGAAAAGGGTCATATTCTACAGGATTCCCTCTTTCCTTTAAGGAGGTAAATTGGTAACTTTAGAGTCCACTGAAATGGGGAAGACTTGAATGAAACCAATGTTGAATTCAAGTTGTCTTTAAGATAGCTAGTTAGAACCGTGTAAATAGTGTATATAGGAACCTGGATTTTACAGATGGTATCTAGACTTCAGATATAAATGAGATATTGGAAGTAATAAAATTATGGGAATGGCAGGAATAGGCCTAGTCTCATTCACTCACTATCTTCCAAGATTTCTATGTATAACATGGTCTTAGATACAGGGGAATACAGGAAAAAAAAAAAAAAAAAAAAGGAAAAGACAAAAATGGAAGGCATTTATTTCTTAATTTTCCTTGAAAGAGAAACAAAACCGAAAACCTTACCAATGCATAAAATTATGCACATCTCTGAGGGGCTGAGGGATGGGTCAGCACTTCAGAAACACACCATATTCACTAACGTCATCAACCACAAAGTTTGAGGTATCTGAGGACTAGTTAATGACTCAACTTGCGTTAGCATTTCCATAATGCTTGGTAGGTTCCAGGTTTCTCATGAAGGGCTTTTGATACTGTAACTAACTTAAATGTTAGAGCTGCCCTAGGAAATATTATTCTATCATCCACATTTTGTAGAAGAAAGACCTAAGCCTCAGACAGGACTGTCCATAAATTCATGGGGTTAGTGTCAGAAAAGGAATGCCAACCAGCATACGCTACTGGGCTCGGTTCTCGGGTCTGTGTTACAGACCAAATGAAATGATGACTCCGAATTACTCTTCACCAGTAAGTACATGGAATCAGAAAACAACAACAAAAAAGTAATATGATCATTTTCTAAAGCTGTTTTAGTGTTCATTCTTAAGGCAAATCCACATGAAGTGATTAAAAAAATATTTTGAAGTAAGAATATGGGGGGAATTCCTCACGAGAATCCCAGCAGAGTCAAGAAGGGGGAGCGGCCTGTCAGCAGAGCTGCTCTCCCGAGCAGGGGTCAGAGTCTGAGGCTGGAGTCCATTGCCCAGGGGCCTCTCAGTGGCGTGAGAATCAGGTACCAGCAGAGCCAGCGTTGGAGGACACAGAGCCTGAATGAAAGAGAGTAGGGCGGGAAGGAAAGAAACCTTGTGTTCCTATTTGGTGAGTCCTCTTGCTGCCTGTCAGGAAAGTTGTTACTCTAAGAAATGCTGCGTGTGTTTGGATTTCCTAAAAAATGTCTTGAAGATCAAGTTACAAATTTAGGATTTTGTGCAGGTGAAAAAGCCCAGTCGAATATGGAATCAGAGAGATGCAAGAATTCTAGGAAATTACTAGAAACTTAGTTCTGGTTGATCCACATTTCTAAAGGGTCAGAGAAACTACACACACACACACACACACACACACACACACAGAAATAAGGAAACAGCAACAAACCAGTTTACAACTATGGGCAAGGCACACAGAAATCTAATGCCTGAAAAAAAAAAAGTAAAGAAAGAAAGAAAGAAACAGAGAAAGAGAGAAAGAAAGAAAAGAAGGGAAAAGAAAAGAAAAGAAAAGAAAAGAAAAGAAAAGAAAAGAAAAGAAAAGAAAAGAAAAGAAAAAAAGAGAAATCTAATGCCTGGGTTGTAGCCAGGACATCACGTTCCTGAAAAGGGATACAGAACTGTTGATACTACATTATGTTTGCTTTTTGGGCACCAGGTGAACTTACCATTAAATATAATTTAAAATGAGGACGTTATTTCTGTGAATTGCAGTAATTAGATAGCTAACCTCGTTTAATAAAGTTGCTATGAAATTAAGTATTTCCTGAATATCTTCTTGAATTATTTGACAAAATGTTACAGATATTACTAAATTCGTTTCTGATTCATTCAAGATAGATTTTATTAATGAAAATTTCTGAGACGATTTATGTACTCAGTGTGAATAGTGTGATGGCATTAATATTAAATGTAACATAATTTAATATAAATATATAAATATAATAGTATTAATTAAATAAGATAAATAAATAAAAATGAAATGAAATATAAATTTTAAGTGTCCAAGGGGGTGGAAGCATTTACAAACTTTCTTCTACATGGAACACGAAATGGGAAGGAAAGAGGACCACTAGATCCAGGAATGTGGAAAAATGCAAAGTTGTTTCTGCTTCAGCATCACCTTGCTGGGAGAGGCTTGGCGTCTATGTGTCCTGATTCATACGGAAAACCAAAAAAAAAAAAAAATCAGAATTGAGCATGCGCAGAAATGAAAGGAACTCTGCCCTTCCTTCAGCTGTGTTCAGCCTCGTCTCCTTGACATCTCATTACTCACTGTGCACAAGGCAGGGCCGCTGTGAGAGTGATTCCAGTATTAAAAGCTGTTGTCACCACCTTTTATTAATGCTCCCCAAGATATTCAGTGATTTCTACACTCCCTTGAAATTGTAAAAATGAGCTATCTAAACTCACACACTTCTCAGGGAAAAACTATTAAGTCATTTATTAACCCCCCAAGTCTAGGAAAAATCATCACTCTGCCACTCCCAACCTATTAATTCAGAGTTTAGGATTGAAATTAATATTTATTGCTGAAAGATATGCGCTGTAAATATTTTTTCATAGGTTAACCTAGAATGAGATATGTCAATTTCATTAAAATATGGTTAATCCTTGATATTTGATTAATATACAAGGTTCACAGAATAATAGTTTTAGGATGATTGTTAAAATACGTAGGAGGAAATACAAAATGCTGAAGTAAAAATGTTCCCTTTTTTAATTCTTTCAATGTATTGTGAGTTTACATATTTAAAAGTATCCACTTATCTATTTATCTTCTATCATCGATTATCTATCATCTCTCTATCATTCTATTATCCATCATCTATCTGTCCGTCTGTCTATCATCTATCATCTAGCTAGCTAACTGTCCATCTATCTAATCTGCCCATTTTCTTCTTGGACCAGAGATCTCTGCCGGATGTTAACACATGGCATTATCAATAACTTGTAGTCTGCCTGGTTTTACAGCATCTTCACACTATGGAAGACAGTTGTGGTTTTGCTTGTTTGTTTTATTTTTAAATTTCGACAAGTAGCATAGGCTCCCTCAGTCTCAATTTTCCAAACAGAGAAATTTTAAACTTAAAGAAATGTCAGAAGGAATACTACCATCCAAATAAAATAAAATTGCCGTAATTGGCCATATTTGTCTTCCCTCTCTGTCTCACTCCTGCACACACCCCCACACACTTTGGTGATATACAGTCTTATGTACAAAGCAGAGGTCATCCCACATCCTGTCCAAAGGCACTGGCATTCATCTATGGAAGAATGAGGGCGATGACCACCCTTTAACAATAATTTCCTGAAGAAATTATTACATGCAGAGTTGCAAAAAGCAGGGTTTTCTCCCTCCGTTCTACATTAATTAAATAGTAGTTTTCTTGAAAAAGAAGATTTTCATCCCTCCCCATTTTATCCCTTATATTGTATCATGCTATGGATACTTACATTTTTGAATATTTAGAACATCCACCAATATCAGTATATTTATCAAAATTAAAAAAAATAAAAAGTTTAATGTCATTTAGTATTGAGTTCTCATTTGAATTTACCCAATTGCTGTGAGAATATTTGTTCTCTTTAAAATTCAAATCAAGATTCAATCTAGTTTTAATCTTTGCGAGTTTTTGACTCTTTCCTCTCTTTTAGCCTTGTAAGGGGCCCACATCTTGCTTAGGACACTGACTTTTTAAAGGTTCATGAAAGGTTAGTTTTCTTATAGAGTCTTTCTCACTCTTTGTTTGATTCTCTTGATGTTTAATTCTGTGGTTCATGCCTGCCTTTCTTACAAACTGGAAAGAAGTCTGGAGGCTTGACTATATTTCATGAAAGTATTGGGGGATTCAGGGATGATTTTATGCATGACTTTTCTGCATCCCATCAGGGACTGTTCTAGTAGATTTCCCGCTATGTGTGATGCTCGATTTGACCAGTTGGCTGAGGTGGTAAAGGGCAGTTCCCTCCAAGGATTCTTCAAGAGTATCACATATCTGCATTCGCAGTTCTTCTTGTCCTCTCTACTTCAACAGCCCTCTGATGCTCTTAAAAGGTGACTTTTTGTGTGTTTTATTTGTCTTTCTTCTCATTCTCGTTAGGACCTTTGGCATGCTGCAAGCTACTCTGTCTCACCCAGATCAGCAGGTTTCTTTCTTTTGATTTGCCTCTTTAAATTTTGAGCCTTTTCTCTGATTTCTGGCATGAGGGGCTATCACAGACTAATGTTTGCTCTTCCCCAGACTTTTAATCAGACATTTCCCTTGGAACTCCTGATTCCTTTTATGGGGAGTGGCAGATAGAAGTGAAACAGCAGTGTTCTTATTACAAAGAGAATGTTGTTGCTTTCAGCCTTTTCAGTGCGGGGTTTTGATTTTCCTATTTCTAAATACCTCTCAGATATGTTACTGGTCTCCATGTCCATCGTTTTGACCATCTCTCGTCTACTCTGCGCACTTCATGAACTCCCACCTTGTTTTCTTTCTGTCTTTCCCCATACAGTCCCAGGGCTGTGTATTCAAGAGGAAAATCCCATGTCACAGTTATTCTTGGATCGAGATGAAAATGTGCAGCATGGTCATTAAATGTCACACTTCAGGCCTCTCCCAACCCCCCAGGTTCCAACTCTTATCTAGGATCATTTTCTTCTTTTTGGACTTCGCCATGATGTTCATTCATCATTCATCCTCTCAGGTACTATGAAGTCATTACTGATGAAGCTTTAAATAAGTCGTTCTTTCTGATTGGAATGCTCTTTTCTCTCCCCACTCCCAACCTTTGCTTTTTGGATACAGGACATGTAACAAACAAAAGCATATAAAATATGTTTGCCCAATTTGAGGGATAATTAGAAATGACTACTGGGGACTCACCACCTAACTTATCATGGGGAATGCCAGGCCTCCTACATGAAGATTAATCACCATGCTGGACTTTATGCTAGCAATGTCCTTGCTTTATTTGACTTTTTTATCATAAGTCCTATATCCTATAACTGCACTGTTTATATATACATATTTATAATATTATATGGCCAAAGTCATCCTGTCATATGTATTTCTCTCCAACCTCCCTTCATTGAAAATTTCATTTTTAAGATTATTTTATGTAATTTTGTTACAGTTTATTTTCATTGCTTTGTAATGCTCTGCTTTATAAATCAAATTATCTATCCTCTTGTCAATGGAGTTGTTATTCCCTAACATTTTCTTTCTTTCTTCCTTCCTTCCTTCCCTCCTTCTCTCCTTCCTTCCTTCCATCCTCTTTCATTCTTTCATACATATCCCATGGGGGAATATCACATTTCTGTCCAGCACATTCTTATGAGTGAAATTGTTGGTTTGTAGACAATGGAGATATTCAACAATGTTAGATGATAACAAAAACTTCTAATGATTTAAATTATTTATATTTACAGAATTTTACAATTATTCTAATTTCCCTGTGTTCTCAAAAACAAATGATGTTGCCTGACATTAATTTTTAGAAATATAGTGTTCTTAAAAATCATACATTATTATGTATTTAATATACCTTATATACATTTTCCTGATTACTAATGACAGAAGCCAAAATTTCATATTTTTATCTGCCATCCATGTTTTGTTTTGTTTTATGTCTGAAATGCCTATTCATGTTTTTACTTTATTCCAATGAGTCATTTGTCATTCTCTTAATTTTTTTTTAATCTATCATCTAACATATATCTGGGATTCTATATACTGATATTTCATTGGCTATATTACATTTTCCCTCACTTAGTGCATGTGTGTTTTCATCTTATCTATCATAACATGTGATAAACAAAAGCCTTAAATTTCTAGTTACTTTTATTTATATTTTACTGGGGCACCCAGGTGGCTCAGTTGGTCAAGCATCTGCCTTTGGCTCAGGTCATGATTCCAGGGTCCTGGGATGGAGCCCCTTGTCAGGCTCCTTGATCAGCAGGGAGGCTGCTTCTCCTACTCACTCTACCTCTTCACTCTGCTTGTGCATTCTCTCTCTCAAATAAATAAATCTTTAAAAAAAATCTTATTTATATTTTCCTTACAGTTAGTATTTTCATGCTTTTTTTAAAGATTTATTTATTTATTGGGATGCCTGGTTGCTCAGTTGGTTAAGTGTCTGCCTTCAGCTCAGGTTATAATCCCAGGGTCCTGGGATCAAGCCTGAGTGGGGCTTCTTGCTCAGCGGGGAACCTGCTTCTCCCTCTGCCTGTTGCTGTGCCTGCTTGTGTGCTCTGTCTCCCTCTGTCTCTGACCAATAAATAAGTTAAATAATTAAAAAGAACACATTTAAAAAGATTTATTTATTTATTTTAGAGAGAAAGAGAGCTGAAGGAGAAGCAGAGGGAGATGGAGAGAATTCTCAAGCAAACCCTATCCCCTACCCCGCTGAGCAAAGAGCCTGGTGTGGGGCTTGATATCATGACTGTCTGCATATTTCTGGGCTCTCTGTTCTATTCTCTTGTTCTATTTTACTATCCGTATCCATATATATATGTAATCTTAATTAATGTCTTAATTCCTATTGGAATATTAAGGTCTGGATATTTGATTGAAGAAGATCATCTGATTAGTTATTTTTCAGTTTCCATGACTTTTCTTAGTCTTTTGTTTTTCTAAATACATTTTAGGATAATCTTATAAACTTTTCCAGTGGGAGGGATAAACTACTCTACTAAATTGAGATTTTATTAACTCTATAGTGTATTTGTGGTCAATTGACATCTTTACACTATTTTTTTTCTGTCCATAATTGCAATTTCTTTTTATTAAAGGCTTATAATGATCACTGTAAAATCATGTTTACCTTTACTTAGATTTGTCCTTTTGCACCTTATATATTATGTTTTATTTGATGATGAACTTAATTAACATTTTCTCCCAGTTCAATACTCTTGAATAGAAATACAATTAACTTCTATATTGATATCACAACTCAAACTTATAAAATCTTTTTTTTTTGTCTAAAGATCATTTGTGGCTTGGCTTCTGTCTACATAGTCATATCATCTCTGAATTTCTCAGCAACACTTCTTCTTCTCTGATCTTTATACTCATGTTTTTTTTGTTTTTTATTTTATATATTTACTTTACAAAAAATTTCTACTGCAATGTTAAATGTAATTTGCTACAGTAAACATTCTGTGGGGTTTTCCCTCCTAACTTTAAAGTGAACTACTTACCTTTTCTCTGTAAGTCCCATGCTTGCATAAGACAATGTTAGAGCCCCATTTTCAGATTAAGGAATTTGCCTATTGCTTGTTTCCTGTAAGAAAAAATTACTCATATTCTTTGAATTTTGTCCAAATACGTTCCCTGCATCTCATTAACATTTGGTGCGTCTTGGGTTGTTGATGTTCATTTGTGTCACTCATTTTTTAAATTAGTATTGATGAAATTTTCTCAATTTCTTAATATTTTGCAAAAACTGACTTTAGTTTTGTTGATCCTCATTTTTTCTGTTTTACAAATTTCTGTTGCTCTTATTTTACTTTCTGTGTTTTTTTATTTTAAGATTTTATTTATTTATTTGACAGAGAGAGATCACAAGTAGACAGAGAGGCAGGAAGAGAGAGAGGAAGGGAAGCAGGCTCCCTGCTGAGCAGAGAGCCCAATGTGGGGCTTGATCCCAGGACCCTGGAATCATGACCTGAGCCAAAGGCAGAGGCTTTAACCCACTGAGCCACCCAGGCGCCCCATACTTTCTGTGTTTTAAGATTTATTCTCTTTAATTTCTTAAGTTGGATGTCCTATCTCTTTAGTTTCAGGAATTTACTTTCTGCTAAAGAAGCTTAAGTCTAAAGTACTTCCTCTAAGGTTTTAGTTATTTAAAAAAAAATACATTAAAATTTTTTTTGCTCCCTGAGTTTTTCAGTTATTAAACAATTATCAACTTTTAAACTCATTGTACATTTTATTAAATTTGCCTGATTCTAATTCCTTGAAATGTGTTAAGTTTTGATATGTGGCCTTCTGCGATCAAAATTTATATATGTTATCCGTGCTGAAATTTATTTATGTGCATTGAAAGAAATGAGTGTTTTCCAATTTGTGGTGAAATGGTTTCCATATGAACATGTGTGAAGCTAATTAGCTGTGTTGTCCTGACTTCTTTATAAACTGTGATTTTTTTTCTGGTTGATTCATCAATTATTGAGAGACTGCAAGACTGCTCTCCACCTCAGATGCCAGTGGCAAGTTCAGGTTTATCATCTGTCCTTTTGATCTACTGGCTAGAGATTAGAGACTCCTATGACCTCCTCCCTGAGCTCAATTAATTTGTTAAAGTGGCTCACAGAACTCAGGAAACCCATTTGCTCACTAGAGTAGCACTTTATTATAAAGGATTTTGAAAGGTATCAATCCATGGCCTGATGAAGAAATACATAGGGTGAGCAAAGTGGGTTCTGAAGCTTGCCTTTTTGGGGTTTTTATGGAAGCTTTGCTACATAGGCAGAATTGATTAAAGCATTGGCCATTGGTGATTGGTCCAACAACCAGCTCTTGTTCCCTCCCCAGAAAGGTCTAATCCTGTAATCACATGGTTGGGCTTCTTAGGCAACCAGCCTCAAATTCTTAGGTGTTTTCCAAAAGTCACCTCATTAACCTAACAAAAGATACTTTATTGTGCTCACCACTTGGGAAATTCCAAAGGTTTTAGGACATCAGTTCCTGAAAAGAAGGATAGAGATTAAATATATATTTCTCATTATGAAATCACAGTGTTGGGATGTGTAAAGTTCTTCCTAATGAATTGAATCATTAATTCAATTGTTAGTTTCTAGCAGTGCTTTTAAAATTAAGAGCTTTTTTCCCTCCACGTGTACAGCTTCACCCTCTCCACCCCCCTTTTTGGGTCAGTGTTTGGTAGCTGTATATGTTTTACCAATTGTCGGCTTCCAACTTTTTTTGTCCCATAGGCTTATAAGGCTCTTGTAAACTGCATAAATTGATGTTATTGTTATATTGTTATATATTGACATATATCAATCATTTGTATTTATTGTGATCATAATATATTCAAAATTACCTACACTGTTTTCTTTTGTGTATTCAGCTTGTCCCACTTTTCTGCATCTTTTAAAATTTTTATTCCTTTATATTACCCTGTTTGGGCATCTTAAAAATTATTTTTTCCTTTAACAAATTTAGATAAATCACAATTGGTTTTTCCTTTACTAAGTTTTTCAAGGAATTTTTGCATGCACATTTAATCTAAAGTATAAATGATATTTACTTTCATCCAAACAATAAAACCTTCAAACACTTTGAATCTGACATCTCCCTCCTGAGTTTTAAATATCACATTTTAACACTTTACATCTTAAACACTTCCAGTTTATGTCTCCTTCAAAAATGGGACTTGTTGCCTTTAATCACTTCAGGAATATTTCATCTAATATTTTTTTTAATATTGCCCCCCCTTTAAGTTATTCTTGCAGTCTCAATTAAGTGAACATGTAACTTCCATTTCTCTCTTCCCTGTCTTCAACATTCCTCTTATCTTTTTTATCTGTTTGTTTCCCTGTGCTGCAAATTCAATAATTTCACTGAGATTTGTCTTTCAGCTTACCGTTTCTCTCTTTAGCTGTGTCTAATCTATTGATACACTCAGGGGACTTCTAATTTCAATTAATAACTTTTATTTCTAGAACTTCCATATTTTCTCGTATTTTACAATTTGAAAATGACAAACCAAATTTGGGATTATTTAGCAATATAGTCATGTAACTTTAATATTGTTAACAATCTTGCTTTTTATGTTGTCTCAATTACTAAGGCCTGTTTTTCATGTGGATGCTATGATCTTAGTTAGTTTATTTATTTATTTTTTTAATGTATATTTCTTAAACTTTATCTGTAGGACTCATTCTTAAAATCAGTTAAAGTTTGTTTCCTTTTGAATTCCTGCACTGTATCCACTTTGGACATTCCAGATTGTCTTCCCTCCTCTTTCCTTCCCTCCTTCCTTCCCTTTGTATTTAATTATACATTTGTTTAAAAGAGTGTGATTCTTTTAAGAGTATGTGATTATTTATTGGTATCAGTTTCCACTTCATAACCAATTTTTTAGAAAGTTTTGTTTTCCAGAGTGGGACAGTACCAGGCATATAATAAATGTTTTATAAATATGTATGACAAAACATAATCGCATTCATATAGGAGTCTTTTCATGACATGTTATTCATTGGTAACAAGAAGTGACAATACCTCCTCATAGAAGAAAATGTTTACTTTCTAAGTTAGTTATGTATATTTCAGTTTTGAATAGAGTTTCTGTTTTCTTATCTCTGGAAAGATAGAGAGGTCTTCTTTAAATCTATTAATTCATTCCAAATACATAGCATTTGGATGATAGGCACAATAAAATTGATATTAAAATTGAGGATGTTTTTAGTTAATATAAAAGATAACAGTTGCTAGTAATTGTCATTATGCATGCCAATAGCAGGTACTGTGACAGCATAATACATTCTTGTCTCTGTTCTTCAGGCCATCTAATTTAGATACTCTAGAAAGATTTAATATAAGAAAAAATATCACTGGTATTAAAACTGATTGCAGTAGAAGACAATATAAATTCTAAGAAATAATTCAGAAATAAACTTTAATCTCAATTAGGTAAGTAAGTCCTTACAGGGGCAAAGCACCAGGTTCTTCTTTGAATCTAGGGAGTGATAATTTTCCTGGAGACCCAAAAATGAGTTATTATCAATAAGCACTTGCCACGATATTCCTTTTGCTCTTTCAATAGACTTAAAGCACAGTCTTTATTTGTAAATGTCCCCTTCACTAGTGACATAGACCTGTCTCGGGTGATACTTCACTCTCTCACTAGAAATCTCCTTTGAAATGTGTTTTGAAAAATCTTCCATCTCTTAGACTTATGTGAGTTCAGAAGTGAAAATTCAGAAATAATGGCAACTCCTGGGGTTTACAGAAACTGAAGGAAGACTCTTACATAAGTTTTAGTTAGCACAGGAGTGAGGCCCCCAATCTGACATAACTGTCCAATTGCTGGTTCATTTTCTAAACTTGACTAAAATTCTAATTACAGAATGATTCTACTTTAAGTATTACAAAGTTGCCTTGAATAGTTAAAAAGTTGTTCTAGTCTCCATGAGAAGGAGATCATGTATAATGAAATAACAAGTGTAAAAAATATTGAGTTAGAGGGAGGTCCAAATAATACACGGAGTTCTGGGGGTGATTAGACACCCTCACAGTCTTATGTACAATGTGGCTGGGCCATTTGAAGTGCTCACTTTGGTAGTGAAACTTTAATGGAAGCCACAGGAGAAACACAGGGACAGGTGCAGGACCAGGGCGCGAGTGGGACTTGAAGAATTGAAGGTGAGCATCTGATGTAATAGACACAGAGGTGGTCCTTGGGCAAACAAGCAGAGAAGACTCACTTTACTTTTTTGAGTGTGAGCCTCAATGTAACAATAGAAATCTCATCATTTAATAAAGAGGAATGATATTAATGCACATTTAAACATAAAATCGATTTGAAATGTGACTCTAATGTCAAAAGCCGTATAAAGTAGAAGTTAATTTGACAGCAGTGTTAATGAGATTGAAATCAATGTCAATCATCTCAATCAAAGGCTGTTTTGTGATGAGCTGATTAATACAGAAAATGCTTGAGTTAGAAAATTTTACATAGTGAAATATAGCAATTCTATAAATATGTTAAAAATATGATTGCTCTCTTGTTTTAAATTTCTCAGAGAGAAAGGACAATACATGACTATAAATAAGCAATTCCTAAAAACATATTTAATGTATGTTTTTAATTGAAAAAGGAAAATAAACTGCAAAAGTCAAAATATTTTTCTACTGTTCGTTTCATTTTTAGAAATATAATTGCTATCTAAAGTTCTAGATGTATTATTATTTTTCCGGAAAAATTTCCAAGTAATCGTATGAAGAAAAGCAATCACAAGAAAAAAAATAAAAGAAAAAGAATCAAGAGAAAAGTTAGTGGAGAAGTTCTAGTTTTCAAAAAAACTAAGTGATATATTTTGACATACTCTGACTTAAAATTAAAAAGCAAAATATAGAAGTACCCAAACAATTTTGTCAGTGTTTGAATCTGTGGAGGCGTAGGGCATGAATCCTACAGGCATGAGCTGCCAGAGAGCCAGAGGACAGAGATACATTCCCAACAGGCATTTTGCTCATCTCACACATTTTCTGGGAAATAAGCTGAATTCAGAAAATGTATGTATATATTACAGAATAAGTCATGTTAAAAAAAAAAAAGGAATAATTCCTGTCAAGAGATAAACAATAGGATAAGAACTGAGAACAGACAGCTAAGCAAATAACATTTGTTAGAAATACACTTAGACTTATTTAATTAGAAATAAAACACGATTCACCCCAAGGTCAAAGCATGGCAATTGTTTCTGGGTTAACCATTAACCCTCCACAGCATCGGCTTAAATAAAACTTTATGATTGATACACTGAAGAGCTAAATTATTCTAAGAACCGAAAACAAATAAAAGCAGGATCAAGAAGTTTTGTTATTTTTAAAGTTTATTCACTCATCTATCAGTCCCTTTGGAAAACCAAGAGGGGGTTAGGGAGGCCTCTGAGGGGCCCATTAGGGGAAAGGCATGCTGAGTGTGTAATGGCTAGGATTAACCTACATACATCTTAAAAGACAACCTAAAGACAGATTAATAAAGATGTAAAAAATACAGGATGGATTTATAAATGAAATTAGAAAGATTTATGATATTTACTTTGGATAAAGAGGAGACAATCAGCAGATATAATGAAGCAGATATTCTTAAAGAAGGTATAAAAGCAATTATAAAAAGGCCTTTCAAAGCATCATTAACGTTTTTCAATTGAATTCTTGATTAGTAATTACAGTTTTTGGGACAAAAGTGTGAATTAGTTATAGAATTAAGTAAATAAATTTAATTTTAATTTCTTTTTTCTTTATAATTTCCTTCATTGTGAAAAATAGACCTAACTGACTTTGGCACATGGAAAATACTCTTCAACATGTAAAAAATCAGAATGTAATAGAACAGAATTCTCTTGCCTACTCCTACTTATCCTGTCTCATAAAGAAATTATAAAGCAATGAATTTAAAATGGGTCAGATGAAAGCTATTTAAACTGTGATATATATAATCAATTCAAGTAAGTTAGTGCTACAGGCTTATTGAGACAAATCCTTTATCAAGATATAATGCACTAATAAGAATAGAATATGCAGTTACTGTAGATAATGCCTTGAAGGCAATATAATTTACTTTATGATGTTCCCATCATCAACACTTTCCCCTTTGCCCACTGGGCACACACCACTGCAGTGAATGACGCTTGGGAGGGAGAGAGGACTATCTTAAGTGTGGATAAAACTTCCAAGGATTTACACTCTGGGGAGATGCAAATCCTTTCCTTGAAATAATAAATAGCATTTCCATATGAATTAGTCTTCTAAATGTAATAAGTCTCCTGGAGATTTTTCCCTTGCAATATGAAAAAATGAGTTTGGAGAGGGCTTTCTACTATGATTATGTGTTTGTTGTGTTTGTTCGTTCGTTTGTTTCAAACATAGATAATCAAAAGGCAAAATTCTGACACCTTAATTCTGTTACATGTCTTCACATGTCATAAATGGGACTGCATGGAAGATTCAGAGGTACAGCAGTACACAGAATGGTAGGACACAACAGTTTGCTTTGGTTGAGGAAAATTTTTGAATGATGCATGACAAGGTTGAAAAATCAAATTTTATAAAACAGTGAGGATGAAGTGACATGTCAGTGCGGTGTTATAAGAGTTGAGCATTTATTCTTTTCAGAAGTATAAAACATTCTTATTAATTTGGAAAGACATTGTGTTCTGGACATGTAAATCAAAAGTTTTTTTTCTATAAAAATATTCACACCATAATATAGGTGTGAATTGTTGCAATAACGTTTTGGTGATAAGAAAGAGAACCCTCTTCTAGTCCTTCATGGGTACCTACCATTGTCAGAAGTTAAGCAGATGAAGAGTGGCATTTTGCTATTTACTTCAGTTCAACATGTTAAGTTTTGTGTCAATAATGGGTGATATAGGAGTTCAAAATAGTTGCTGAGCACTATAATGAAATTGGCACTTTTCAGATCTTGGGATACATCAGTGAATAAAATGGGCAAAGATTTCTGCTCTTTGAAGTAATATTCTAGCAGAAGACACAGATGAATTTAAAGTATGCTCAATAAATACATTTGTTTTGCAGTATGTTAGATATGTGCTATGGAAGAATACTCAGAAGAAGGAAAATTGGCTAAGAAGGATCAGGAAAACCAAGGGAGAAAAGGGCCATTGTATTATCTTAGATGCCTAGGGAGACCTCATGCAGAAAATGACATTTGACCAAAAACTCAAAAGTGAGGATATCTAGGGGACGTATCAGGCAGAGCAACAAGGCAGTGCAACCCAGCTAAAAAGGGAGAATAACCAGTGTTTGAGGAATGGCCAGAATGCTGTATCTGTGTGGTCAAAGAGAGGAAGGAGTGATGCGTGGGAGATAAGATCAGAGAGTTTTGGTGGGGGATGGGGGCTAGACTGTAGGACCTCATAGACCTTGGGAAGGATTTGGGTTCTACTCTGAATTAAAAGGGGAGGCATCAGAGAGTTTGGAGTGGAGGAGTGACATGGTCTGACTTATCCCTTGAAAGGTTCATTTGGTTCTCTGTGAGGAGTAGATTGTGGGGCAAGAAAAGCAGCAGAGATGAGGTGTTGCAATAATCCAACAAATGATGACTGATGATGGTGCATGTCATACCGGGTAGCAGACAAATAAGTTAAGAGTGCTCAGGGTCTACACCTACTCTGAAGATTGTTCTCTACATCTTTTGGAGGTTCTCCTTTGACTGGTTAGGGCTAGTCTAGGAGAAAGGAGGCCAAGAATAGCTCCAATATTTTAAGCTGAACAAATTTAAGACTTGAGTTCTGTGGTGGAAAAACTGAAATCTCATCAGTTTAGTTGAGGTTATCTTGAGTTTGAGATATCTCTGTGAAGATGTTAAGCAGTGGCTTAGATATATGAATTGAAGAGGATGCTACATTGAGGCAGAAGTATAATTTTGAGAGACATGAGCATGAGGATGACTTGTAAAGCTATGAAACTGGATGAATTGTGGAATGAGTATACACTGAGAAGAAAGGTGATATTAAGACCAAGCACTGGGCACTACTATATGAAGAAGTCAAGTATCAAAGAAGAAACCTTTAAATAAACCAAGGGATAGTAATCAGTGAAGTAGGAATACAACCAAGAAAATGATGCTCTGGGAATCTACTGAAAGACTGTGTATCAAGGAGGAAAAAGTGGCCAACTGTGTCCATTTCTATCATTGGGTCAAATTAAGCACCATGAAGAACTGAGCATTCATTGTAGCTGCATCAGGGTCACTGATGACCGTGTTGAGAGCAGTTTTGTTGGTGTGGTGGGAGAGAAAGTAAGAGGAAATTGGAAAAAGAGAATATGGAGAATGCTTTCTAGAATATTTGCTGCAAGGGGAAGAGATACAGAGTGGAAGATTCCAAGGAATAAAATTAAAATTTTGGGGTATATTTTTGTTTATAAAGAAGAAAGTACATTTTGTAGCATTTTTGTACTGATGGGAATGCTTTAGTAATGAGGTAGAATTTGATGATGTGGGGATAGATATGAGGATTGCTGGAGCAGTGTATCTAAGAAAAGTTTCCGATCCTTGCCTTCAGAAAGGAGCAGGGATATCTCATTCTACTGTTGGAAGCATATAGGTGATATGAGAAGCCCAATGTTAGTAGATGTTTCAATATGGTGGTGACAGGCTATGGGATTTCTCTTCTGATTGCTTTGATTTTCTTGGAGAAGGAAAAAGCAAAGTTATCAACTGAGAGAAAACATGGGAGAGAAGATATAGAGGTTCGAGAAGAGACAAGATAATTTGAACAATTGTGAAGAAGGACCAATAAAATGTAAACACATAATGTAACTTGCAGGTAGTATTGAAAAACCATATAGGTCTGTGGTCATTGATTTTTATTTTATTTTATTTATTTACTTAGTGATCTTCTACTTGTCATTATTTTTTTAAACTTTTTATTATGTGCAGTTAGCCAGCATATAGTACATCATTAGTTTTTGATGTAGTTTCAACAATTCATTAGTTTTTAAAATGAGGTCACTCAGAGTAATTTTGATCTTCTCTATCCAGCTTCAATTTTAGGAATACAGGTAGAATCTGAAGATTTTTGCCAAGGGAGTACAAACAGGAAATGGGGGGGTGGGGGACAGAACAGCACATGTAAGGAAAATGTATAAGAGCTGAGTTGAAATTTCAGTGAGACTCTTCATCCTCCTGGAGGTGGACAAAGAATGATGGAAAGATGGTAGGAATAACAAATTAGATGCCCTGCTGGTGTAGAAAGTTTGTTGGGTGCAAGATTCAAGTGGAAGTTAGCAGGAAGGACAGGTGGTTAGGAGGCAATGAGGGATTCTTTGAAGGTTTTAGGGAACAGCAATTTCTAGGATATGGCCCTGGAGCAAGGGTAAGGATGGTAGAGGAGAGGAGTGCAAGGAAGCGACAAGTCAAAGTGCAGGAAAGACCTTCTATATGTAGAGTGAAATAACCAAGAATTAAATGTAGCAGCAGATGTATTTCTTGTGTTGTACCAGAATTATCCAGAAATGAACAGCCATGACCTAGGAGTTAAGAGATGACAGGAACAATGCAAGTAGCAGGTAAAATAATAATAAAAACAACAAAGACAACAATAAGAATGTTATCTGAAGGGAGGAGGGTGAATTCTCGGGAAGCTGTTGTGAGACTCTTGGAAACCTCTACCTCACCTCCTGGCCCAAGGACACACATCAGTAGGAAGCAAAGCAGCCATGGTTAGAAGGCACAAGGGGAACAGCATGTGTGGGGCAGAACCAGGTTGTCCTCAGAACAGAAAGAGGTGTATTCCAGAAGAACAAGATATAGGCTTTGCTGACAGTGCCCTTACTTCTACGGGGTGCATATTTCAGAGGTTATAGACAAATGGAGAAACGTACCAAACAGAGGTAAGGAGTGCTTTTTGGGGACCCGAAGTTTGAGCTCCCCCGTTGGCTGCCCTGAACTGGCCTAAGGTCTTACTGAATTCTTGACAGGGAACCTTGCAAAGACTCTGAGTATTAGGGGCAGGAACAGTGAGTGCCTGGGCCTGTGGTGGGCATATGGGGTTGCCAGAAGGCATGTGTTGGGCTCACTCATGACCTCCTTTGGAGAAAGTACATTCCTCTTCTAAATAAATGTTTTTCATATTGATCCCTGCCAATAGACTTGAGAAATTTTAGGAAGTTAGATTATAGCAAGTGTCTCGTCTTTATCTTAGACAAAGTGGCTAAATGTTTTGGAGGTGTAATTTTAGATCATATTAATGTGAAGTGATTCTGCAAGAAACTCCCGATTTCAAATTCTAAGGAACAAAAATAGTGAAATACAGACATCATGTAAATTTTTCTGTAACTGAAATTTTATCCCTAAGTTTTAAATTGTAATTCTGGGAGGTCAGGCATAATGATGTTTTAATAAAACATTCTAGTAGGTTTTAATCCCTATTTTCAAATTTTCTCAGTTTTTAACCAATTTATTTTGTCAGCTGTTTAAATAGACATTAATTAATTTCACAGAATGTTGAACTCTGAACAATTCCAGGGATACTAGGAATTTATGTCAGTAGCATATACTTGAAAATCAGAAATATTTTATTTAAAATTTCTTGTTTAAAAATTCATCATATAATAATTAATTCAACTCATTTGGGATAAAATTTTCTACAGTAATTGAGAATTAACAATCTATTATAAAAGAAGGCTATGAATAATACATGTGGTAGCTTGTATGAAAATTCCTTACAAAAAAAAAAAAAAAGAATTTGTAGGAGTGTAATGTTTTGTGTGCCCAGGCACTAAATGTCTTTTTTAAGCTTGGTTGGGCAGAAACTCATCCCCCACTATAGATCCCCAAACTGTACTTTCCAATACTTAGAGCTACAGCAAAGTGGTGTGATCTACATTAGATCTGGCAGATATTCTGCTCTGGAAATAGAATGCAGAAAATAATAGTGCAGAAAAGACGGGGTGGAGATCGAAGGAGGAGAAAAGAGAAGGGAGAAGACAGAGGGGAGAAAAGAAGAGAAGCAGGAGGACAGAGGGGGCTCTTTTAAAACTGCGTTTGGTTGGAAGTCATAGGCACACAAGATTTCAAGAAGCATCTGTCAAAAAGGTGGACTCCAGGATCCCAGTGGTGCAAAGACTGAGGTCTGCCCATCTTGCAGGGGAGGCTTGTGATGTGAAGGCACAATGATGGTGTTCTGACCAGACTTTCACAGGGCATGAGTTTTGCACATGCAGGCTTCTCCATTTTCTGAGCCAGACTCTCCCTCCTTGACCTTAATTCTGAGTTACTCAATATCATGAAATGGAAAAACGGCGAATTAAGTTATTACATGGCCTAAAGTACAGAGTTCACGTCAAGGGTTTAAGAGAAGGCAGGGTTGTCCCCTTACACCCCTGGAGACAAACCCCGCATCCCTTCTTCCTCCATCTCAGGGTTGCAAGGCTGGCACCCAGGACTCCTTTGCCCCCTGGCTTTGGGTTGCATTGCACCAGAGGAAGGCACTAGCAGAAGGCTGGACCACTGGAAAGGGGGTCCTTGGCTTCCTCCTTGCTGAGCCTTCCTTTTAGCTTCTACTGTGGCCAGCAATCCTGGTGCCCCTGGCTGTGTAGACTCATCAGCCCTATCCCTGCCTCTGTCATCACAGGGCTCCCTCTGCATGTCTCTGTCCCTCTGTGGCTTCTGCTCTTCTTGTAAAGACATGAGTCATATTAAGACCCCACCTCCTCCAGTGTGACTCCATCTTCATTTAATTAATTACATCACTTGATGAATTGTATCTGCAATGGCCTCATTTCCAAACAAGATCACATTCTGAGATACAGGGAAGGGCATGAAGTCTGGGGCCATCCTACCTATCCCAGCACTTGTAAGAACAGCTTCCCTGCTCTTACTAGCCTGAGATGGAATGATTCATCTTGCTCACAACTTTTGAAGTACTCCCTTAATTAAACTTTCCTCTTTTGACCTCTGAATGTTCTCTTTCCTGTTGGGATCCTGACTGACACAGAGACCCAGTGTTAAGGGCTTGAAGAATTCAAGGCCCTTGGGTGGAGATTTTGTACTGACAGCTGGGGATGCCATATTTAAAGAGAACTAGGCAGCTGAGAAAAGAAGGAGAATGAAACCCTCAAAATCTTAAATCCCTCACTCATGTAATAGACCAATCCAAGGGCTTTTCTATAACCACTGAAATAATTTCTGATCCCTTCCAGCAATGGCAGAAGTACTTAAAAAACAAACTCAAATATTGATTTTGCAGGGGGCTGAGGAAAAACAGCACAGTTCACAATCTTGCAAGGTCTCATAAAAATTTAGTAGGTTGATGATGAACTAGTCAGAGCCTTGAGCTTGAAAATGACGAAATATAGGAAGGTGAGGGGCTCAGAGAAATCAAACTCGGCACTCTGGTAGGCCCTGATGCCAGCCCATACCTCAGAGGCCTTTATAAGGACTTATCTCGTTGATGGGAGAATGACTATAGAAGGGGTTAGATTTATTGGTGCAAGTGTCCTTACTAGAGACTCTAGATTCTAGGTGCAAAGTAAGGCACTGGGAAACTTCTAGTTATTTCCATGACACTCAAAATTGTTGTTATAGTGAAAGAACCCAAAGACTTTAAAACACTGCAACACTGGAGGGGATTTAGTAAGTGCCATCAAAAGTCCATCTCCTGGGGCGCCTGGGTAACTTGGTTGCTAAGCATCTGCCCTTGGCTCAGGTCGTGATCCCAGGGTCCTGAACTGAGCCCCAAATCGGGATCCCTGCTCAGCGGGGAGCCTGCTTCTCCCTCTCCCACTCCCCCTGCTTCTGTTTCCTTTCTCATTGTGTCTTTCTCTGTCAAAAAAAAAAAAAAAAATCTTAAAAAAAAAAAAAAAAAGTCCTTCTCCTAATGAAGGGTATCACTTTCCACATCGTCCACAAATACACAGTGGTAGAACTGTGCTCCCAGGAAAGCACTGCTGGGCTGTACTCTGTGTTGAGATCGGCTCTCTGAAGTCACCGGGAATGGGTGGGGCAGGGGTGAGATAAGGCACATGACTTTTTATATTAAGCAATACTGCTTGCAGGGTAAATACAGAGTTTTGAGGCTGTGGTTAATTGGTGATTGGTCCCTTGGAATAATCATCTTGGGTAGTGCACTACAGTTACATTATGCTTATATAATTACCCAAAACTCTAGGTCTACAGAATAGATCAGATGCACCAAAATAGAGGATCCCATTTTCTGATTCTTTCATGATTCTGAGTTGATTGAAAAACTCTGAGCTCCTGGAATGAGTGGTAGAGCTTAGTAATCCAGTTGATTGGGATGGTGGGGGAGGCTATGCGTGTGTGTGGGGGGAGGGTATATATGGAAACTCTGTACTTTGGCCCAACTTTGCTGTGACATGTAACTACTTCAAAAATAGTTTCTAAAACCAAAGAAACCGACCACCTCCTGGAGTATCACAGTTACTTCCTGCCGTGCCACGGTTTCTCATTTGGGTTCTGTTGTGGTCCCACTGGGTGATGCCAGGTGCCCCCACCTGGCCAAATGCTGCCCTGACACCAGATGACACACTGAGCCCCTCCAGGAGAGTAATAAATGTGTCATTACTATTGTTTTACAGCATTTAATCCAGTCCTCAACCTCCCTCTCTCTAGGACTCAGACATGCTTCTTCAGGAAGATGGAGGTTCTACTCACCTGAAGGCTTACACAGGCTCACGAATGTCAGAACTTCAAATGTGTCTATTGCTGCCCCTTCTGGAGGCTTCTGATTTTATGTGAGGATTTGTCCCTTGTCTAGAGACTCCAGTGGCCAACTTCACACCTCACTGCAGAGTTGGCACATTCCTGAACTGCTCTGTACTTCCCCTGATCATAATGAAAACCCGGGCTAAGGCGCATGAGTCCCTCACGACCAATAGACTCCTGTGAGGTTTTTGCAAAGGTTCTGGTTCTTTCCCATGGAACCTGAACCTGAAAGATGTGTGACACCACAGCTCTCCTGTCATCGTATGGAATCTGAGAGACACCAGTAACTCCCCAGGAGCTCACAGTTATGTCAGCCCCCAAGTTCACTGTCGAAGCTACTGACTCATGTCTCCTAGCTGTTCATCACTGGACATTCTATTGGACTCATGTCTCCTAGCTGGTCTCCGGTCATTTCAGTTTTCATCTTTTTCACAAATACAGGTCTCTATTAATTATTTCTTTGTTGGAACAAAATACAACTTTAAATACATATGTACATTTATATCTGTAAGTGTATATAACTTCTGTTTTATACTGAAATGTGTCAGAAAACCAATTTAAAAATTATAATCTGGGGTGCCTGGGTGGCTCAGTCCTTAAGCCTCTGTCTTCAGCTCAGGTCATGATCTCAGGGTCCTGGGATCGAGCCCCACATCGGGCTCTCTGCTCAGCAGGGAATCTGCTTCTCTTTCTCTCTGCCTGCCTCTCTGCCTACTTGTGATCTCTCTCTCTCTCTGTCAAATAAATTTTAAAAAATCCACTACATGAAAACTAATAAACAATTCCTATATGTCTCATTCATAAATTTTATGCATTATTTATCTTAGAAATATTTTTATAATATAGCTGACACAGCTATAATTTATAGTCTGTAGAGTTTCAGTTTATGAAATGTTGTTTCTGACTGTCCTTAAAAAATATTTAATAACCAAAACTTACTCTTGAAAAAGAAGTTATACTTTACTTCTCCCTTGAGAACCAATTTATCTGTTTACAAAGTCCTTTGAAGGAACTTATTTTGTTTAGCTTTCAATTTACCTGAGCTTTGTGAATTTTGATTATCAACTGTTTTTTTATTATTGTTATTAAAATCATGACCTTGTTATAGAAGAAAATGCATGTATTTCTCTGTGTTTTTCTAAGGTTGTGCTTTCCTCAACACCTTCTCTTAGGAAAATCCTGACATCTTAGCATATCTTCCCCAATTTAAAGTTTGCTTATATATTATTAATAAAATACAGCTTTGTAATTCCGAGGAAAGTCTAAAAGTCTTACATTTAAGATTTGAAAATCAAATATTTTAAAAGTCAAATACAACTTCTCCCAAATAGTTTACATGAGTGATCCAGAAACTGAAAAAAACAATAGTTTCAATCTCTTCAAAAGTAAAACTGAATCATAACAATTACTGATTCACCTGAAGAGAAGGTGTCTGAAGAATTTTGTCTTATTCAAAAAATCTAAAGTTATACTGTCCACAGTGGTAGCCACTATCTACATTTGAATATTTAAATTTAAATTCCAGGCAATTAAAGCAAAATGAAATAAAATCAGTTTGCCTCATTGTCTTTGAGTGTTCAACTGTGATTACACGATATGGAGAATGTTGCATCATCATTGGGCGTTCTATTGGACAACAGTGATCTAAAGTATAATGCGTTTGAATTTTTCCAACAGAAGCTATCAGAAGGCATTTAGATCATGCTCTCTTAAGTCATACTACATAATACCATAATGTCATTAACACTTTCATTACAATTTATATGAAATCTCGAAAGAAAAACTCATTATAACCTTCTAAAAGCACTCAGTGTATAGTTTCATAAGAAGTGGATAAAAACTATAGGTTAAAATTGAAGGCTCTAGGGGTGCCTGGGTGGCTCAGTCATTGAACATCGGCCTTCAGCTCAGGTCATGAGCCCAGGGTCCTGGGTTCAAGGCCTGCATTGGGCTGGTTGCCTGCTTGGCAGGAAGCCTGCTTCTCCCTCTTCCCCTCCCTGTGCTTGTGTTCCCTCTCTCACCGTGTCTTTCTGTCAAATAAATTTTTAAAAAATCTTTAAAATTCAAGGCTCTGTGTATTCTAGGGAATAGCACTGTGATGTGTAGATTTGTCAGTCACTCAGGTCTGCCCCTTTGGTAGTGTGCCTGTGAATCTCTGTAATGTCTTCAGCCCAACGTTTCAAGAACTAAAGTGTTTCTGGAAGATGTGCAGTAGCGTCTGAGGACCTCTATTAACCAACAAGACTTCTGTGGTTTGATGAAATGAGAATGATGAGCACAGATTTCATTCACAGTTTTGGTTCATGCTTACCCAGATTGTATAAATAATCTTAAGACCTTGGGGGTATAGCTCAGTGGTAGAGCATTTGACTGCAAATAATCTTAAGACCTATAGGAAAATCCCTATTTTACTACTAGATTTAAATAACTTTGAAAGATGACACAGAAAGTCACTTCATTGTTTGGAAATGACAGAGGCTGGAAGAGGAAAAAAAGTACAGATGACCACTGTCATGCAGTAGTGTAAAGTTGGAACTGAAAATGAGTTTATGACTATCAAAAGAAATCAAATGAAATTCAGTGTAGATGATTTGAGGAACACTGCCGTGTGAGAAGATGAGGGAGAAGAACATTCCAGGCAGAGGGAAGAGCCAATGTAAAGACCTTAAGGCAGAAATGAGTTTGTTCTTGTGACGGAACAGGAGCATATACAAATGCCTAGAGCACAATGAACTGGGGAAGAATGGCATGAGAGTACAAAAGCAGTTCCTAGATGTTGACAGATTATAAAGAAATGAAGTGTCATAATTTATGAGTCAGCCAATGACTACAGGGCTTCCTCATCTCTAACTAGGTGCTTTCTATCATCTACATCTCTATACATGTGTGTATCAATGTTGAGTCTATATCATGTCTGTATCTATTATCTATCTACATCCTGAACGTCCTAAAATTCCAGATATTGAGCACCTAACCACTTAATTGGCAATAACAGATGAACTTCTAGTAGAGATCTCAAATCTTTAAAGAACAGATATTCTCTTCTTCTGCCTAATAATTTCCTCTTCAATATACCTCACTAAAGTACTTATATCTAACTCCAGGCATTATTCATGAATTCTCTCAAACACTTGCATTTAATTCATTAGCAAGTCATGTCAAATCTATGATGAAGTTATATTTTAAATTTATCAGCATTTGCTATTTCTTCTCATAATGCCCTAGGCCAAGCCACTTTGATTCCTTTTGTGAACCTATGCTTGTGCCCATACTCATCCAGTCTGAGCCTCTCTGGCCTTGTGGCATCCTGTAAGAGACTTCCACCTGAACTCCTTCATACTCCACCACAGCAGCCTCCATAATTAAACTTCACCCTGTCATTCTCTTGCTCATGTGGTATTTGGGCCAGGGAGTTCAGTGAATCACTGAAACAGTCAAAACTTCGCAGCCATATATCCAAGATGGCGGGGAATTCCCAAATGTGGTGCAAAACTCAGCTATGTTGCACCAGAGAGAGGTGGTTGGAGAAAGAGAGAGAAGAGTCATATCTGCAACAGCAGTGGGCTATGTGGTTCCAATATGCACGCTCACTGGGAGACAGGGCTGTGAGATTCCACACTGGGCAGGACACCTGCCGGCTCATCTCCATTCGTGGAGATAGAGAATGCATAGAGAGGGCCATACGCAGAAACACTATTAGGTCATCATTTAGCTTTGGCTCATCACCAGGCACTGCACATCAGAATCACTTGTGAAATTCATTGCTCACACAGAGCCTCTCCCGAAGTTCTGACCTAGTGCATTTGTATGGGTGTAAGTGTTTGGGATTTTACAGTGTGGCATGCCCAGTAATCATGAGGTTCACATTGCTGGGAATTATGAAGAAATGATCTTCTTCTTAATTATATCATCAGGTATAAATGTCTTACATTCCCACTTAACTTACATTATTATCTGTATGATATTGGATAGTGCACACTCTCCTTTACATAACCTAATTATAATTAGCTGAAAACGAGCTGTCAAACATTTTTATCAGCTGTATTTTCAGTTCTTCCCCTAAAGAGATAAAGTCAAAGTCCAACACCTGAGGACACTTAAGCTTTCAGTGTTAGACTGAGAATCTCAGAGATGGAGTGGGTAAAGATCTAGTTACACTTCTTCCTGCCCAAAACATCATTCAATTAATTGGCAATAATCAATTAAAATTATTTTTTAACAAATTTTTTTATCATATCAGACTCTTCATTGAATTTATATATTGGAATTCGGGGATACCAAAGACCCCCTCACTCCAGCATAGAAGAAATGTAAGAAGTTAAAAAGCCAGAAATTTGTTGTGGGATCTACAGTATATGGAGGCAGCTTCTAAGGTACTCCCCACGATCCCTGCTGCTGATTACCCTGAGTAATCTGTAATCAGTAATATTCCTGTTGAATACCGGTGGGTTTCCTTACTGGCTTCTTACTAACAGCATGTGGCAGAAGTGATGGGAAATGACTTCTGAGAATAGGTTCTACAAAGACAGTTTTCTGATCTTAGATGATAAGAAAATGGTAGCTTTCATATTGGGATATTTCCTCTCCTCAGTCATGGTTTTCTATTGCTCACTTCTGGGGAGGCCATCTGCCCAGGTGTGAGGTACCCCTGCAGAGAGGCCCATGTGTGACAGCTTAGGCCTGCCTACCACTAAGAGAATGAGCTTAGAAGTGCATTTGCTGGGGTGTCTGGGTGGCTCAGTGGGTTAAAGCCTCTGCTCAGGTCATGATCCCAGGGTCCTGGGATTGAGCCCCGCATCGGGCTCTCTGCTCCGCAGAGAGCCTGCTTCCTCCTCTCTCTCCCTGCCTGCCTCTCTTGCCTACTTGTGATCTCTGTCTGTCAAATAAATAAATAAAATCTTAAAAAAAAAAAAAAGAAATGCATTTGCTTCCCACCAGTTGAGATGTTGCATAAAACCACAGCCCTGGTCCATAGCTTGTCTGCCGTGTCATGCGGGACTTTTCTACAGAGGCAGCCACAGCTAAGCTGTACTCAGATTCCCACTATTTGAAGCCATGAGATAGTGAGTATTGGTTATTTTAAACTGCCAAGTGTTGGGGTAATTTTAAGTTGTCTAGTAACAGACAACTAATATCCATTCTATCAAATTAGCATTGCATATTATGTACTGCTTCCTGGAAATCATCTTCTGTTTTTAAAACTTTGTCAATAGTTTTTAAATATTATGCACTGACAAAGAGCAAATTCTGATTCAGTGAAATAAATAGTGCTGACATTTACACAGATCAAACAAGATGGTATACATATGCACTCCTTTTTGTAGGCTGTTCATGGGAGAAATTTTTGCGAAAGCATTGTGTGTACAATTCAAATTAGAGATGCATCCAAAACTTCCCACATAGATAATGATTTTTAAAAATTTTTGTTTCTTTTTCCACCTAATATCTTTCTATTGAATGTATATATATACTTAGATACTCACGCTTTCCTTTATCTATTTATTCACACTCTGTGTGAAAACAGCAGCTCTGTTTTACTCATCCTTTATCTCTGTCACCACAGAAATAATCTTGAGTCCAATTCTAACACTTCAACAGCAGGAATATTCACATAATCACTGATTACAGATGTTATTCCATATGCTTGAGACAGTGGGTCTAGAGGTACCAGGCTATCAGCACTGTTTAAACAGGAATATTCATGATACACACCTAGTGTCTAGTTTGAAGTCTGCACAATGGCTGGTCATGTAGTTACATGAATAGATCTATTTAAGACTTATAGATCTCAAGACTTGAATGAGCTACGCTCAGAGAGAGATCTTGCATGTGTCCTTGCTGTTTGAGGCTGGAGAGAAAAGTGAGTCATGTGGTCCTTACAGAAAGGAAGCTTTAGAAGCATGTGAATGACCCTTCTGCCATCTCCCCTGTATATATTTTCTCTGCTTTCCCTGCATTATATGTCCGCTCTAATAAACCTCCTCCATGACTTTAATCACCAAATCACTGGGTGGTCATGAGACCCTTGAAATGTATCCCATTCCCTATTACAAAATTTGCTACAGCTAATGAGACTTCTTAAGCTTGGAGTTGGCAATCTAAGTCACCAAAATATTTTATCGTTAGTAGCATGACAGTTACTTTGCTTCTAGGGCTGCTTAGACCAAACTTTGCTTAAAAGGCATTCACATAAAGGCACCTGGGTGGCTCAGTGGGTTAAGTGTCTTCTTTCAGCTCAGGTCCAAGGGTCCTGGGATCCAGCCCCACTTCGGGTTCCCTGTTCACAGGAAATCTACTTCTCCCTCTCCTTCTACCATTCCCCTTGCTTGTGCTCTTTTTTTTCTCTCTCTCAAATAAATAAATAAAATCTTTTAAAAAAAGGCATTCACATACACATTAAGATGGTTATCATTTTTAAAAAGTGAAAATATTAGTGAGGATATAGAGAAATTGAAATCCTAGTGCATTCCTGGTGCAGATATTAAATGCTGTGGCCACTGTGGAAACCAGTACGGCAGTTCTTCAAAAAATTAAACATGGAATTACCATATAATCCAGCAGTCTTACTTTGAAGTATATACTCAAAAGAGAATTGAAGTCAGGAAGTCAAGCAGACGTATGTCTGTGTTTATAGAAGCAGTATTCAAAATAGTAAAGTTAGAAGCAACCCAAGTGTACATTGATAAAAGAATAGATAAATGAAATGTGGTGAACAGATACGATGGAATATTATTCAGCCTTAAAAGGGAAGGAAATTCTGACACATGTTTCCATATGGAAGATTTTGAGGACATTA
The DNA here is from genome assembly GCA_004024625.1 of Mellivora capensis. Lineage (NCBI taxonomy): Eukaryota > Metazoa > Chordata > Mammalia > Carnivora > Mustelidae > Mellivora > Mellivora capensis. The sequence continues at coordinate 137,345 of PISX010001017.1, read as the reverse complement.
TGTTAAGTGCAATAAGCCAACCACAAAAAGACACATGCTGTCTGATTTTACTTACATAGGGCTCTTAAAGTAGTCAAATTCACAGAAGCAGATAGTAGCATTGTAGTTGCCAGAGGATAGGGGAGAAGAAATTGCAGAACTATTAATGAGTTCAGACTTTGTTAGAGAAGATGAAAAAGTTCTGGAGATGGATGGGGTAGTGGTAGCCCAACAAAATAAATATACTTATTACCCCTGAGCTGTACACTCAAAAATGGTTGAAAAGGTACATTTAATTTTATGCATGTTTTAAAACAATATTTTTAAGGGTAATTTTACTCTATCCTGGAAGTATCCTTAAAGTATCCTTAAATATATATATATATATATATACATATATATATTTTTTTGATATCCCTATCAATCCTATCTGTCCTATCAAATATATATCCTATATCGCTATCTATCCTATCAAATATATATATTTCTTCAAATATGTATTTTATAAACTTTACAAACTGTGCTAATAGGCCAAAGAATATTAAGATTCATCGTTTAGGTTGTCACCTTCAGTAGCTCTTTGGCTCTTTAACTGACTGCATGCATTCATAACTGATGCTCCAGAGACCAGCGTTCTTGTTGCTACAGGCACCCAGTTGGAGGAGAAGGAGGGGCTTCCAGCTGTCTGGAAGCCTAATGTAATCAGAAGCAAACATCAGTATGCAGAGAAGTAAGACTGGAAAAGTGCGAACTTACTGCCATTTCTGAGAGAGGCACAAATGTGGAAAATAGGTATTCATGGGTTGAGACTTCTATAATGCTATCAAAAAGATAAATGTCAAGTCCTTCCCTAATTATTCATACTAGTATACAACCTCAAGACAAAACATGAAGATCAGGGTAATAAGTTTTCAAAATTTCTGAGTCTCAGGAACAAGATCTGAATGAATATGTAAGGATTAAATTTTTGAAGACTTGATGAAAACCACTCAACCTTCACTTACCTTGAATACATATGGTCAGGCATCATGAAGAGTGTAACTGCAATGACTGACTGGGTTATCTTACTTCTCTTTAATATTTTTTCTGCTACTCAAATTTTTTAATTAAACAATAGACTATCTGGATACGCTTAACCATCTGTGGCATTCACTGCTTCCCTCATCCACAACCAAATGCTTTCAAAGTTATTTTAACGTGTCTCCCAAAATTGTTCTTTAATGAATCCTTCTCTCTATGTTACAAATGCTTTTAGTTGAGAGCATTAAAATCCTTTATCTGGAATATAGAGAGGCAATTGTTATTTTTAATTCCTCATAAATCTCATCCAAATTCCTTATTGCTCCTAAAGTTGTCATTTTAAGAAGAGAGATCTAAACCATTCTTAGTGAAAACCTTCCATAACTCTCCATAACCACTAGACAAAACCAAAACACTTGACTTGTTGAAAATATGCCCACTTTATAGTCTCACTTATCGACACTTTATTAATTTTACCCTAGATTCTGTCCGTATTAAGCTACTTGAGCTTCTCTGAGCTTATCATGCTTTTTATGTCATTATGATTTGACTTGCTGTTCCTTCATCCTTTGTTCCTTGTCTGCTTGGAAACCTTCTTTTCAAGTATTTATTCCTGTATTACTAATATGAAGTCTTCCCTGACTCTTGTCCTATTCCTTTTCCTTTTAACCCAAGCACAGTGTGTTACACTCAACTGTGGCCACTTCTCTTAATAGCCATCACAATGTAATCTAAGCATGGGAATGCATTTTGCCTTCATCATTACACTATGATCCTGTACAGTGTGAGTGTATGTCTTTGTATCCCAATGTCTAGCATAATGTCCATATTATGGAAAGTAATCAGTATTTAAATGTACCACTGCATGCCTAATTTGTTGACAGAGTTGATGAGATGTCGACTTATGATGAGACTTCACTCATTCATGATGGAATAGAATTATCAGGATTGCTCAGTAGCATATAACCTCTCATCACTCAGTAGATTCAACCTGCAGGAATATTTGGAGAAATCCCAAAATGCCAGCTTAAGAACATGCCATCAATCAATCGCCATGGATTGCTGCTCTTCCTAGCTTCCTAAAAATCAAATTTAAACCTATCCATGGTTTTGTTCATTCAGCAAGTATTTATTCATTCATTCCTATGTTTTCAGCAGACCTGATGACACTGAGATGACAAAGAGGACAATACCCCCAACAGTACAGAGGTAAACCACACCCTCACTTAGGTTATGTTTCAGTAGGGAAGATACAAATGCTCAAATCAATATATAATATGAATACATAATATAAAGTTCTATGAACCACAGAAGCTGAATAATAAAGTTTGTAGGAGGGAAGAAAGAGGTTTATATAAATACTCATAAGTGCAACTTTCATTAGGTGATGTTTGAGGAAGGACTTGAACAAAATAAGAGAGAAGTTGTAAGAAACTGTGGAAAGAGTATCCCTAGCAAGGATACAAAGAGCAAGTACAGAGACTTCCTCTTGAGGTGCCTTAAAGTGGTTTCCCGAGAAGAGAACCCCAAGATGAGGATTCTTATTCCACTGAGAGAAAAGGGAAGTGAGAGAAACAAGATAAGGGAGGGGAAGAAGCTATGAGAAAGTATGACGATAGCTAGAAAGTAGCTTCAATCCAATTCCATAGGGAAGCTCAGTTACAGAAAGTGGACCCCCAGGTTAGTCCCATCTTGAAGTAGTCTTTGGTATTTCTCTGTCAGTCATGAATGAAGAATCTGCTTCCACATAGCAGATCATTAGCTTGTAGGAGAGGAATTTCTGGTCTGGCTGGGAAGTGGAGGGGAAGCTATGTGATACCAGCCAACATATCACCGTTGGGGCATGGGTATACCATTTACACAGTTGGGAATGAGTTTGAATTCTTCAGCTAAAAGCAGAAAGACAACTTGTCTAGAGTGGTGAAATGTATGTTTGAGTCATCTGGGAAGTTGTTTTTCATTTTGGTTTTTAGTTTTATTGATATATAATTGATAAATTTGTCATGTATGTCTAAAGTGTACAAAGTGTTTTAATATTCATATACTTTGTGAGATGATTACCACAATTAAGTTATTAACACATGCAAACCTTACATAGTTACCGTTTGTTGAGGTGAGAACACATATCTACTCTCAACAAATTTCAAATATATAATACAGTATTATTTTTAAGTATAGTCACTGTACTATACCTTATATCTCCTGAATTTAATCATCCTGCATAAGTGAAACTCTACCCTTTGACCAACATCACATTTTTCTTCATTGCTCAGAGGTTCTATTTTTCATTTTCTGAGGAACCTATATTATTTATTGTTTTCTCTAATAACTGTAAAATTTTACATTCCCATCAACAGTGGGCAAGTGTTCCCTTTTCTCCACACCCTCACCAATCCTTGTTATCCCTTGTCTTTTTGATGCTAGGCTCTGTGTTAGGTGTGGGGTGAGATCTCACTGTGGTTTTAATTAACATTTCCCTGATAGTGAGTGATGCTGAGCACTTTTTTATATACTTGTGAGCCTTTTGTATGTCTTCTGAGATTTGTCTGAGGGCTTTGTTCATTAAAAAAAGGGGGGGGGGCATGTGGTTCTTGCTATCAAGTTCTTTGAGTTCTTTATGTATTTTACATATTAACCCCTCATTAGATATGTGGTTTGCAAATATTTTCTCTCATTCTGTAGGTTGTCTCTTCAATACAGTTTTTTTTAGTTTGTTGCAATCTCATGTGTCTGTTTTTGCTTTTGTAGGCTATGCACCAATCTGAGAATTGAGTGTTGATTATGAAGGGAGGAAGAAGGAGTCAAGAATTTAGGCTTCATCATCCAGTGATGTTATCTATTCAAAAGAGGAAAATGGGGTTTGGGGGGTGGGCATGTTAATGACAGTGAATTAAGAGTTCAGCTTTGTGCATGTTAATTTTAAGCTACTTACTAGAATTCTAAGGTAAAAATCCCAGCAGGCAATCAGACACAGAAGTTTGAAATTCAGAGAAGTGGAAGCTAGAGACAGGAATATGACAATCACTAGCATTTAAATAATGGATGAGGGCAGCATTGCCTCTGGAGCAAGAAATCGTTTTTGAAAGAGGAGGAACCAAAAAATACATTCTGGGGCACTCCAGATTTTGGAGTTTCTGGAAGGGAATGGAGAGTCAGCCAAGGGACTTAAAATGAGACACCGATGGTTTCTGTGGAAAATCGGCAGGGTGGTATCCTAGATGCCAGCAGGAAGGAAACATTAATCATGGCCAGTGGGGCTGAGAAGCAAAGATAAAGATTAAAAATAAAGAAATGGATTTATTGAAAATGGCCATCATTTGTGACTTCAGTAAGAACAGTTTCAGTGGAGAGCACCTGGGTAGCTCAGTTCTTAAGTGACTGCCTTCAGCTCAAGTCATGATCCTAGAGTCCCAGGATCTAGTCCCACATTAGGCTCCCAGCTCATCAGGGAGTCTGCATCCCTCTGACTCTCTCCCCCTCTCATGCACTCTTTCTTTTCTCTCTCTCAAATAAAGAAGTAAAATCTTTTTCTGAAAAAAGGTTTCCGTGGAATGTGTTCTTATCACACACTGGAAGAAATGTCTAGTTTCAGGGAAATGAGAAGAAAATGGGCTATGGTGGGTGACGCTTCCAGGCACAGAGAAATCCTCAGGAATTTTACAGTGAAAGGGAGCAGAGAAATGTGACTGTGGCTGAAGGTCTTGGGCTTTTGTTTGTTTTCCCTCAAATGGGAGGTATTAGGATATTGTGTTTTGAATAATCTTTTTTTTTTTTTCTAAAAGGAAATATTGATGGCAGATGAGAAAGGAGCTGTTTATCACCAGGAGCCAAGTGCAGACTTCTGGTCCAGACAAGATAATGCAGACTGACTTCTCCCTGCTCCTTCCCTTGAAGATAATTGTGTATCCTGAAATAATGCATATGAGGAATGGGGGGAGGAATGGGGGGATGTATGTGAGCTCACAAGATAGGATGGTAGCAAGAAAATGGGGCTCCAGAATTTAAATCTTGGATGTATTTGATCATTGGTAATAACTCAAGTTTTGCCTGAATAAGGAGGCATTGGATAGCAAAAACGATTATTGAAGAGTAGTAGGGAAAAGAACTACAGGAGCTGGATATCCAATCCATAATCTGTGTGGATGTTGAAATGATTATAAAAGTGGAGCTGGAGAAGCAAACAGTACACATAATTACGGCCCAGATGATTTGGTGGAAAAATCATTATTTTGCTCTGGAAGAGTCATCTTCATTTCTGTTCTCTGGATAATGAACATCATCATGAGGTCATACCTATTCTGATAACAGAAGTAATATTGTAGATGAGGTTCCTAGTTTTGTTGAATACAGACTTGATGTGTAATTATGAAATGGATCAGATTAACAGTTTCCTTTGAAGGAAAAAAGTTAATGATTTAATTATTCTTTAAAACAGGAAAACTAATGTTTAATTCAGAAATTCAGACTTTTGATCATGCTTTTGCAATTCACTATGTCTGAAAAATGGATAGGCATCATGCTTGTTTTCACTCTTTGCCTATCCACTGTTGCAGAATATAAATGTTAACACATTGTCATATCAACCTGCTTAAACAGAAATTAGATATGCACATTTGGGACACACAGTTCTGAAGTGATAATGAACTCAGATGATTTGAGAATATTCACATTTACTACCGGTGCTGACCATATCTTGGCATTTCCTCTAGCCTCTATTTTGTTCTCTACATCATCTGCTGCTGCTCTATTTCTTTGCCCTTTATAATTTAAACAACACAAATACCTGCTTTGCTTTGCCCTGTACTACCTATTCTTTGTCATGTTCTCTTGTCTTTTCACACTATTCATGTTTTCTGGATCAGAATCTCCTTGTCTGTCTGGCTAGTTCAACCTTCCATCCTTCCAGACACAGCAGCATGTGAGGTCCTCTCAAGCAATTAGAACATCCCTTATATTACATTTCTTGTAATGTAATATAAGGTGCTATTTTCTGTTAGTGTCTTTTTTTTACTATTATTATTAGAATCTGACATCTTTAAGGCATGGATTATGGCTTAATTATCTTTTGTCCCTGAAAAACTAATGCGGTGCCTGATACATAGTCCTGGGATCAATGAGTGGATGAATAAATGCATGAATGAATAATACTATTCTTTACCAGAATTTTTCTTACATTTAAGTAATTTCATGCAAACATTTGAACTGAAGTTGGCAGGGAACTTGGAATTTATAATGACAAGATTAATAACAGGATGTTTAAAAGTGAGTAATAAAATATAAGTATATGGAAAGGGTAAAAATAAGACAATACCATGGTTGATGAATAATTCTATTTTTAAAAGTAGACCCTTTAAGAAGTAGCTTTTAAGTAATGGAGAGTCTATCCTTAAATTGCACATTTTTTTCTAGTGACTTTCTTTATGATCACTAGATGGTGAAATAGGAATAAAATCTGTCAATGCACAATGTTATACTTAATTGCAGGATATCACCCATACGGCATATCTAATTTCAATAACTGGTTTCAAAAAACATTACTGTAGGATACTCTGACATTCACAAGACACAGTTTTTTTTTTTTTAATTTTTAGTATTCCCATCTTCACAAATAGCACTTAATCAGCCCCAAATGTCATAATTAATCACCAAAAAAGTTAAATTATGAACCCCTGATTTAAATTTTGCACCCTTGGGCATGTGGGTGTCTCAGTGGTTTGAGCATCTGCCTTCAGCTCAGGTCCTGATCCCAGGATCCTGGGATTGAGTCCCATATAGGGCCCCTTGTTCAGCAGAGAATCTGCTTCTCCCTCTGCCTCTTCCCCCTGTTCATGCTCTTTCTCTTTTTCTGTCTCTCTCTCTCTCAAATAAATAAATAGAATATTTTTTTAAAAATTGTATTCTTTTTACCTACTAGTAATCTTGGCCCCATTGTTTAATTGTTCTCTCTCCAGTTTTCATATGCCTGTAATCGGCTCAATAACATACATTCTAATGATGCATCTGATTCGTTTCCTTCTCTGTTTCACTTCTCCGTTCCCTTCTCTGTGCTTTCTGAGCTCATATTCTAGGTAAATCAGCCAAGAGTATCCTTTTCTCAGAGTCTACTTTTGGGGAAGTCCAACCCAAGAAAGCTAACATGGTCAGAGATAGTGTGAGTTTTGCAGACATAAGCAAGACCTCCTCAGGTCATTGAAAACATGGCCACTTGAGGAAGAATCAGATTGCAAAGCAGAATAAACATGTCACAGTTTCATCCTGTAATTTATTTGCTCATGAAAAGAAAGCTTCCAGTTGTGTAAAATAAAGCTGTAGTTATTTACATGAAATAGAAAACAAAGAACTTTGTACATATTATAAGGGGATGGATTTTAACTCATGTGCAATAGAAAATTATGTAAAATAATGTAATGGAGCAGCATGATCATATTCATATTTGTGTGGATAGATACATAGAGAGATGCTGTGGGACTATTTGCACAATACATCCACAAGAGGTTACAAGATTGATTGTGGCAGTCCCAAAAGATGGGCAAGATGAGACTGAAGAAAGTTTTGGAATTTATTAGAATGGGACTTAAAAAAGCTGGATATTGTGATGGATATTCTTTTTTTTTAAGATTTTATTTATTTATTTCAGAGAGACAGTGGGGGGAGTGGCAGAGGAAGAGGGAGAGAATCTCAGGCAGACTACCCACTGAGTGGGGAGCTCTTTGTGGGCTTGATCTCAGGACCCTGAGATCATGACCTAATTCAAAATCAAGAGTGGGACATCTAACAGACTGAGCCACTTGGATGCCCCTCATGGATGGATATTCTTGTTTTTCTGCTTGATGGAGTGGAAGTAATACTTAGAGACATTTAATAAAATGTTGATTATAGGAAGAGAAGTCAGCTGGAAAATAAAGTTGCTTATGAAGAAGAGTAGAGATCAGTTTGGGGTTGGCCACATTTGAGTTTGAGTTGTTTATCTATTACTTTGTAGATGTTTAAAAGAAACTTTTTTGAAGCTCAGTGGTAAGGACATTATAATATTTTAAAGTATTGATGGAAACCATTGGAAAAGCATTGTAATTTTATCTTTGTTTATAGATGTAGGAAAAGGAGTTAACCTGCTTAGGGTATAGAAGTGCAGGACCACTTATTCCACATCTGAGAATAGGAAATGTTAGTTCCAAAGCCCCCCAATTATTTACTGTGAGAGTAGTTTTAAAGCTGTATTCTGTGGTGCCTTGATATTCAATGGTGCTACTTCCAGGCCAACATTCTTGCTTCACAAAGCAGCTCTACTCTTACCTGACTTATCTGATTGACTGTGGCAAATTCCATTTAAGTGATTCTGAAGAGAAGGGGGAATCTGCTGTTAGTGAAATAAAAAAATTAAAATACATTAAAGCCCACTGTATTTTTTGCATGATACTATTCAGGAAAGCATAGTAGAAAAGCATGGATAAAACTCTTGAAAGTAGAATTATTTAAAGGACAATTTTAGGAGAATGGCCTCATAGTGATAATGAAGTTGTGAGAAAACTTACTTTATGATGGAGATATCTGACAATTGACCATTTATAAACACAGACAAAAACACATATTTATCAAATTTTCCTCTTCATCCCCATTTACTTTCTGTGTATATGCCTATGCATATATATGTATAAAATATGAAGAAAGAAAAGGTATGCTGAGAACGTAATATCAAATAATAAGATATTATTAATAGACCAAGTGCATTAATCAACAACTAAATCTGTCTGTGCCTCAATAAAAATTAACCATGTTCATTTAAGTGATTAAACTACCCAAGTTGTTTAGGATAGTAGTGAAGAGTGGGTATTGTTGTATTCGTTTCTTATTAAGTGATCTTGTGATCTTTCACAAATATTAAATGGTTTTGTAATTCCAAAGAAAGATGGGAAGACTTCATTTTTCACAGGAAACAGAATGATCATTCAAATTGGATACTACAGCACTTTATTGCAACCCTTGATTATCTTCCATCTCATTAAAAAGCTGTTGAAAAGTAATTTATTATTTTGTTGCTAACAGATAATAAAAAATTCATTTTTGCTAATGGCACAATCAGATTATATTTTATTGCTCAATTTTTATTGGTCTTGATAGGATAGTAGATTAATTACATATATATTTCACTATCTCAGAAACACAGAAATTGTATTTGCTGAAACAGGACTTACTTAGATTAAATAGATTTTGCTGTATTTCAATTGAAGGATTCCTGAGGCTGAAAAGTAGATGTAGCAACTCCAGTACTTAATAATTCCTCTTGAATATCATATCCACCTAGGCAATTCATATAGAAAATATAATTATGTTCTTCTTAACACATACAGTGTTAGATATTTTAATATTTATAGTAGTCAACAAACTAAAGGAAACCTCAAAAAAAATTCAAAAACAAACAGGCTAGTGATAGCCTTAAAATAATGAAAGCAGAACCTTTGAAGGGTTGGCCTGAGGAGAATGGAGGACAGACAACAGGAACAGAGGTTCTACTATTTTCTGAAATTAATTTTCCTGGAATCTCCCACTTGTTTATCCACACCATTTATATAGTATACTCAGGAAAAGAATGGCAACTTAAAGGTCTTAGTAAACTCTTGACCTCCAAAGCGTCCTTTAATCTCCTTAGTATCAAGGAGACCAAGATGGAACATGTAAAGACATATTTAGTCTAAAAAAAAAAAAAAAAAAGAAAGAAAGAAAGAAAGAAAGACAAAAGAAGAAAAAGAAAGAATACTCATTATGACTACTAGTTACCTTGATATTTTACTAGAATGCCTCTTTCCTGTATCTCAGATGTCTTCTGGGTAACCAAAATCACTCATGAAGAGGGAAGATGATCACCTCCAAAGAGATCTGCATCTCAATGGTATTACACCTGTGAATATGTGCTACAGATTGATTTCTGTTCTCCCAAAAGATGTTAATTCCCAACTCCTTGTATCTGTGAATATGGCCTTACTTAGAAATAGGTTCTGTGTAGACTATTGTGTTAAGATGAGGATACTAGGTTAGGTCCTAATTCAATATAATCATGTCCTTATTTAAAAAAAAGGCTCATGGATGGGTGGATACCTATGGAGGGAAGAGGACGTGAAGGCACTGGGATGAATACCTTCCACAAACCATGGAAGACCAGACGTCACCAAGAACTGGAGAGACACCTTAAACAGAGTCCCTCACAGACTGCAGAATTGTAATCCTAAGCAATAAATCCAATGTTTCTGTCACATAACAGAAAGAATCAATTCCAGATACTTGAAATTTATGAATGAGCTCACCTTAGAATAGGGAGATTACCTGGATTATGTGGCTGGGCCAACCTCATTCCGGGAGCTCTTAAACATGGAAGAAGGCAATAGAAGAGCCGGCCAGCAGAGCACAGCATGAGCAGGGCAGGACCCTCCATTTCTGACCATGAACCAAGAAACTGTGCAGCTTCCAGTGCTGGGAAAGGTAAGGCACCAGGGAAAAGGCCAAGCATCCAGAAACAAATGTGGTCATGCTGACATCTTTTTAACCTACTGTGGCTAACGTTGGACTTCTGGCTTTTCTAAGATAATGATTTTGCTCTGTTTTAAATGACGGAGTCCATGGTAACTTGTTACAGCAGTCACAGGCACTTAATATCTCTCTGTAAGCTACTGCTGCAGAGATCTCACGGTGAGGTTTAGGGAGAGCAGCAGCATATATAAAGACCTTTGGCTTAGCTCTTTTCTGTGATAATGCTCATAATGAACAGACCACAAGTCTCAGTGTCTTACAAATAATTTTTCTTTTCCTTAGTTCTGTGGATTGGCTGAGGTAGGTCTGCTTCAGTCCGTGGGTGTGTTCCATGATTACTCACATTTATTTATAGGACTTACCATCCCAGGATTCAGGCTGAAAGAGCATTAGTCACTCAGGGGAAGGTCTTCTCATGGTCAGCGGCAGGAGTGTGGGGAGAGAAGCAGAAACATGTGCCTCTTACAGTCTTAGTTTGGAACTGGCAATTGTAACTTCATCCCACATCCACTGAGCAAGATAAGAATGTGGCCAAGACTCACGTCAGTAGGGTAGGGAAGTGAGCCATGGCAAAGGCAGGAGGAGAAGAAACAATTACAGACAAAAGTAGGATCAACTACACCCAGTTTTGTCTCTGAAACAGGGCTTTTCCTCAGAAATGCAACCTGCAGATTTGTGTCAGGAGAAAAATCAACAACCCACACTTATGCCATGGCATGCTGGATGGGGGGAATCTAGGGTGAGCACGTTAGTCAATAATGGTGCTACGGACTGAATTATGTCCTCCCAAAATTCAGATGTTGAACCCTAGCCCCAAATACAGTTACAGTTGGAGATCGGGCATTTAAAGTAAGAACGAAGACTAAATGAGGTCATAAGGATGGGTCTCTAATTGCGTGGGATGATTTGTGTTCTTATAAGAAGAGAGGGAACTACCACAGGTGCACACACACAGAGGAAAGGACACAGCAGGAGACAAACAAAGGTGAGAGGCTTCAGGAGAAACCAAACCTGCTGAGATGAGACTTTCCAGCCTCGAAAATTGTGAGAAAATAAACTTCTATTGTTTAAGCCCTACCCCCACCCCCCAACCCCGCCAGTCTGCATTATTGCATTATGGCAGCCCAAGAGGGCATACAAATGGAATCTATTGTCTGTGAAGAATTTTAAAAAAAATCAATAAAGGTTAGTGTGCTTTTTTTTTTTTTTTATTACTGTGGGTCAGCAATACCAAATAACATTAGTGCAAAACTGACCCTTCTCTCCAGCATGGACTTCTCCCATCCTGTGATACAACACTGGTAGTATGGCCTGAAGATGTGACTTCTCCATTTCAATCATGATGGATGTAGAATTTGCTGAAGATTTGTTCAAGATTTATGTAAAGGATCATTATTTTATCCTACCATGGTTTGCAGTTCAGATATAATTTTCTGAAATAAATGGAATGGTTTCTTTCAACACTGAATGACATAGCATAATTAAGTGGAAAAAAGGAGAAATGAATTAGGGAAAATGGCAATACCAACAAACATCTTAAAATAAGAATATATTTTGTTTTAAAAAGTGATACAATTTACACATGCAAATTAATGTGTTTATGTAGAAATATTTCCAGCAACATACTGTCAAATATTTTTTAAAACTCCGTTTTCAAATATTACAGATAAAATAACTTCTGGTTGCTGTTCTTAAAATTTGGTAAAACCCAAACATTACATGTGTTCTTATTATTCAGCATTGCCATTTCCTTTCATTAATTCACTTTATATTTCTCTTTATCTCTTTCAACACTGATGACAATTTGTGCATTTTTCATAGCACTAATCTTTCTTCTCAACCACAAATAAAACAACTGATAGGTGATTGTCTAAAGAACTACTCATTCATTGCTACACTCTTACTTCCTTATCCCCCTAGCTTGGAAATAAATGTATTCCATAATTAATCCCTCCGGCACATTATTTTCCACAATTGTTTTGTCATATCACTTATTTATAATATTCATACTCAATCAGTATGATTAAGTATTCCAGATATTATTTTTTCATATAATTTTTGCAAGAATATATAATATACCCAAAGCTACAATTATTGACCCCACCCATTTCCACTTCAACATATTTCATTTCTTAGTTTTCTCTATATTTACAAAACTGTTTGAAGCTGAGATCCCCTTAATGGGCTACATTTTCCTATGGCATTTTATTAAATAACAGATAATATTAAGTCTCTGTGGTGTTCTTAGCAATAAAGGAAGAGAATGCTTCACCACACCAGAAATCATCAGAAATATTTAAGCCTCTTAAAAACAGATTGAAAAAAGTTAACATAATTTTTAGTTATTATCTAAAGCCAGATGATGTTATGGGGAAAAATAGCTTAGGAGGTAGAACACTGTTAAAAAATAATTCCATATAGCTCTTGGGACTTCCGGTTTCAGCTCCCACATGGGAAGATCTTGGAAATATTGCTCCTATCCTTAGAATGGGAAAAACTGGAGAAAGTGAAGATCAGTGAGTCTTTTGTATCCAGCAGAAAAGTGACGGGCAGAGTCATCATCCTGCTATCTGCTGTGACAGGTATCTTCAAAGGGACTAAGCTGAGATTTGCTTATACCACCAGCTGACTCACTAAGTTCAGCCTCATGAGACCAGAGGGTGAGCCCACTGGAAATAGGCTGAATTTCTGATCCATGGAAACTGCAATAATGAACCTATTTGAGCCCACCAAACTTGTGGTAATTGTTACACAGCAACAGAAAATGAATACAGAAATATACAGACACTATATTTCTCTTTTCATACCATTTCATACATATTTCATACCATAAATATACTATTTGTTAAACTATACAATCTATATAAAAGAAATTGTATTAAATGTATTCTGGTGCAACAGAGATATTTGTTTTTATAATTGCCACATTTTATGTGACATTGTTTAATTAAAGTATAAAAATAAATCATTTACATTCTGATCTTGTCTTCCTATTTGATAAACACAATTGTATCTAAGAGCCCTTTGAAATAGCACTAAGATAAAATGCTTCAATGTTACAGCTTTAAAAGAAAAAATTGTTAATTACTAAAAGGCATCATATGTCTTAGAAATAAATGATTAGACTTCCATAATTATTGCCTATTCTCTGATTTTGGCATTAATTTGCCAACAGAAAGAACCAATATCGCGATAACATTATGTAAAAATTAGCACTGTAAATGGAAGTTTCCTGAAGCTTTCTTACCATTGTGTTCACTGCTACCGAATAGTAAGAGAATAGCAGTGATTCTCCCTAAGACGTAAATGTGGAAATGAGGGGTTTAGCCTGAGGAAGACAAAATGATTTGTGCTGATAGTAGTCTGTTCAGCAAACAGTAGAATTTCAGTCATAGGAAAAAAAGGTATCTAATATGATCACCAATGAAAAAGGGCAATTCTGTTTTCATAGAATTGTTGAGTGGATTACCAAGAATTGTCATGTCCACTGAAAATTATGTAGAGCAGTGGGTTCTTCAGAGCACTCTGGCCACTCCGCAAGCATTAAACCCTAGGTATAATGCAGGTACTCCGCATTTAGCTACAAGGATACAGTTAGAACTTTAATCTTCATAAAAGTCTCATTTCTCCAAGCAGACTCTAGTAACAAAATGAAAACCTTTGGATAAAGGTCAGTTCCTTTAGGTAAATTTCAGTTACTAAAGAATTACAGTGGTAATGAAGCATTCTTGGAGACAAAGTAGGAACTGAATGCTAATGGATAAACATTTGAGGAGAGTATTTTGTTACGGATGCAAGTGGTAAGAATATCTACAAGATAAAGTGGAAGATGGGATCATTGTATTCAGGGCAGTAACTTTCACAAATTGTTTCTATTATATCCATTCTGTTGTGTCAAGATAGGAGACATAGTGAGAATACAGACTTGAGAAAGGTAGAGAAATTAGCCCAGACTCACTTCCATCACCGGCCTGATGACTTGGGGCATTGGTTACAGGAAGTCAGCGCACTGAAAATCATTCCAGGGTCTCCTAAAGGGAGCCTGTGAGGCTTTAAGGGAGAAGCAGTAACAGGAGGGAGAGTGAGCAAGGGAGGGGAGGAGAGCTCCAGCCCCTTCTCCGCGGGATAGGACATTTTTTGGTCTTAGATTAGGAACCATTGAGACTTGTGTGAGGGAGCTTGGTTTCAGGAGAGCCTGGGCAAAAGTCCTGCGTGATTTGTTTTTAATCCACTAGTCGCTGAGCCCAACCAGGCTGCAGAGCCTGTTAAAGAGGAATAATCTATCAGTCTAAACACGGGAGTCCCCCCTGTTTGAAAGTTCATGCTACGTTCTTTCGCTTTTACGGAAGGCCTACATCAGTACCTGCTTTTGTTAACTGAAAGGAACCAGAAGAGGATTTTTAGTTTCACGGAAAAAGATTAAAAGCAAAAACAGCGTTCGGCCTTTCTTTCCCAGTGGAGCAGGTACAGAGGCCGCATTAACCCACAGGCGGGTGTGGCGCCCCCAGCGCCTTCCGCGGGAACTACACTCAACATCTCAACTTGCGCCCAGAGTTTCGAACTTTGCGAGCATCTGCTCTTTATCTTGGTTGATTTTGTGCATCCGTTAGCAAAATGTGTCTAAATATATCAGAAAAACAAAAAACAAAAACAAAACGAAACGAAATCTAAGAGAGGTTTTTGTTTTTTTTTTTTTTTTAATGCGGATCTGGAAATGCCCCAAACGTTTTCCATTTAAATTAATGGTGACTACTTCTTCGCTTTATGCCACTTTGGCATTTCTGAAATCAGGGTGTCAGCACATTTGGGTTCTGGTGAGAGCCCTCTTCCTGCCTTACTTCACTGTATGCTTACATGGCCTTTCCTCCGTAGAGACAGGGAGAGAGAGAAAGTGAGCTCTATCTGGTGTCTCTTCTTACAAAGACATTAATCTTCTCAGATGAAGACCTCAACTTTATGACATCATTTAAACAATTACATCCTTAAGGACCCTATTTCCAAATGCAGTCACACTGTGGGTTAGAGCTTCAAAATACAAATTTTGGGGGGTACCACAATTGAGTTTATAACAAGTTTCATGTATGAAGAGTTGTAGATAGATAGATAGATAGATAGGAAGATAGATAAATAATAATTCCACATATGTGAATGCAAAAGAGAAAAGGAGAAGGGGAAAGGAAGGAGCAAGGGAAATCCTCCAAGTTTCATGTATTAGAAATAATTGTTCTGTTTTTAATTCCATCCTGTTCTATGATGCTTAATAGAAATGTATTTTATCCATTTCTGCTGCTTTGTTTCTATATCAGTTCTCTTTACTCACCAGTAGATTCTCTCCTGGTTCGAAGAAGAGCCAACCTCCAGCAGCAGAAACTTGATTTTCCTGGATAAGTGTCCTTGTCCTCTGGCTTGTGCCTGCATTTCGTGGCCGAGACATATGGCTTCTCCGTGCACACTTCTTTGTCATCAACCCCTCAAGTTCTCTCTAATTAAGACTCACCATGATTCAACGACCTGACATCTTAAAAGTCGTATGATTTTCCAATGGAGTTGACATCATTTGGTTTTAAAGACAGTTTTTTTTCCCCCAAAATAGTGTCCTAATTTTACAGAGTGATGAAATCGTTACATAATCTGTTATTTACCAACATATCATATTGTGTTTTTCATCTTTCAACCTTTAAGGAAGCAACTTTAAAATAGTTACCATAGTGTATGTACACTGTAAAATTATGTTAAAATTTGTGGGGGCATCTCAAGGACTCAGTGGATGGATTCTATAGGGGATGCTCATGTCTTCATGGGAAAAAGTGCTATGGGGAGTGGAGGTGCTGCCTGCCATTATGTCTGTGACTAGGGACGCAAG
Source organism: Mellivora capensis (assembly GCA_004024625.1). Classification (NCBI taxonomy): domain Eukaryota; kingdom Metazoa; phylum Chordata; class Mammalia; order Carnivora; family Mustelidae; genus Mellivora; species Mellivora capensis. The sequence continues at coordinate 120,961 of PISX010001017.1, read as the reverse complement.
GTGAGGGAGACCAATGATTTCTTGGGGTAACAGCAGCCTCTGGGTTTGACTGGATGAAAACTGATGCATGAGAAACCTTTTCCTTCAGACTTAGGTGAGGCCCGAGTTACAAACAGGAAATCCTAAATAAGAGAACTCAGCTACTAGCTTAGAGGGCAAGTGAGGTGCTCAGTTCTCTGCAGAAAAGATCTGTCAAGTGAACCAAAGCAGGCCATGTGGGTTTGGACTTGTTCCTCAGAATCCGGGGTGACTAAACTACAGAGAGCATTGGGTAATCATTGGTTCTGGAAGTGAAGGACAGTGCTAAACGCAAAGTGAGGGAATCAAGTGGAAGAGAGGAAAAATGTTAGCGTTTAAATGCAAATGTTCAGGGAGCCTGGGTGGCTCAGTGGGTTAAGCCTCTGCCTTCGGCTCAGGTCATGATCCCAGGATCCTGGGATCAAGCCCCGCATCACATCAGGCTCTCTGCTCAGCAGGGAACCTGCTTCCCCCTCTCTCTCTGCCTGCCTCTCTGCCTACTTGTCATCTCTATCTGTCAAATAAATAAATAAAATCTTTTAAAAAATAAATAAATAAATAAATCAAAATGTTCTATGGACAGCTTACTTTCCACACAACATTAGGTATTCATGCTGTTTTTTAATGCATTATATTGTATCATTTTAAATTTCATAGAAACTCACAAACATACTATATAAAGTGTGGGTCTAGAACACTTAAAAATACATCTTCAAAACGGTTAATAAATTGATATCTAATATTTTTCCTAAGAGACCAAGAAAAGAATTCCCTCTATATTATTTCTGTTCATTTTTATATGGTTATGGTGATGTTCCCTCACTGGAGCTCAGCCTTCCTAGAAATGCGCTCCTTTTCCCATTAAATAAACCAGGTCCACTTTCCACCAAAGACAGTATAAGCAGAAATGTGCTTTATCAGCAGATCACTGAAAATATGTTTGCATTCCCATTTTCCTCTGGATGTTAGACATAAGAAAGTAGAATGTGCTTTTGTGGCTAACAATGAATATATGTTAAGTCTATAAGACATTTTTTTTTTAATTTTCCCTTTAGTGGTTACAGTCACACCTTTGCAATTCCTTTTAACAGCATTGGCAGGAGTCACTTAGAACGTCACGACAAACAAAAGTAGCAGGGGTAATAGGATTCTTCCCTTGAGTGATGACAATGATACAGAGGCCACGAAAAAGCGCTACTTAAAACAACTTTCAGAATCTGGGTAACCAAACTGTCAAACAGCATTACCTATTCTAAATTTTTCTAAAGATAAGAAAAGAAACTGCAGTCCATCTTCTAAGCTAAACTATTTATTTTTATATGTTTGGAGATTTGCATGCCAGCTGTAAAAAATATGAGAAATTTCCATTTGTTCTTTACCTCGTTTTGTTCTACAGAAGCATCTCGCAAAATCGTTGTGCAGGATTATGAAGACGGTAATGTCATCCGCAGAGTCACACACAGAAGTGACCACCCCCACTTGTATAGGGAGCGCACCTGCTCCCGGGGCCCCGGGATGGCGGGTCCCTCCACCAGCATCCCGCTTGCTTGGTCACCACAGTGACACACAGTAGGCTTTATATCCCGTAGCTTGCTTCACTTACTTTGGTTCAGGATCATTTTTAGCTTCCCTCAGGCCCATGTCTTTCCATATACATTTTAGAATAAGCTTTACTATGTCTACAAAATCCCTGCTGAGATTTTAATAGAAATTGTTTTAAATCTATATATCAATTTGGAGAGAATTAACATTTTTACTGTGTTGCGTCCTCTAATACGTGAACATGCTATGTCTCCATTTATTTAGGTCTTCTTGGAATTCTTTCAGCATTTTGAAATATTGGCATACATATCCTATAACATATTTTCTTAAATTTATCCCTAAGCTTATGGTTTCTTCTGAGTGATGATAGATGCTATTCTGCTTTTATTTTCAGTTCCTACCTCCTTACCATTAGTATGTACAAAAGTTTCTCCTTTGCTCCTGGATTTGTACTCTGCTACCTAATAAACTCACTTATTAGTTTTAAAGATCTTTCTTTCTCTCTTTCTACCTTCCCTCCTTCCTCCCTTCCCTTCCCTTCCCTTCCTTTTCTCCTCCTTCTTCATCTCCCTCCTCCTCCTCAGGAGTATCTGTGTAGACAACCATGACATCTGCAACCAGGGACAATTTATCTCTTCCCTTTCAATACGTATGTCTTATATTAATTCTTTTGTCGCCTTCTTGCAGTTTTTATTACTTATGGTTTAATCAGCTTTTTGAATTTGTGGGTTTATGTCTTTTGCAAAATCTGGGACATTTTCAAACATTATTTCTTAGAACACTTTCACCCCAGTCCCTTTCCACTTTCTCTCTGGCAATCTAATGAGCTGGATCTTTTGTTCGTGTCCCACAGGTGCCTGAAGCTCTGTCTTCCCCTTTATTTTCCAGTCTGGTTTTTCTGTATTCAGACTGGAGAAATTATTTTGATGTTATTACCTTCATCCTCGTCTTCTCTTCTTCTTCTCCACTCTACTATTAAACCAGTCTAACAAGTTTTGTTTTGCTTTATTTTTTAGTTATAGGATTTTTCAGTTCTGTTATTTTCATTCAGTTGTTATTTCAATTTTTTCCCTTTTTTTAATTATAGCATTTTTCAGTTCTGCAATTTTCATTCAGTTGTTATTTCATTTTTTTTCCTTTTGCTGGGATTGTCTCTTCATTTCTTTCAAGATCTTTTGCGATTGGTTGCTCAAGATTTCTAGATGGTTCATCCTTTAAAATCCTGGTTAGAATTCCAGCACCTGATTCATCTCAGTGTTGGCATCAGTTAACTGTTTTGTTTTTGTTGTGCTTTTATTCAGCCTTCAACATTTCTGGTTTTTGCTACAATAGCTGACCATTTGTTTGTTTGTTTGTTTTTAATTGTACCCAGAACATTTGAGCTATTGTGTAAGGAGGTTCTGGGTCCAATTTAGATTTTTATTTGAATGGGTGGTCACACCATTGAGGTCTAGTATCCAGATCCTGGCCCATCGCCAAGGTGTGGGTCCAGTGACAATCTAATTATCAGAAACTTAGAGGAGCAATTTGGGTTTGATACAGGTGTCCTTGGGCCTGTCCCTGGGCTCTGCTGGGGGCCAGAAAGGGCTTCCGCAGGCCAAGCTGCCTGTCTCTAGCTGGGGAAAGAGTCTCTTGCCCAAGAGATTAACGGTGCTTCTTTGGAGGCACTTGTGGTGGGACCCCTTGCCCAAGGCTTGTTGTCTCTCGGTGAGGAGTACAGTCTCTGGTCCAGTGGTCTAGCCAGGAACACACTTTCGCTGGACTCTTTGTCAGGGGCCCTCTGATCAGTCCTTCTTACCAGTATTCCCAGGCTCCCCTGACGTTGTTGATGGGATTCCCGCCTGAACTGCTGGAAGAATGAGCATACTTGGTCCATCTTCTGTCCTTTGGTGGGGACATCTGGAAATGCTGGGCCCGGGTCACTTCCCTCTGTGGGAGGCAGCTGTAGGATTCTCTGTTCCTATGATGTTGCTCTAGCCCTAATGTCCCTACCATTTGCTTTCCTCTTCCCACACTGCAGGTTTGTACTTTGGTTGTCTCTTACATCATCTTCTGGGTTTATATTTACTCTGAACAGGGAGGAGCAGGGAGAAAGGACTCTCCAGTATCTTCTACAGACAGGAAGTCCAATGTAATGTTGCAAGCTACTTACATTAAGCCTTGCTAAAACATAATCACACACTGTACAATTGTCAGTCTTAAATATGTTTTCAGACAGGATTTCTCTGTGAAATATCACATACAAATCCTTATGATTCTAAAATATGGTCTTGAACTAGAAACTTTAGAGTAAATTCTATAGAAGGTTTCAGAGTATATGCAAATGTTCATTTTGCACTTGTGAAAATTATGTTTATTAATACAGGTTCTTATATAACTGTCCTTTAGATTTTTACATGCTTGATGATTCATCATTGTGACATATCACAGCACAGCTGGTTGCCAGGAGTGACATTATAGCAAAGATTTATATAAAATATCTGAAAGTTATGTAGCTATAATGCTTATTCCATGGGTAGCACCATCAATACCCACATTTAAGATAATAGCGCTGGCAGGAAAAAAGTTCCACAAAGAAAAACTCTATTAATGAAACCACTTGTAGTCAACATCTTTGCAAATGAAATGTGGCTATAAAACTTGCATCTAAAAATATCCAGCATCCACAAGGAGTTAACATTTGAAATTTGAAAGTCAGAGATTAGTTTCAAATAGGTATTTGTTGGAAGGGCAGAAAGTGCATACGTTTTTTAGTGACTTTGTAAATCAGCTTTTTATTTTAGAATAGTTTTAGACTTATAAAAAACAATGCAAAGACAGTATTTTTTTAGTAATTGTAAATTAACTTTCTAAACTACTAGGTTGCTACAGTTTATTGTGTTATAAATATTATCATTTGGCTTGATTGCATTTACAATTTGGCTGATGACTAGAAATTATTGAATTCATGCTGCCAGTGGACGTAATCTTGCATTTATGATATTGTAGAAGTGAGTCAACATGTATTTTGCACTTTCTGCATTATTTCCAAGTAAAATTTTGATTGGAAGATTTCTTTTTAGTATGAGTGTATATATGCATATTGTTGCTCTCTTGTATGTTCAAAGTTTACAAAATAAATGAGGAAGACTCAATCCTTAGTATATTTCTAGCTTTTAAGGGTTTTTTCTTTAATGGTTCCATAATGAATAATATATAAGATCTTATCAGAGGGATTTTTTTAGTCCAGAAATTCCACAAGAAACCTGGAGAGAAATCGGTTATTTTTATTTCTTACATCCACCTAATGAGGATTGGAGAACCAGAGGGAACGGCAAGAGTGAGGCACACTATTTAGAGAAGCAAAGAGCGCAAATTGTATTTCTTACTTCTTTATGTTATTTATTACTGTAAATGCTTGCAGTCTTTAGTCTTCCTTGTAAGATATTTCAAATGAAGCGATTAATCATTCTACTTCTTTGACTTAGAATTCTGTGGTTGGAAGTAATGATATTTCTCCTTCGCCTTTGTTAGTACTCCCAGTCTTCACTTTGCTGGCCATTGTTGGCATGTCTGTGCTTAGATAGGACCAGAAGAAAATGTGAAACAATGAATTTTGGAACACTGAATTAAATACAATTTTAAAAAGAAGAAGAAAGTGTGATAGTATAGCCCTGTTGAGATTCATTATCTAAGCAGTGACCCTCTTCAAAAATAATGTATTTGCTAAAGTGTACAGAGACTAGTCAGATGTTCTTTAATGTAATTTCTAAATCTCTTTCCATTTTATTTACAAGAAGCTCAAAACTAAGTGGCAAAAAATGTACTTTCCATGATCACACAGATAAACAACATGGATGAAGCTTGAGGGCATTATGCTAAGTGAAATAAGCCAGTCAGGGAAAGACAGATACATATGATTTCACTCGTATGTGGAATTTAAGAAAAAAATCAAGTGATCAAATGGGAAAAAAAAGGAGAGACACAGACAGGCAAAGAAAGAGACTCCTGGAGAGCAAACAGATGGTTACCAGAGGGCAGGGGGGTGGGAGGGATGGGAGAAATAGGTGATGGAGATTAAAAACACTTATGATGAGCATTGACTAATGTATAGAAGAGTTAAATCACTGTATTGTACACTTGAAACTAATCTAACACTGTATGTTAACTACACTGGAATTAAAATTAAAAGCTTAATTTAAAAGAGTAAAAAAAAAGAGAGATCACACAAATAAGTAATGAATTTAAGATGACCTTTGCAGTGTGTAGCTCCAAATTCTAGCCAATTTAACAATAAAGAGCGATGCTTCCATTCTGCCAGAGCAGTCTAGGGGCTCCTTAGATTAAGGCCACAGCTTGCAGAACTAGCCCTGCAGGTATTACTTGGGGCAGAGGAGATATTATGATTAGTATTATTAGTATTAGTATATATTATGATATAGTTGGTAGTTAGGTAGCAAGAAAAGTCATGTAGTGAAAAGAACCCAGGATTTGACTTCCAACAATGAAAATATTTTATCCCCAGCTTTCATATCAGTAAAAATGGCATAACAATTCTATATCTACCTGACTATACAACGCTGTTGGGACATCATTGAAAAAAAAGTATGTCTAAGTATTAAATTATGGCTTATAGGGGCACCTGGGTGGCTCAGTGGGTTAAAGCCTCTGCCTTAGGCTCAGGTCATGGTCCCAGGGTCCTGGGATCGGGCCCCACATTGGGCTCTCTGCTCAGCAGGGAGCCTGCTTCCTCCTCTCTCTCTGCCTCCCTCTCTACCTACTTGTGATCTCTGTCTGTCAAATAAATAAATAAAATCTTTTAAAAAAATTATGGCTTATAATAATAAATGTGATCTTCAATGTGAGGGCCTGCAATTATTTTATATTATGATTGGCATCAAGTCAACCATATTTTATACAACCAAATTACTTGAGTTTTACATTTAAGATCATGAGTTTTGATCAAAACAGAATGAATGAATCTAAAAATTTAATTTGCAGGTCAACCTTCTCATATCAAAGATGACAGTTTTTAAATATCTTTAGTTGAACTTTAAGTTTTTATTTTAATCTAACATATGTGATTATGTATATTAAAAAATTGGAAACAGTACAAAATATTTTAATAACATCTGGAAAACAAATTTTGAATCTATGCAATGAAAATACATATTATGAATGTGATAAATATATATATATATATTCAAATCCACATTCAAGTGTATTGTCAAGGATACGTCACCGGCAGCGGCGTGTCCTATTTCCTACTTTGTAACATTCTGTCCAGCTGGGCTGTCTCCCTTCCTGTGATGTGAATATGGACCAGTGAGTTCCTTTAATATTAATATCTCCCTGCTGTCAATTTAACATCACTTTACAGATGTCTGCTTAGCTGTCACTGTTTTTCTTTAATTGAGATATAATTGACATACAATATTGTGTCAGCTTAAAGTGTACGACCCATTGATTTGATACATTTATATATTACTATATGATTCCCATTGGAATGTTATCTAACACCTTTATCACCTTCCATAATTACTGTATCTTTTTTGTGGTGAGAACGACTAAAATTTAATCCATTGGCAACTTCGAAGTTTATGCCTTAGTATTATTGTCTGTAATCTCTACATCTGAGTTAGAGTTCCAGAACTCATTTACCTACTTGTTGCAAGGTTGTACCCTTAAGCAGCATTTTGCCAATTCCCCCAGCTGCCAACCCCAGATAACCACCATTCTCCTCTGTTTTCAGAAGTTTAGCTTTTCCAGATTCCACTTATTGGTAATAGGTACAGTGTTTGTCTTTGTCTGTTTGGCTCACCTCACTTAGGATAATGCCCTCAAGGTCCATCCCTGTTGTCACAAATGGCAGATTTCTTGCTTTCTCGTGGCTGAATAATATTTCATTGTACTTATATACATCATGTCTTCTTGATCCATTCATCCTCTGACAGACATTTAAGCTGTTTCCATATTGCAACTGTTGTGAATAATGCTGTAATGCACATAGGAGTGCAGATATCTCTTTGAGATCCTGATTCCATTTCCGTTGATCTATACCCAGAAGTGGGATTCCTGGATAACACGCTAGTTCTATTTTTTTTTAATCTTTTCTTTTTTTTTTTTAAAGATTTTTATTTATTTATTTGAGAGACAGAGATTACAAGTAGGCAAGAGAGGCAGGCAGAGAGAGAGGGAGAAGCAGGTTCTCCGCTGAGCAGAGAGCCCAATGTGGGGCTCGATCCCAGGACCCTGGGATCATGATCTGAGCCGAAAGCAGAGGTTTTAACCCACTGAGCCACCCAGGCGCACCATGCTAGTTCTATTTTTACTTAGTGAGGAAACTAGATCCTGTTTTCCAATGTGGTTAAAGCAGTTTACGTTCCCACCAACAGCGCACAGTCTTTCCTGTTCTCCACATCCTTGTTCACCAACACCTGCTATCTGTTTTCTTGATGAACACCATTCCAACAGGTGTGATGTGGTACCTCTCTCTGATTTTGGTTTGCATTTCCCTGGCGATGGGTGAGAATCTTTTCATATGCTCATTGGCGATTTGGATGTGTCTTATTGGAAAAAATATCTGTGTAAGTCCTCTGTCATTTTTTTTTAAATTTATTTATTTGACAGACAGAGAGAGAGCACGAGTAGGCAGAGAGGCAGACAGAGGAAGAGGGGGAAGCAGGCTCTCCTCTGAGCAGAGAGCCCGATGCGGGGCTTGATTCCAGGACTCTGGGATCATGACCTGAGCCGAAGGCAGAGGCTTTAACCCACTGAGCCACCCAGGTACCCCTCTGTCATTTTTTAAATCAGATCTTTCTTTTCATTATTGAGTTGTGTAAGTTCCTAATGTATTTTGAATTTTAGCCCTTTATGCGATATACCTTTTGCAAATTTTTCTCCCAGTCCATAGGTTGCTTTTTTTTTCTCTTTCTTTTAATTGTTTACTTTGCTATGAAGAAGATTTTTGGCTGTTATAGTCCCACTTGTTGATTTTGCTTTTGTTGCTTATGCCTTTCTGAGTTGAGTTCCTTCAAAATTGCTATTTTAAATCCTTTATCAGCTGGACTGCAAGATTATTTTCCTTTGAGTTTGGTTATAGAAACATATTGCTATTTTGGTGTCCTTGATTCATCATGTTCCTTGTAGTTTTGTGTTGCTGGTTTCATATTGGAGGCAGCAGACACTTCCTCAAATCTTTGAAAAATAGATTGAAAGCACAAGGATCATATCTGACCCAATTATTACAAATGGGAGACTATGCATAAATAAGGACAGATCCCCTCCTATGAATATTTACAACTATTGAAGTTGGAATATCAAATTTATTCAAGATCTTTCCTTAAACAAGAATGGAAAATGGACATTCTCCACCTGTGTAGATAAAGATATAGGTAGATAAAAGATAGGTAGATAGACCTCATACCAACATCTGATAAGGATGTTGCAGACTAAGGATTGTTCTCTTTCATATATAAAATCCAGGAATATTGGAAATGATAGAAATAATAATTGTTTTAAACTGTGGATTAGTCCAGCAATGTAAGGGTGTTTGAAAATAGCTAGGTCAATGAAGTAGTCACCAAATTAACAGAGAATGCAGGGAGAAAAATGCAAAATAGATGATCAATTTGTTAGCTCAGGGAAAGTGCATGTGATAAAATTCAACACAATTTCAATATTTATAAAGATAAATGCATACAAATAATAGAAGGATTTATCCCTACGCTCAGAAAGAGCATATGCTAACAACTATATGTAGCATAATACTTAATATTTCTTAATTGGTGATATCTCAAAAACTGTATCCCTAAGATTGGGGAATGATACAGATATAGACTATCTTCATGTCTCTTCAGCACTGCATTAGAATAGTAATATGGCTATAAAAAGGCACAAAGGGGATTAAGAATTGGAAAGAAAACATAAAATGTCAATATTTTGCAGATGACAGCCCTGTGCTTCTAGAACCAAAGGAGGGGTGCCTGGGTGGTGTAGTCAGTTAAGAGTCTGACTCTTGGTTTTGCCTCAGTTCATGACCTCAAGGTCATGGAATCAAGCTCCACCTTAAGCTTCACAGTAAGCATGGAGCCTGCTTAAGATTCCATGTCCCTCTCTGCCCCTCCCTGCCAAAATAAATAAATAAATAAATCGGTAGAAAATCCAAAGGAATCTTCTTTTTTGTTTTTTTTTTTTTTAAGAGAAAGAGAGAGCATGAGAGTGGAGGGGAGAGGCACAACAAGGGTCTAAGGGTGAGGGAGGAGAGAGAAAATATTAAAGCACACCCCCGCTGAGCACAGAGCCCGATGCAGGACTCCATCTCACAACCCTGAGATCATGACCTGAGCCGAAGTCAAGAGCTAGACGCTTCACTGACTGAGCCACCTCAGTGTCGAGAAAACCCAAAGGAATCTTTGAAATATTAGAAATAGTAAGTGAATTTGCAATGTTAATAAACACATGATTAATTTAAAGTTAAAGAAACATTTTATATAGCTTCATCATACATAAAGATAGTGAGCTATTAAAGTTATAGAATTTACAGAAACACCAAGAAGCATTGGTGACATTCTCCTTCTGTTTAAGGAATAGAAAGCGCTAAGGGACGCTGCTCCCACTGTACCAATGGGAAGAACTCTGATAACCCACAGAACATTAACTTTTCCCGAACCCATCAGAATCTTGGGGTCACAAAGCAAACAGGTAGACTAAATTTTAAAAATGGACAAGCCCCTCTGGGGAAACATTAGAAATTGTTCAGCTTTGGCAAATACAAGAAATAGAGATAACCACCGTTTAGATGGGTAAGGAGACTGCTAGAATTTTAATGAATCGTTACAGATCATGTGGGGGTTATCTTGACAGCTAGAACACTTGGGAGCTCGTACATAAAAGATGTTTGCAGTGAACTGCAAGCTCTTTTTGAAGGGTGCTCATGAGGAGTCTGGGGCAGTGCAGGAGAGTTAAAATACCCACATCGGTGGTACGTGCACAGGAAGTTCCGCCCTCTTCTAGATCATTCTCTCGTGTCAGGTACAGCCCTAAGGGTCTGGATGGTGGGCAGGACACATATCTTCCCTCAGAGGTCAGGCAAATAGCCCCAGCTTCTCTGGGAGAAGAGGGGAGCTCATGGGGCAGGAATTGCCTTCTGGCCCTGAGGCAGGGTCAAACACTCCCCAGCCTGAGGACTTGTCCATGACCCAATAGAAAGCAACACATCATTGTAGACAGATGTACTCTGCCAAGTGGGAAAAGTAGACGCAGAAACCTCTGTAGCTATAGAAGCTACAGAGCTCTGGCCCTGTAAATTGCTCAGACCTACAAATCTGTCCTGACGAGAAGCAAAATTTTGGAAAAAAAAAATATACATATAAAATCAGAGGTTGTCATATTCTACCTTAGCGAAACATGATCCAAGTTATTTGTATTTGTTGACATAAAATGAACAGGTAATGATTAGTCTTAAAAAACTTCTGGGGAAAAAGAATGATTTTACTTTTGTAAAAGAAAACATGATCTTTACTGAAAATATGCTGCACTGGGACTTTCGTTAATGTATGCATATGCAATGAACCTCAGGCATATAATTTTGGCAGATTTAACTAAATAGAAATTTCTTTTGTGAAAGACCAATTTTCAAAATTGTAAATGCACTTTGTGACCTGATACAGATAATCAAGCATTTTCCCTGATTTCAGTTCCCCAATGGCTTTTGGCAGGTACCCCCATCAATTTCAAATGCATCAAATGCAAATAGCAGGGACCAGCTATGGTGTTACCTTCTGATGGAGACAGAAGTGGTTTTGCATGTCTGAAAAGAAATCAATGCAACCCTAACACAGAGGTTGTCGTGATCCACCTTTTCCAAGTGTCATATTGCCTGTGGAGAAATGGAGGAAGGTTTTGCTTTATGAATATAGGTAATAAGACCAAATAGAACTTACTGGAATTCTGGGACAGAGGTCAACAATGGACCAGCTCTAATAGCCATAGTGTAGTTCTGCTGCACAGAACTCTGTAGACAGTGTCCTAATAATTGTGCAAGTAAGTTATTCATTCTCCATGTTTTCTCTAAAATTTAGTTCTACTTTTTTTTTCTTAAAGATAGCAGTCCTTTTCCAGAACTATTTTACTGAGACCATGTACTTTATGGGCATAAGTGACTATAAACACCTTCTACTTGGCATAGGGAGTAAAAGACTGCAGCATTTTCACATGCATTATACAGCGTGTGTTTTCATAATAGTACTTGGAAGCTGTCCCCATAACAATACAAAATGGGACTTGTAGAGATATTAAGTGAGTTGTGTCAGTTCACAGGACTTGAAAAGGATAAAGGTGCAAAGAGTGTCCATTCTTCTCCCTCTTAACCGCTTTCCCAAAGCAAATGCAGCACTCCCTGATGTGGTGCCTAATACTTCTGGGATTTGAACAGATGTGCAGTTGGAGAACGTTAAGCAGGTGACTTATATCAGTTACATAAATGTGTGTAGACCCTCCTGCCTTTCTGTACTAGCCAAAGTTATATACCAAAATAATTACTTTGCCTTCTGATGCACTTTGGATTTAGTTACCTTGGAATAAATATTTGCAATTGTGTTAATGAAGATATCCCAGTATAATCTTTTGCCAGGATTTTGGATCTCCAGACCAATTGGGTTGGCCTCATAAGTCAGAGGACTCTTTATACATGATTACCTTCTTATACATTGTTCTCATTCTTTACATAAGTGAATGTAAAGTAAGTGTACATCCACAAATAGACCCTTGCTAAGGATCGAAAATTGTCTTATTTGTAAAAAAGTGCAAGGACCTTAATATTTATAGTTTGTGACATTTTCAACTTAAAAATATACTGCGATATTTGCTGCTATATGGTCCAAGTGAGTTAAGGATACCAATTTTCACATTCATTCATTCATTCATTTTTAACTTTCTTTTAGATGGAAATGGAACCAGAATGTCATTTCTCTTTTTTAGCGACATTTTGTATCTCTAATATGAAGTATGTCTATGGAATAAAAATCTTCCTAGAGAGAAAATGTCTCAATCAATGTTATTTAGAAATCCAAAGCAATGACTAGTTGTCAGAAGAAATTATTTTGTGGGGCAAAATGAATTTCAACTATAATCTCCATAGCAAGACCAATAAAAATACAACTATAGAATATAATGCCTTCCAAGTTATTGAATGCTTAAAAACATCTGTATTTTTAAATAAAAGCATACATGTCAGTTAGTATTTGTTTTTAAAAATGTAGAAATCCACAGTCCATTGCAACATGATATCCCATGACATAACAGGTGTTGATAAAAATCATTTTTCTCTAGCTAGGTCACGTCACGCACTTGTAGAATGGTAACTGTCATCACAGAAGTAAGATAAAATAGTCCAAACAGAAAAGCACAATATTAAAAATAAATAAATACAAGACTCTAAGAATAATGATTACATTTGGTGATAAAAATATGCCATTCCCAGGCTCCTATATTTCCTAGAGGTATAGTATACCAACTAAAGACAGGTCCATGGCACGTGGAATTACAGCAATGCCCTGAGGATTTTAGCACTGACTATTCAAGTGCCTAGGGATGAATTAGCACTGTGTTAATGTGATAATCATGAAATTAACCCAGTGGGGATTTGAAGACATATTTTACGAAACCATTCTCATTTTTTTAATGAATAGTTTTATTAACATTATCACTATTATTATTACATTAAACTATCACTACCGAGAGCTTCTTTTTCTTAGATATGTATGAAAGTTGAGGGTTGTTTGAGGTGCTAAGTCTGCTGATAACAGTCTTTCTTGATTTGGGGGTCTCCTGACCACTGTTAAGGAGAAGATTGGGTCTATATTTCCAGAAGGATCATAGGGGAGCTCATTAACCATTAGCTTCTAGGTTTCTTAATCTCTATCTCTCTCTCTGTATTCAAGGGATTCCCCCCAACCCCCGAGGCTTACTTATTCATCTAAAAATGTACCTGCCATGTCACTTGATTTGTTTTTTATCCTAGCAGTGTTGAAGAATGTCTAGTCGCTAAAGAGAAGAAATGGTCCAAAGTATGCCGTTACTGCATTGGTTGGCTCAGGTCACGTGTTCTGCCAGTAGAGAATGGGTCTTTAGGACAGTCTTTGGATTATAAATGAGGAAATATACAATGAGCACGGATCAGAGTGTTTTCCTCTCTTTTTCGGGACAAGTCTTTCTGTTGGCATTCAGAGGGTGGCGACTCTAGTCGGAGACTGTGACCCTTGCGTGAGATTAGGGGAAACGTTCCTCTCCCCTCACACATAATCAGAAATTACCAGTACATTCTGAATTCTGATATTTAGCTCTAAAATGATGACTGGTTTTGTCTTCTTTAGTGGACTCTCAGGGCTATCGTAATGGTGCCTTGGAGAGGACGCGTGAAGCTCAGCTTGTCTGGAAACATCTGAGAAACACCTTTTTCTTTTTTCCTAGTTAGGGACAGCATTCTTTCTTCTCTTTCCTCTTTCCCTTTGTACTAACTTGTTGCTCCCTTGTGATACTGTTTTTATTTCAAGAAGAGCAGGTTATTTTAAGTCATTGCTATTTGTATTTATTCAAAAAAGCACATTTTAAAAAAAGTTTAATCTATTTTTTAAAAGATTTTATTTATTTGACAGACAGAGATCACAAGTAGGCAGGCAAAGAGAGAGGGGAAGCAGGCTCCCTGTCAAGCAGAGAGGCGGATATGGGGCTCAATCCCAGGACCCTGAAATCATGAACTGAGCTGAAGGCAGAGGCTTAAACCACTGAGCCACCCAGGTGGCCCAAAAGAACACATTTTGAATAAAGTCCAAAATCCCCAAAGTTACTTTACACTGTTACCCCATCCACACACATTTTCTTACTTAGAAGGGCGATCTCAGAAACTGTCTCGTTTAATTTAAGTTTTCATATTGAAGGGTCTTAAATTACTCTTTCCCAAAACACAAGATCACTTATGATATATTAATTGTATCTCTATAACATGCAAAAACAGGTCTAGTGTTAAGATAATTGTAAGAAATGCTGAGTTGGATTTTTCACAATAACCATTTGCTAATCTGTGTTGTTCTCCAAGACAATTATATATAATATAGTTTTCCCAAGATTATTTGATCATATAACACTTCTTCCCCTAGAATATCCCTGGAAATAATGCGTTAGTGGGGCGCCTGGCGGATTCTGTCAGTTGAGTGTCTGCCTTCGGCTCAGGTCATGATCGCCGGGTTATGGGTTCAAGCCCCTTGTGGGACTCTCTCCTTAGAGGGGAGTCTGCTTCTCCTTCTGCCCCTCACCTGTCTCGTGCTCTCTCTCTCAAGTAAATAAATAAAATCTTGAAGAAAAAATTATAAATCAAGGCTGATATTCAGTGATCCTTTATTCACATTTTTAATGTTTTGAAGTCAGATTTTTTAAAGAAGATTTTATTTATTTATTTGAGTGACAGAGATCACAAGTAGGCAGAGAGGCAGGCAGAGAGAGAAGGGTAAGCAGACTCCCTGCTGAGCAGAGAGCCCAATGCGGGGCTCAATCCCAGGACCCTTAGATCATGACCTGAGCCGAAGGCAGAGGCTTTAACCCACTGAGCCACCCAGGTGCCCCTGAAGCCAAATATTTCAAGATTATTCTAGAATAATCAGGGTGAAATGGGGCAGATAGTCCTGTGACAACTTCAGGTTCTTATGGCTTAATACTCAATATGTTCTGGATGATTTCTGGTATATTTCTGAAACCTGTTAAAAATTTGTCCATTTCTAGTCATTTGGCACCTTTTTAAAAAATTCCTTCTTTTGTTTGTTTTTAAATCAATGGTTAGTTTGAATAATAAAGAAAGGCACTTGGGGTGCCTGGGTGGCTCAGTTGGTTAAACACCTGTCTTTGTCTCAGGTCATGATCCCCAGATTCTGGGTTTGAGCCCCACATCGGGGCTCCCTGCTCAGTGGGGAGTCTGCTTCTGTCTCTCCTTCTGCCCTCTCCTACAGCTCGGGCTCATGCTTTCTCACTTTCTCTCTCTCAGATAAATAAGAATAATCTAAAAAAAAAAATACTGAAAAGAACAACTTTCCTTCTTGGAGACATAGATCACCTTATGAAAGATGGTGAGCAAGTTTGGAAGATGGAAATTAGCAGCCATAATTTCCACATTATAAAATTGTATCTCTTTATTATGTAATCTTTTATCCTTCATAACCAGGACCAACCCAGTGCCTACAAACACATATATACATATAAATATATTTATGCATAAATGCATTCTATTTAATCAGCAAATTCCCATAAACAAACAAGTTGCACATACGTAGATATTTTTTTTGGAAAGAAAACACTTTGAATTATCCAAAAATAATTTACCCCCTGCATAGTTCCAGTACAGAAATTAATGACGGTAGTACCTATTACCAGCTGCTCCATAGACGCCTTGGAGATGCAGTCATAAAGAAAGGTAAATACTCCTCACCACTGCAAAATTATAACTTTTAAATGGCTTTCAAGATATACTTTTCTTGGGACGCCTGGGTGGCTCAGTTGGTTAAGCGGCTGCCTTCGGCTCAGGTCATGATCCCAGCGTCCTGGGATCGAGTCCCACATCGGGCTCCTTGCTCGGCAGGGAGCCTGCTTCTCCCTCTGCCTCTGCCTGTGCTCGCTCTCTCACTCTCTCTCTGACAAATAAATAAATAAAATTAAAAAAAAAGATATACTTTTCTTCTTATTCTCCTTCATAACATCAAATAGTCTTGATATTAAAACAGAACAAAGAAAAGAACAAATATTACAACAAATGCCTCTATGATATAAGCAATATTATCTGCTTGATCCTGTGACCTTTCATATGCTAAAAATAAACTTATTTTAAAACAAATTCTCTTTCGTGATTATTTTCTTTGAAATTATAAATTGTGTGTTGATTGCTTTTAAAATTATGTAGTTTAAAGAACAAATCTGAAAATAAATTTTAAAAAACTATTATGTAGTAAAAAATATACCTGTGATTTTTTTTTTTAATCAAGCAGCAAGATTTATGCCTAAAAGCATAGCCAAAACCGGAGAAAGGAAGAAAAAAATAGAAACCAGGAACAACTCTATTTCCCTTTTTTTTCTTCCCCATAAGACTTTAAAATTATTGGGGCACCTGGGAGTTTTAGTGGGTTGAGTGTCTGACTCTTGATTTTGGTTCAGATCATGATCTTGGGGTTGTGGGTTTAAGCCCCATGTTAGGCTCTGTGCTGAGCATGGAGTCTGCTTAAGATTCTTTCCCTCTCCCTTTGCCCCCTCTCTCCATCTCTCAAAAAAAAAAAAAAAAAGAAAAGACAAGACAAAAAAAAGAATTTAAAATCACAAGGCAAATAAAGAAGTAAGAAGCATATTTCTCTTAACTAGGCCATGAAGAAAATGTGAAGAACAAAGTAAAAAGGGAAAAAAAAAAGTGTTTCATTATATTAACCCATTTGAGTATTTTTTAAAAGATTTTCTTTAATTTATTTGACAGAGAGAGAGAGATCACAAGTAGGCAGAGAGGCAGGCAGAGGGAGAGGAGGAAGCAGGCTCCCTACTAAGCAGAGAGCCCGATGCGGGGCTCGATCCCAGGACCCTGAGATCATGACCCGAGCTGAAGGCAGAGGCTTAACCCACTGAGCCACACAGGCGCCCCTTGGATATTTTTTAGAAAGCATTTCTTTACCTATGTACCTATGGATCATCTACTGTGGTTAGTGATATGCCCTGGGGGCTCAGACAGATCCAACCAATCCCCGACAAGGTCGCCTGTTGTAATGGTTACGTAATGCTGCTACAGCTGAAGCCAGCGTTTCGATTTCCATCACTGTTTGCATTACAGGTTTTCTAAAAGAGTGTAATTCTCGAAGGAAAAAAAAAGATTCCATATTTCTCATGGGCTTTGGCATCAGCTATATTAGTAATAAAATCAAAACTTATCAGATGGGTCAAAATTTGGGAGAGAAACCAGTTTAAACATACAATCAGCTCATCATCTAGTCCCCTCCTAACAGATACACTCAGTTGACCTCAATTCCTGCCCATCTTTTCTCGAAGTACAGTGAGGTACATGATGTTTTAACACCTGCCATAACAAGATTAATGTCATTGCTCTGGAGTCAGACTTCTGCATTCAAATCCTAACACTGTTAGGAGATTCGTGACTTTGAGAAACTTACTCAACCTTTTTGAGGGTAAATATGTGTGTTTTACTCTGTAAAATGGAGCTATAAGCAATGACAATATGATTCCATGCGCACGAAATACCCAATACAGGCAAATCTACAGACAGTCAGAAAATTAATAGCTGTTTCAGGCTGAGTGTGATGGTAAATTGGGGTAAGGAGGATAAATAATGGGTACTTGGCTTCTGTCTGAAGTGGTAAAAATATTCTAAAATTGACAAGGTGGTAGTGCACACATATGCGAATACCCTGAAAACGCGGGATTGCCCACTTTACAAGGGTGAGATATATGGTGTGTGCAATAAAGCCATACAAGAAAAAAACTTATTTGTGTCTACTTCTTTTGCATTTTTTTTATATCACTCTCCTTCCAAAGAAACACATCTGATGATCTGATAAGTTAGGTGGATATAATAGGTAAATTTTTAAAAATGATGATGGTGTAAATTGCATAGATTCAAGGGAACATGGATTTTAAGGGTGGTTGGATCAACACTGATCTGGTGAATGTATTGTCTTGATCCTGAATCGTTTCGTGCAGAAGTAGACTATCGGGTCAATGGGGTATCTTGTCCTTCCTTCTCCAGAGATTATGGCTACTAGGAGTCTGTGATGTATGTAGCTTTCTGGATATTCAATCACAAATTATTCTAATTCAAGGAATGAAAACAAAAATTGAAATGCATGAAATGATCACTAAACTTTTTTTATTTGGGGTTGACTTCCCAAGATTTCTTTTAAAAAAGGAAAATTCAAGAATAAGTGCTTTTTGACTCTTGAACAATTTCTCTTTATTGTTTCCTTTTCAGTTGTTTGTGATTGGAAAATCAATTGTAGAAGATGTTATTACATGATACCTGAAAACTTATCCTGACACCTCTTATGACCCAAACGGTTTTCTAATCTTCCTCCAGGGTTCCCAATAAAATGTCACCTTTGATTCTTCTGATGACTCTTCTGATATTTTTCTTTTCATATAGTTATTAGTGTTTCCCTTCTACCTCTGTGACCATCCCATTACACAAGCAGTTAACTCAAAATTTCTTGATAGCAAGGACTGGATTTGACTGATCTTTGAAACTCTGCCTGGAATAACTCAAATCTTTATGTGAAATTAAAAAACAGAAGAAAAAATTTTAAAAAAGTCACACTTGACATCAGTGTATAGTTTTTCTACTCATTCTTAAAATGAATGGGTACAATATTAAATTATCCTGTTAAATTCAATAACAGTTGATTGGAACAATTGCTTTATAAAATCAGATGTCAATAAAGGTTTGGGAAGATTAATTCATAGAAGTATGAATTTTATATAAAGCTTGTTAGCTCCTACAGAGTGTCACCAGAAATAACTTAGAATTTCATATTTAGAGATTTTAACTCTACATGTAGGTATTATCTGTTCGAAAATCCTTTTGCTTTAAGAACTAGGTCTCTCGGTTGCCCACTTTTTCAGCCTTTTTTTTTAAATTAAGCAAAATTGTATCTATTTCATAAAGGTAGCAGATCTACATGTGAAATAAATATATAATACAAGTGCTCTGTTTTAGGAAGGGCTACTGTTTCCTTTACTATTATAGTACCAATATTGTAGCTCATAACCTGAAAAACGGAGGGGGTTGTGGTCCTCTATCAAGCTCATTTGAACACTGGGTGGACACTTCCTCCCTTTATTACGGCCCCGGACTTTTGTCCTTGGTTCCTCATGCTGATGGCCCTGGTTCTTTCCTTCTTGCTTCTAATTAAAGAAGTGAACATTCCCCTATTAACCCATCATATATTTGACTCGAGAGCATTTTTTTAAAGATTTTATTTATTTATTTGTCAGAGAGAGAGCAAGCACAATCAGGGGAAGTGGCAGGCACAGAAAGAAGCAGCGTCCCCTCTGAGCAAGGAGCTTGATGGGGGACTCCATTCCAGGACCCTGCGATCATGATTCCAGCCAAAGGCAGATCCTTAACCGACTGAACCAACCATGCCTCCCTGAGAGCATTTTATTTAGCAGACTTTGCTCTAGCCTCAGGACAACACAAGTTAGATGAGGTCAACAGGGAGCAAACACTGGTAGTACTTGGGCTGTGCCCTTTGCAGGAGCTCCGGGTGCTGGAGCCCGCTGAACCCAGCACGTTGATGAGGACCACAGCTCCCTCTTGCTGAAATGCCTGCTCATTCTTCTGTAGCCACATAGAGCAGTTGTTTTCGGGGACATGTTTCTGTAAATGATAGGCTAACTTCATCGAAAACTAAATTTTGATGTGCACTTTAACTAACACAAACAATGTGGAAACTTGGAAACTTGGAAACTTTTGATGGAAGGAAGTCAAGTCGAAAATTACATTTGCAAACAGAGGCGGTGAAATACCAGAGGTTCTGTTGCTTCGATGTCTTTGTAAGTGGAAAGCTTCTCCTAAGCCAGATCCTCGCTCTAAATGCGAGCAAGTAAGACCCAGGAGAAGTTACACCTTCTTAACGTCCTGGGAACCAATTTCTCCTCCTCACAGATCATTATTGAGTTTCCTTGTTGCCGAGTGAGTCTTTGACTACACAACAGATTGCTACTACAAAAGTAATCATATTGACCAAATTGTGTACTTTTTCACTTAAAATATGTTATCTGATACTTTGGGAATGATAATGAATTTTTTAAATGGCTTTAATGTTGTATTCAATGGGGATATTTGAAATTATTCATCCAAATATAGCACATGACCTAAGATGTGTTTTAGAAATATGATTTTATTTTGCCCACTTGCATGTGTTTATCCAGCTCCTGTCATGGTCACATGCATCCATGGAGAGTGTATAACAACTTAATACTTCTATTCCTCTTTTTTCCTCTTTGTTTTATTTCTGCCAACTCACAGGTAGTTGGATATTTTATATATACGCTTTATATGCTCCTTTTTTTTTAATCCATAGAAGGGAATTTTTAGAAATCCAAGCTGTGATGAGAAAGTGATCCTTGCAGTTAATAATGCTATACAAATAAACATTTGTCTGAGCTGAATACGGTCTTACTTTTTAAATAGTATCAAGTTTTGAAAATTAGACATTCAGTAACTTGTCATTTCCTACACAGGGACCATGTTTTAAAATGGAGAGGCATTTGACATTTTATCCAAAGTCTCCTCAAAGGATAGACAGAGAAATGTTCTAGTTCTCAAAAGAGAGTCAACAGCTTTCTTTTAAACACCCTGGCTCTTGTTATAGGGGAATTTAATATCAGATGTGTAGACACATACTCTACATCCTTCGAAAAGAGGACTATGGATTGCCCTTTGAGATATCAAGTATACATTTAGATGAAATGTAATGTCAAAGAGATAGACAATATCATCTTAAGGGTACGGCAACAGCAACAACAAAAAATGACAGCAAGCCGGTTTTATCTTGTCAGGGAGATGTGAGAGTTACCTGATACATTATAATGAACATATCTAAAATATAAATGTATCAGTCACTGATGGTGCTTAATGATCTATGGAAAGTTCTTAAAGTAAATCAAAGAGCCAAATGCTGGTGATGCCCATGCACAGAGGCTTAGGTTAAAAGAAATATCCATCAGTCTTTGTGAATTTTAATCTATTATGTAAGAAGAATGAGGAAATGCATACCTCCTTTAATTCTGATGACCTTGAATATTTGTTATGCACAACTAATTTTCATTGTTCTTAATCTCTCCACCTGGAAGATTTGACTTTTTTTTTTTTTTGGGCAATTTGTGTATCAGGAGGGAATTCAGTGGTGCACCCTAGTTTATCTCTCCCTGCAAATTAATATACTGATTCTCTGGTTTTATGAAGCATTCTCCTGAGATGTTTAACTTATATCTGTATCATGGATGAGGATTACTTCTGAGTGCAGAATTTTTAGCTGAATAACGTTAAGCCTGGATATGGGTAAAGTGAACCAGGAGTAAAAGCACCATAGGGACTAAAGAGTCTGTCTTAATTTTCTCTCTGTTTTTCATTAATGTTTCTTAAAGTTCTTCAGGCTTGTACAAACTGAAAGCTGAAGAAAGGGACAAGAACAGTCATATCAAGTGATTCAAAAGCTGAACGCATATGTTCCGGGTCTTTGAGCTCAGGTGGAGAGAGAACCTCTGTGCAGTCACTCCTGCGGTTCCCTAGAACTCCCACGAGACCATGATACTTTGATTTCTTATTCAGAGCAGTTCAGCTATATATATATATGTATACACACACACACACACACACACACACACACACACATATATTTGTTTATTATTAACACTGTTTCCTTTCCCCTGTCATCTGCTTGTGAGAATTGTCTAACTAGATAGGAAACAGAATTCCCTCAGGAGATAACTCCTCTCTGCTGTGGTCAGTAGAATTTCTTTGAGGATACCTTCTCTTCTCTGTGGTTAATAGAATTTGTACCAGGATAAGCTACAAACGATCTGTAAGAACCAGGGGCTGGGATGTTCCTCCAGTTTTATTTCCATGTGGAAAGCTGTTTTATACATGTCAAAGCTACTACTGCACTGTCGTGTGTGGTTTTAGCAAGTAAACTTTCTCCTAGCTTCATGACACGGGGTAGCTTTGCAACTTGGAGCAAGGAACCCTTTTGGAAGTCGTCTTTCCAAAGAGTCTGGAAGATAAGCTGCTGTCTTCCTTGATGATTACCTTTGAATGGAATGGTTCCCAGGCCCTTGAGAGAATCCTGGGTTGTGAAACTGCCAAGAGGCTTTTAAGAACATTTCTAAGGAGTAAAGACACAATTCACAACAAGTTTTCTCAAATAAATGCTTTAGGAAAAGAAGAGGAGGGATCTCTGTGATTAGGACATATGGAATCTGTGAGGACAAGCAAAACAGAGGTGAGAATTCCAGGGGCAGGAAAACACTTATCTCCAGTCTAGTCAAGTTGGTGAGAAGGTTAAGGCAGTTTGGATCAATAGAATTGTGGATCTTCTTCCTTTAAAAGCCTCAGTGTGAATCCTGTGTACCCCCACCCTCCTCAGACCCCATCAACAGACATCTGCATAAAGACACCCTGCAGTCACCAGTCTTCAGAAACATCTGGGCCGTTACCTCCACTTACTGTAGCACACGTTCCATATCAAAGGTACTCACGCATTTTTGTGCAGATAAACTGCAATCCTACCTATGTCAGACAAGGATTGTGGAGTTTCTGTAGTTACAGCTAAGATGCACCTTGAAAATATTTATTTAGTACCAATTTTGTGCCCTTCACCTGGAATAGGGCTTCAGTATGTGCTGATCAAGAAGGCCAGCCCATAACCTCTAGGTACTTAGAGTCTAGTGGGAAAGGCAAATGGGTAAACAGGCAATTACAATACAGATCAATGATTCTGTAATGTGGTAAATATGAGGGGCATTGGGAAGCCACAGGAAGACCACAGATGCCAAATTTCAGTATCAAGAACTATTAAAGGAGGTATTAGTATTGGACAGACAAGTCAATAGTAATGACAGCAAGGACTCAAAGGGTAACATATGCCAAGAAGAAAGAAGAGCAAGTACTACTGCATGAGATAATTTTCATTAAATAATGAAACAAATAAAATTAAGTAAATTAAGTAAATTCATTAAATAAAGTGCGAAATACAGTGTGTGAAGACACTTAAAATCATGGCAGCATATTTATACTGAATGCAACTGTGACCCACTGATGAGCTTTAGGAAGGAGATGATACCGATGGTCCCATTTACACTGTGGAATGATCACTCTGGTGGAAGAATGGGAAGGTATATCTGATGGCACAATCCTGGTAGCATGGGTACCATTACAAGTCTTCTGCAGTGCATTAAGGCAAGAGGTAGAAACTGCACAGCAACATTTTGCGTTTCTGGTGAGTTATCAACCACCAAGTTTTTAAAATTCAGGAGTACCAAAGGTGATCACAAATTTGAGTTCATTGCTCTTCTGTCAGGTAAATAAATATTCAAGGGATCCTCTCCATTTTCTTCCCTTCATTAGCTTTCCTTCCTTTCTGACAATGTAATCCCAAGGTACCTGGTGAGACAGCATGAGGTAGAATGTATTTCTCTGTTGGGTAGAGGGTTCCATATTGTCAAGGAAGTTCAAGGGGTCGTGGTGTTGTGTATCCTTACCTGATTTTCTGCCTTGACTTTTACCAAGCATTAAGAGAATGGTGTTGAAACCATAAATAATAATTTAGGTTTTGTCTATTTTTTTCTTACACTTCTGAGTATCTTATGTATGTTAAAGCTTAAGGCTCTTTTATTAGGTGCACAGACATTTAGAATTGTCATGTCCTTTTGAAGAAATGGCACCTTCATCATGAGGAAATGGTTTTCTTTTGCCTGGTAAGTCTCTTTGCTCTGAAACGCATTTTATCTAGTATTACTATAGCCACTCCAGCCTTCTTTAAATTAGAATGGCATGGTTTATAGTTTCCCTTCCTTTTCTCTTGTTAGATTTGTATCCTAACATTTAAAGTGAATGCTTCTTGCAAGCAGCATGTAGCAGACTCTTGTCTTTTACTCAATCTGACAATCTTTTCCATTTTAGTTGGAGTGGTTTTAATCCTGTTAACATTTAATGTGATGTTTCATGTTTGGGGGTTCAAGTCTACCAATGTGGTATTTGTTTTCTGCATGCTTCAACTGTTCTTTGTTCCTTTCATGGACTGTGTTTTGACAAATGGTTACTTCTTATGATTTTTTTATGATTTTTCCCTCTTTATTTTAACATTTGACTATTGATTTTTATAATTCTATATTATCTCCATGACCGACTTATTTTGCTTGCTTTTTATTCACCTTCTCTTTGTCATCTAGCTAGCTAGATAGCTATATGTTTATACTAGTGATGTTTTCTGATGTAGTTTTCTTCATGAATCTTGTCCTTTGAGTTTGTTGAGGCTCCAAAATAGTATGTGTTTTTGCCTTGATAGATTTGGAAACATCTCAAGCAATATATCATCAAATACTCTTTCTGGTTCCTCCTATCACCTGTCTTTCAGGGTCTCCAATTCCATAAGTATGCATATGTCAAGCTATTCAAGCCTGATACTCCTTGCTGGTTTGCTCCTTTTGAGTTCACAAACTTTCTCTTTGATCACAACTAATCATCTGTTCATTACATCAAGTGCATTTGTCGCCTAAAACATTATATATTTTAGAGGTATTATTTAGTTTTGTGTGTTTTTAATATCTTCCATATTTCTATCTGCTCATTCTTCCTTCTGTACTTTCTTTAAGTACTTTAATAAGGAACAAAGTATTAAAACTATTATAGTGTTCTTGTTTACTAATTCTATCATGTATATCATCTTTTGGCAAGTGATATATTTTTCCTGGTCAAGAGTTCCTATTCTTTTGCATACTTACTGATTTTTATTAGATCATAGTCACTGTTTGGGTGCTGAGTATGGTTATATTTAGGTAAATATTCTTGAACTTTGTTCTGAGATTCAGTTAAGTTATTTAGAAACAGTTTGATCTTTTCAAGGCTTTTAAACATTGCTAGGTGGAATTATGTCAACCTCTATTCTAGGACTGATTTTACCCTACTACTAAGGCAATGTAAGTTCTTCTGAGTACTCTACCCACTAGCCTCTTTATTAAAATACTTTCTGCTCTCTCTAATGAGAAACATGAATTATTTACAACTGTGGTGACTCTCTCTTCTATCTGGAAGGTTTTGTTTGTTTGTTTGTTTATTTGTTTGTTTTTTCCTAGCCATGAGTAGTTTCCTCACAGACATGCACTAAAACCTACTCAGGTGGAGAATCCAGGGATTCCTCTGCAGATCTCTAGATCTCACTCTCTCTCTCCTACTGGGAGGCTTGCTCCTTTTTGGTACTCTACTTGGCAATCTCTGGTTACCTTGACCTCCCTGCATTCCCAGCTCCATCTCCTCATCTCAGAAAGGCATCAAGGGCCTGCCTGCATTGCCCTGCCTGTGGACTGGAAAGGTCTCCGCGATAATCTGTGCATGACAGCATTCACCTCATTTGCTTCCCTTCTTTCAAGGACGTGCATTGGCCGATGCCCAATGTCTGAAACCATGGTTCCATATATGTTGTCCAGCTGCATAGGGGGGTAAATCTGGTCCCCGAGACTCCATTTTGATCAGGACCAGAATTCTATGCACCAAGACCTATTTTTCTTTAATTTTGTAACTTTTAGTACCTAGCCATGACTTGGTTTTATTCTGTCTCTGTCATGTTTCTTTTTTGCTCCTACAATTGACTTTTATCTGCTATTACCCTACTCTAATATTTTAAATTCAAAATTATGTTTTTATTTAAAAAACTTGATTTATTTAATTTTTAAATAAGAAACATTTTATGTTATACTCCATAAGTATTTATTGCATGAAATTTATAAGAACATGATCTTTTTTTTTTTCTTTCTGTTTTATTTCAAAGAGAATAAATATGTGATGGTGGTATGCAGACCGAAATCCACTTTATAAACACTAGAAGAGGGTAATTATTATTATCATATTTCCCTTTGGGAACTTCATTCCAAACCAGGTTTAGAATAACAATGTTTTCCGGAGCCATGACTTCCTACGTAATATCTAATGTTCATTGAACTCTTATTTGTCAGACACTATTTAATAGTTTTGTATATATTGGGTCACTTATTCTTCAGAACAAATATATGGGATAGGTGATGGTATTAATCAGGGCTCTCTAGAGCAACAGAACCACTAGGATATGTGTGTGTGTGTGTGTGTGTGTGTGTGTAACATAGAGATTTATCATAGGAATCGGCTTATGTGATTATGGAAGCATGGGAGTCCCAAGATCTACAGAGGGAGTCATTAAGCTAGACACCCAGGAGAGTCAGTGGTTTGGTTCTGAGTATGAAGGCAAGCGAACCATTGGTGTAGTTCCCATCTAAAGGCTATCAGTGTGAAGACCCAGAAAGAAGCGTTGTTTCAGGTTGAGACTAAAGGCAGGAAAATAAACAAATGTCCTAGTTTGAAGGCAGTCAGGCAGGAAGAATTCTCTTACTTAAGGGTAGAATTTTTGTTCTGTTCAGCCCTTTGACTCATTGAATAAGGACTGCCCACATTCCAGAGGGCAATCTGCTTTACCCAGTCCACCAACTCAAATGTGAATCTCATCCCAAAGCAGCCTCACAAGTACATTCACAGTAATGTTTGACCAAATATCAGGGCACCCATGGCCCAGTCAGGTTGACTCATAAAACTAACCAAGGGGTTGTATTATTTCTCTCTCATGACCGAGGAAGCTGACTTTCAGTAAGGTAAATTACTTGGCATTAAAAGATGAGTTTTAACTCTGCTGGTGTGTCCCTAGATTATATACTTAAATTACTCTGCTGTGCTCCTTCCCATAGAATTTCCTGGATATTAATTAAAAACAAAACAATAACAACAACAATAACATCTTAAGACATGTGTCTTCAGAAGATAAAAAATAAGAATTTGAATTTCAGTGATAATCATGAACAGTCTTGATTTTATTTCTTGCATGTAAAGGGACATTTAGAAAAATTAAGTTCTTATTTCAAACCTGATCTAAAAATCTTAAGTGATATTTTCTACTTAAGCATGAAGGAATCTATTGCACATACATTGAAAATAAAATATCTACTATCATACTCAGTCCACATCTCTAGTAAAGGTAGGAATGAGTAGAAATACCAGGAAGAAATGAAAAAAGAAAAAAAGGGCCTTAATTAATGAATCAACAATAACAAGAATAACAATCCCTTATGTTTATCCAGAATACTATAATTCTAATTTTCATGGCAAGTTTCATTTAGACAAAAGATGAAAAGGTTATTTCATCTTTTTAAATCTAAAATAACTCACTCTATTATTAGCGTGTATTCAAATTATTATTACAATGGACATCTTAGAAAAGGCTACTATTCTATATATCTTGTTCTCATGGCAATAAGTAATAATAATTTGTTTCAATGAACAGTCTATTCTGTGTTGTTTAATATTGAGAGATACTAAGCTCTATTTTATTAAATTTATATTTTTTAAATATATATATTTATATTTTATTTAATAATAATAAATAATTAATTTAATAAATATAAAATAAATTTATATTTATTAAATTTATAAAAGGACCTTGTTAAAACTAGAATAGCTGTGTTGCCTTGTTTAAAAAAAAACACCAAAAAAATGAGGTTTTAGTAATTAGGAAAACAAGGAAGAGTCATCTACTAAATGGCACATTCCCAGGTGAGATAGTCCTGGCAACAATACTGTATATTCAAATTATCATGAGGACATATGGTTTCTATCTTTTGGCTTATGCAAGTGTTGATCTCTTACATTTTACCTGCAGTTATATCTATAAAACTAGAGTGTTTTGCTTATGAAATTTAGCTTCTTCTCATCATTTTCCATTGGATAGGAACTGTCATAAATTTTTTGTTCATATATGTACTTAGGAAAAACTGAACTTAAATGAATAGTGGATATATTTCAGTTTGGTTCATCTTATTTATTCTATTATGATTTATACATATATTTTCATATTTTTGAGCAAAAAACGTCTTCATATTTTAATGAAAATATTATAATTTTCTTAGTTATGTTTGGATAATTATTAGATTGTTTTTCTTCTACTTCTAATGGCTATCTGCTTTGACATATGTGCCGGCAGGCTACCAAACAAAAAATTAAGTAAAATATAAAAATATAATCACCTTACGTCTTTCAGAAGATTGCTTCATACAGTTCTAGAAAGCATCTGATTTTGTGATCACCTTTCACATATTTAAGTGAATTAATTTGCTCTGATCCCTATGCTCTGACCTAAAGTGAGTATTGAAAAAATACTAATGTAACGAGGTTAACAAGAACACATGACATAGAGAGTTTGATGCTCTTCAAATATACTTAAAGACTGGAAAATCTAAGCAGCAGAAGGGAAAATTCATGATTCCCAGTTTAGCTCCTTAGCTAAAGAAGGAAACTTGTTTCTAGACCTCAGTGAACCCACATGGGAGCTACCCCCTCTGTTGCAAGCACCACCCCACCCCTGCTGCTGGGGGGAAACCAAGGTTCCCTCCTGATGATGCCCAGGAACCTCAAAGTCAGCACCAGCACTTTCCTGCTGAAATACACACTCTGCTGTGTGTCGGTAAGGTTCTGAAGCCACCTGTGTTATCAGTGACTTCTACCTCCTTCTTGCTCCCATCCTCCTGGGCAGACCCTCAGTAGCAGGGCATAACAGCCAATCTGCTGTCAAGGAAATCTGGAAATGTAATTTGGGAGTTTCCAGACTCAGGAAGATTACAAAAGAGAAAACATGGGGCTGAATATCAATGGACAATAATGGGCAGCGTGCTCTCTGCATAGTTAACACAGAATGACTGTCGTGGCAACTTAATTATGTTGCTCTTGACACTTTGTTTTGTTGACACTCAGAAAAATCTCAAGGTTAAAAAACAGTAATCAAATCAATCAGTTTTAATGGTACTTACAAATCTGGTGGCAAACAGAATCAGTGTGTTGTAATGCATTTTTGATTTATCTTTATCATAACATTTGGAAAGGTCATCAGAAAAAAAGCATAATTCTTATTTGAACATTAAGCATATGTAAAACAGAAAGCTAGGATTTGACTCTGATTCCCATCAATGATCTACTTTTTAAAAAAAATATTTTATTTATTTAACAGAGAGATACACAAAGAGAGAAGAAACACAAGCAGGGGGAGTGGGAGGGAGACGCAAGCTTCCCGCTGAGCAGGGATCCCAATGCGGGGCTGGATCCAGGACCCTGAGATCATGACCTGAGCCGAAAGCAGACGCTTAAAGACACCCCAATGAT
This sequence comes from Mellivora capensis, assembly GCA_004024625.1. Taxonomy (NCBI): domain Eukaryota; kingdom Metazoa; phylum Chordata; class Mammalia; order Carnivora; family Mustelidae; genus Mellivora; species Mellivora capensis. The sequence continues at coordinate 91,440 of PISX010001017.1, read as the reverse complement.
CTATTTTCTACCAACAAAAGTCACATCATATCATTTCTTTCATTTAAATGCTTGACTAACGCCTACACCTGCCACATTATAATAAAATCCAAAGGCATCCCACAACCTCTAGGCGCCAGATACCTGGCTTGGTGTATAGTTTGAATTTCATATAATGCCCTTGTGAGCTTATTCACCATGCCCTCTGACGTTATCCCACATGGTAAGCCACTTCTTAGGGGTTATTTCACTAACTCCTCGATGTCTATATGCTTCTTTCCTGATTTGTGACATGACTGGATCCTTCTTATGTCTTAAATGTCATCTCAAATAACCTCAGAAAGGCCTTCCAGCCAAGCTCATTGTGATGAACTCATTCCACTAACAGAGGCGGTCTTGTTGCTCAGCTTTATTTTTAATATCACTGGCCATTATCTGATTTACTATCCATGCTTATGCATTTGGCATATGTATTATCTCTCCCCCGGCCCTTACTCTAATGCAAGTACCACAATGGCAACAATTTGTTTCTCTTGATGAGTGTACTTGTTAATTATATCCAGAACTGTTCTTATTGTGGGCAAACCACAAATGTGTATGAAGAATGATTTAAGAAGCCAGTGAATGTGTGACTCTCATCATACTCAAACATTACTTGTTGTGATAGACAGCACCAACTGAGTGGCCAAGAAACATTTTCTTTTCTCCCTCTTTTCTTAAAATCATGGATTAGTGTGATAATACTCCTAGCAAAATAACACTTAATTTTCCAGACACCTTTGCAATTAGGGATGATGATATTTCAGAGTTCTGACTAGTGAAATGTAAAGTGGAAATCTGTATGTCTTCTTAATTTCTAATTGTGTCTGGTGATACCTGGGGAAATTTCTTTCCATGATTAAGTGCTGCTTATTTTTCATTGATGCCTCCTTTAATCTCCTCCTACCTGATCCATGGATAGGAGGTAGAATGATATGATGCAAATGGTATATGTCTCAGGACTTCCATATTTGTAATGGCTGGAATCTATATTTCCATGCTCCAATCTCAGAGCTCAATGCTGGAGCATATATATCAACATCTAACATCACTCCTTGGACCTTTCTCTGCTAACTGTAGTTTAATATAATAAGGATCCGCTTATTATATTAAAGTGGGATATGCTACAGACTAAGTAATAGAACCCATTCAAAACCCTTTCCTCTCACCTTCCTTTACTATGGATGTTATAAAACCAAAATAATCACCTTTCTAGACTCTTTTTTCCAAATAACATTGGTCATGTGAAGTGTACCTCACTGAGGAGATTTGATTGAGAGTTCTAAGGGTAGTTTTCCCTTACTATCAAAAAATGCAAAGATCCAGAGCATACGTATTAAGCCCTTCTAACCAATTTCTCCTGCCTGAGATATAGTTGCAACTCCTGGATGTACAGCATTCATTCTGTGACCAGGAGGATGAGTGCCACAAGCTTAGGATGGTGGGTTAAGAAGATAAAGCCTGGTCCTTGGTAGCACTGGCTTCTGATTGAACCCTGAACTTTAAACCTACACATTTTTTATTGTTTGTTTCATGGTAGAAATCTACTTCTGTAATTGTTTGAACCAGTTTTTGTTGAGTTTCTTATTATTTACACCCAAGCTCTAACTTAACTTCAATAGAGTTTATACTTAATATGATGTAGCATAGGAGTCAGAAAACTATGGCCCAAGGACCAAATTCAGTGGGCCATCTCTGTTGGGAAAGAAAGTTTTACTGGAACATGGACCACATGTACATGACATTATGGATATTTTGAAAATTCCTGAAAAATCCTGAAAATTCCTGAAATTAAACTGTGAAATACTTGAGAATATAAGCATCTTTTAGTTCTATAGCCTTGTACTAACCATCAGGCCACCAATTAAATGTAGTGACTCCTGTTTATCTAAGTTTCTTTTCAAGTTTTATTTATTTAAGTGATCTCTACATCGGTATGGAGCTTGAACTCAAAACCCCAAGGTCAAGAGTCAAATTCTCTTTCAACTGAGCCAGTCAGGAACTCCTTTCTAAATTTCTTCATCTCTCAGTCTCTCAATGTGTGTTAACAAAAAAGCAATTAAGTAATTTCCTTCAGTTAGCTAAAGAAAAGTCAGAAGGCCATGGTGAATAAGAGGCATGTGGTAGTTAATAAAGTTCACCTGTTAATATTTGAAAACCACCTTGAGAGTGCTGGATGTTTCCAAATCCCAATGCTAGGTTTTTACCTGTCAGACCATTTTGATGTATATACTGGGAAGGTAAAATGAAGCAAGAGATAAAAAGTTGCATATCAATTCATAGGAAATTGGGAACAAGACTGAGTTTGCACAAACACCAAACTGAACAGCCATAAATGATCTCTGCTATTGATTTTGAAGGCAATGAAGAATTACCATAGTGGTACCTAAATGTAGCCGTTGTTTCTGTTTGCAAGGCGGTGTGTAAGAAGGGCCACTATTCATTGCTTCACTCTGCATATGACGCAGTTACACATAACAAGAGGCTTCTTCCCTGGATTTTGGACTGGCCTTGTGACTTATTTCAACCAATGTAGCTCATTGGAAATTGTGATTTTCCCTTTCTGAGCCCATCCTCTAAAAAAAAAGTAGCTTCTTCCCTCTGAAGAGAAGCCAGCTATGATGTACAAAATCCATGTACCTGGGACTACCATGCTGTGAGGAAGCTCAAGGTAGCCACAGGAAAGATCACAGCTGGAGAACACCTGAGAAATCCAGCTAACAGCTCAATTCCGGTTCTCAAGACTATGACCCCATTCAAAACATTCCAGTTAGCTCTCAGTCACTTGAATGGTCCAGCTGAGGCCCAGGGCATGATGAAGTGGAGAAAGCCCTTCCTGCTTCCTCTTGCCCAAATTCCTGGCCCAGAGAATTGTGGGGGAAGAAAATGGCTGTTCTTTTAATTCACTAAGTTTGGGGTAGCTTGTTATGGCAATAGGTAATTGAAACACCAAGTGATCAGTTTTGTTTTACTATATCCACTGCTTCCTTTAGTATAAATGAAATCCAAGTGACCATGTGAGCCTTGACATCTCACGTCCAGGAGCCTAGATTCAGCTTCCCTCGAGACTGTCCATCTAAGCCTTCATGTATTATTTCTGAAAGATATTTATTCAGATACCTGAATACAAGTAGAAATTTATTCAGATGCATTGCAAAACAATTCTAGCAAGTTCTCATGATATTACCCTGGTGGACATAATCTTCAGGGGCAACACATTGCATTCATTCTAATTCATTTGAATTTTCTTAATAACTTACTATAAGCTTGCTTTGGGCAAAACAAAGAATAAGCTATGATCCATACTTTTACATACTTATAGCTTGTCAAGGGCAGCTACCTTATTTACATATGATGCATTAAGAGCTATAATAGTGAGAAAATAGACTACAAATTATCACTGCATTTTTCTCTCCAGATACTTTTTAAAAATTTCAACTTAAAGATCTGGTTACATATGTGCTAAGATCCACACTAATTGGTCAAAGTTTTTTGACCAGCATAGACACCTAACCAAGGGCAAATGATTGGATTCTTGCACTTGTGAAATTTGTTTTAGGACTCAGGGACATGTGTGAGTTCACTGTGAGATCATAAATGTGAAGGTTTTGAGTATCTGTGAAGGCTATTTGGTCGTATGCTCAGAGACCTAGAGAAAACTGGTGTTCAGAAAGAAGAAACAAGGGAAAACACACACACACACACACACACACACACAGAGAGAGAAATGTACAGACAAAATACTACATGGACCTTGAGGGAAAGAGAGAAAAAGAACATGAAAGCTAAAGCTATCCGTGCGTCCAACTTCTGGTCCCTCTTGAGATCTGACAATAAATCCAACTCTGAGTCACCCAGTGTCCTTCCAGTTCATTTTCCTTGGTTTCCTAAATTATCTTGAAGTTAACTTTTTTGCGTCCTAAATGTGATGCAGAAAGTGAACACACAGAGAATGAAGAAGTCTGTTTATTTTGAATAGATGGGGCTAGGATAAACTTAAAATAGGTGTCTATTATTACACCTTGAAGGTGAATTAGGCAGTCTGGGAAAACTAGAGGAAGAAATGGTGGATGAGGAAAAACTGGAGTAAGCCTTACCCCAAGCAGTGCAAGAACATGGCTTGTTTGGAAAACACAGCTGTTTCTGTATGATTGGCTGCACCTCTGAGGCCAGAATGGCCAGAGGTGAGGCTGGAAAGGAGGGCTGTAGCAAATTTGAAATGGATTATAATGAATTCAGCAAATCCTTATTGGGTTTGAGGATCCACAGAAGACATTACAAGGAATGAAATGACAATGCATCTTCTATTTTCTTGTGAGTATAGGCAAAGGCAACTTTTGAAACTTTATCACTCTAATTGGAAGATGTAATAGCACATGACTTATGATTTGATTATGGGTATATGTGCTTCTTGTTGGCATTTGCATTCTGGGCAGAGAATGGCTGCTGTAGGATATAAATATTATGCAATTTCTCATGCAATATGTATAAACCAGTAATACTGCATTTTCTACACAAAGGCATGGTTGAAGGTCTTATTTATTTTTTAAGTGACTAAAGGGAATAAAGACTAGTCATATTTCTAATGAATTAACTTACATGTGTCAATATATTAGACTTCTTGAGAAATATCTATGATTCCTAATGGTGGCTATATTTTTAATGTCTATTATTACTTTTCTTTTAGTAGAAAGAGACAAAAGGAATACAGTCTCAAGTACACACACACACCAGATAATAACTAAGGATGTGATTTTGCCGAAGCACTTACTTCCCGACATGTTAGAAGTTATTTGTTATGTATTACAAAACAGTATACTAAGCCAGTGTCCTACATTTGCATATCGTTCAATACCCATGATGGACAACCTCATTGCAAGCTGGGCTAAAAGCACCATTTATCAACTTCATCATACTTTGCATCACCTCCTTTCTCTCTTGCAGTTACTAACTTTATGAAAGGAACAGCAACATTTTTTTTGTAAGTCTCAACATTAACCTCAATACAAATGTCTTCATTAGGCATCGAAACAAAAGGCACTGCAGAGTTCTTAAATCAAATCTAGTAACGTTCTCCATATTTCTTAGATTCCTGGACAAGGCTCTAGTCTTTTTCAAGTTTGTACCAATGTCAGCGAAAGAACAGACGAGGTAGACAACTTAAAAGGTCAGCTTCTGCTTATGCTAACACTATACACTTATGGTTAAGATGTATTATACACAGAGATAAATTTTTGCCCCTAATGATACCACAAAGCTGTGTTTGGTTCACATAATAACCCTTTAAAAGAGAAATAAAGTCCGAATTTAATTTTCTTTACTCTGTTCTTTTCTATGTTAGTCTTTCTCAATTTTCCTAAACTAAATCCATTGTTGTTTGTGTTACCGACTTTTCTTAGAGTTCCATATTTTTCTTTTACAAGGTAACAATAATCTGGTTGATGAGTAACTTGTTTATTTTCATTTATAAGTGGTTATGTCTATCTAAATAATATGCATTTAAAAATTTATGCAAATAAATATTAGTTTTCATTTTTATGTGAGCATTCTAGTATTTTGTTTCTTCTCATTTTGCCATGTTAACAAGCCCATATTTCTCAGAGATAAATTATAGTCTTTTCACATTTATCTAGCACAATATTTATGGGGGCATATTGTTGCAATCCCTTCGATAATATTACAACATATGTTAAATGATATTTACTATAAGACTCAACTGCAGAAAACTAATGCTAGTACTAAAATTCAAAATAGCATGCATTTATAAAGTTGTCTGAACATATTTTTTATGACGTATTGCATGATTATTTCAATCACATTTTTTCTACTAAATCGGTGATTAAGAAGGTATCAAAAAAAAAGAAGATATCAACCTCTATAGGATCCCTGGCTGATTAGGACAAATTAGAAATAGTCTACAAAAGGGTTAAATAATGTTAATATAAAAACACTGCATATAAAAACAGCAATAATTAATCTAATTCACAATATGCCTTAAACTCTGAAGTACAGTAAATAATGTCTTTTCTTCCCAGACCTCTCATGGGGCACGATAAACACCAGGCAAAAGCAAATCTAATACAATACTTGGGACTTATTAAAATTCTCATTGAAATTCACTGATTATCTACAAAAGAATGTATGCTATAAGATAGTATGTGGTAAATAGACGTTATTTGTAAAGTAATGGAAAAATAAAGCAAGGTCTACTTTTAGCATTGATGGCCGAGGAGCTCTGCGTATTTTCATTTCAATGAAGAGGAAACATGTTATTATTAAAGATATTTGAAACTCTAGTTACGTAAGTTTATTGCTTTACCTTATATAACAACAGTACTGTGGCTCACACTGAAAAATGTCATAATAACACAAGAGGTTATTATAATATCACATTAATAAATGATAGCAATGTGTTGGACGCTGCACAAGACAAAATTTATAGGCATATTTTCTGTGGAAGTAATTTTTACTCTACACAAAAAATAGCTAAATTTTAGTTTCCTAGATGTTGTTCTATGTTCTATATGCTTTATCTCATTTGTTCATCACAACAACTCATTTTACATATGAAGAATCCAAAACTCAGATACGTAGTTTGCCCTGAATTGCACATCTAAGAAATTGCCAGTAGCAGATGAATCCTCAGGTCTGTGTGGGTTCATCAGAATTAGACAAAAAAGATAGTTCTGCAAACACCTGGAAAAATAAAAGATGAAACAGGGTAAAACCAATAAGAACTTTATTTGCTATTCAGTCTCATTATCGATCACATTTGAAGATTCTAAGTGTCTTAATGGAAAATACTACTTGTGGAACACTAAACATAAGAGCTTACTAGACGAGAAGCCCGTTATCTACATCCTGGAGAAACTTCCATGGGAACATAAGCTAAATTTTATATATAGACATAGAGACTCTAACATATGGGGTCTAGAGTTCTATATTTTTATAGAAAAAATAACCTTTAATAATATTTTCTGAATATCATAGATGTCTAATAGACCAAAACTCGGCATTTTTTAAATGCATGAGGGGTGATCTGTTTCTGTTCAAAGAGAGACGCTCAATCATGTCTGAATGGGATCAGTAACTGTCACACCATCTTGCTACCAACCTGAGCATGAAGCCAGAGTATCAGAATAGAGGGACATGGAGCGCTCAAGCTCTTCCGTTAGTGATCCATCAGAGTTCCCATTATAACTCTTGTAGCTGAAATTGGTCACACACTCAAAACTTGGGGCGATCGATGGGAATAAGTCGCCATGCTGGGCTCAGTCCAAACATACTAAGCTAGAAGCTCAATACCCTTCCTGGAGTCAAAGGATCTCCTTTGGCCACCTGAAGAAAATAAAGCTTGCTTACCAGGGAAGCAAGGGGCTCGAGGGAGCAGATTCTCCCTGGAGGAACAATGCTTTGTAACTGCTGTGGGCTTCATGTACATGAAGGGAAAGCTCTTAGCACAGTGCTCATTATATAATAGCCATTTGATATATGCTAGCTATTATTATATCAACATAATTATTATTATTATGACCAAATCAGTAGTGTATTCCTCTTAGTCCTATGAACATCACAGTGATATTTTCTTTCATTAAACATGGAGAGAACACTCTCTTCTCCCACTACTACACATTTCTTTCTCCCTCTCTCTCGCTTTCTCTAAATTATCTATCTACCAATATGGCTTTTTATTATAATTAAATAATATGAGATCTATTTTCTTTAAAAAATGTACAGTACACTATTTTTAACAATGGGAACTGTGTTTTACAGTAGATCTCTATAATTGACTCATCTTGCATAACTGCAGCTTTATACCCACTGAACATCTCTCCCCATCACCCTATCCCCATGGGTCCTGGAAATCACTGTTTGACCCTCTGCTTCCACGAGATTGATTATTTTGGATCCCTCATGTAAGTGATAATTATGTAGTATTTGTCTTTCTCTGTCTGGCCTCTTTTGCTCAGCATAATGTCCTCCAGGTTCATCCATGTTGTCACAAATGGCAGGATTTCCTTCCTTTACAAGGCTGGATAATATTCATTTTTAAGGCATAAATACATTATACATTTAAGAGATGATAGATAGATAGAAATTAAAGTTGTTTCCGTGTCTGCTATTGTAAAATAATGTTGCAATGAACATGAGAGTGAAGTTCTCTATTTGAGATCCTGATTTCAAATCTTTTGGATATATCCCCAGAAGTGGGATTGCTGGATCATTTTGTGTATCTATGTTTAATAGTTTAAGGAAACTCTATGCTATTTTCCATAATGGCTGTATTAATTTATATTATCACAAGGGTTCTCTTTTCTCTACATCCTTCCTAATAATTGTTATCTTTTTTTTTCTTTTAGGTAACAGCTGTTCTAACAGATGTGGGGTCATAGCTCATTATTGTTTTGATTTATGTCTTCCTGATAATTACTGGATGCTGATTATCTTTTTATATATCTATTGGCAAGAAATTGAATGGTCATTTCTTCAAAGAAAATGTACAATGACCAACAGGTATATGAAAAGATGCTTCATATATTGTCTTTCTGAGGTCTATAGAAACTCATATAGATTTAGTTCCTCCCATTTTCTGCAGCTGCTCCATATTCAGGGCTAAACCAGGTACAAACTATCGTACTACTGACCTTGTCTCTAATCTTATTCCATAGGCGCCATAAAACAAGCCTCCAGGAAAATCTCTCTCTCCATGAAAATTTCCTTATAGCCCTGCCTGTCTTCAACATGCCATTACACATCTAGACCATCTGATTTTCAGTTTGGAGCCCCTAAACCGTGGCTTTCCTGCACATATCTAAAAAGCTCTACTCTCACTGTGTATCAGCAAAGGGGACAGATCACTCCTTGATTAGCCTGACACCTATTGTCCCAATGAAATGCATTGTTTCATTTCAAAGTGTTCTCATAGTTAAAAGTGAATATATACATAGGATACATAATAACAATACTTTGCTGCATTCAGTTTAGTGAGTTTTCTCGATCACCTTGTTTGTCATGACAGATGCGTTTTGATGGAAGAGAAAAGACAGGACTGATGTGAAATTTTTACCACCATTTATACAATGCGAGCCAACTCAGGGCACTCTGTGGGAGAGCCCTCCACAGCCAAAGGCTCAAATTTACAGGACATGATCCCACGCCTAGGAGGAATCATGACATTTGGGTCTTCTCTGAATAAATTTTTTAAGTCATCCTAGGTTTGCCTCCAAAAAAGGAACACTTCATCTTGGTTGATAACTCTCCAATTCATTCCATTTTACTTTGAATAATGGGATTCAAAGATCCTCACAATTCTGAAATGAAACACATCTGAGGCCGCCTAGTATGGGGATGAAACATGAAAAAGCTTCTGAAACTTTTGAAATGGAAAATGGAAAGGAAAAAATTGTGCAGATCAAAATGCATTTCATGTTCAAAATTTTCCAAAGAAACATACTTCCTGAAACTACTTTTCATAAGTTAGTTTCTGGTTTCAATTGGTCAGTATAGGATAACAGAATCAATCAAACATTACAGTGTTTATTGCAACTTTTGGAAAAAAAAAAAAACCAGCACTGTTTTCTGAGTCTTTAAAGATGAAAATCATCTGTGGCACTATTACCATATTGTAAAATATGCATTTTATTTTTCAGCGATTGAAAGTTCTCATTTGTTTTTTGAACACCTCTGGACACAAAAGTGGCTAGTAATGCAAATAGTGAAATGAAGTAAAATGTTAGAACTCTCATATGATATCATCGTGATGATTAATTTTATGTGTCAGCGTGGCTAGGCAGTGGTGTCCACTATGTGGTCAAACACTGTTCTGGATGCATCTGTGAAGGTATTTTTAGATGAAATGAAAATTAAAATGGGTGAACTTTGAGTAAAGTAGATGGCCTTCCCTAATGTGACTAAACTTCAACCACTAAGAAGAAGGTAACTAGAATAAAAGCCTGACCTACCCCCAGAGAGAGGCACTTGTCAGCAGACAGTCTTTGGACTTACACAGCAGATTTGGGATTTGTCAGCCCCCATCATCTCATGATCCAATTACTTACAACAAATCTGTGCATATGTGTGTGTATGTGTGTGTGCACACATGTGTGTATCCCATTAGTTTTTTTCTGGAGAATCCTGCCTAATACATTTATGTAAGCAGCTTTGGTTTTTACAAACAAAAAAGGAGTAAGGTTTAGAAACTGACATTATTTCCCATATGAAATCGGAGCATAGATGAACTCATTAGTATTCAAAGATGCTTGAAGTAATGTCACATGTTATATTTTTAATTATTGAATTTGTATATTTCATAAAGAAATAAGCCATATATTCTTCTAGAGGGAATATAAGACAAAATTCTTCTGGTAGTTTACCTGATAGTATGTATAAACATACTATAATATATGATATATACATATATATATACGTATATAATACATAGTATAATAAAAAGTATATTACCACATGCTTATTAGAATGGCCTAAATCTGGAACACTGCCAGCCTCTCTGCCTACTTGTGATCTCTCTCTCTGTCGAATAAATAAATAAAATCTTTAAAAAAAAGAATATTTTGTTTTGGCAATTGAGAAAAGGAAATTAAGCATTTTATTGTTGTTGTTTTTCCCTCGTTTGGTCTAGATTATTTTTTATTTTTTTCTTGTTTTGGAGCCTATCCCTGAGCACACTATTTCTTAGTAATGAGTAGTAGTCTATACATATTTTGCTCCAGTTACTAAGCTTACACCATCCCATTATTTGCTATTAAATGATCGGTCAGCATTTAAGATGCAACAATAATCACATATCAGTAGGAAACATGAAAATACTGTTTTGCAAAGGAGAATAATAATGACATTTTCCAGCTGTGCCAGCACTTTCCTGTAAATTATTGAGTTTTATTTTACTTTTTAATATTCCTGAATTAAACATTGTCATATAAACAAATAGCAGCTAATCTTTAGCAATAATAAACACAAAGAAAGAAGAGTTTTTCAAAGTCATCTAGTAAGAAAGTGTAAGTGGTTCTGTTTAAGTAGGTAATTATTTCCTTAGATTCAAGGGTATCTAATAGATTTTAAAAAATATATTTACTTATCTCTCAAGCTCTTTTTAGCTGTTCCTCTTAGCAAATAAAGATAGTAAAACAGGCTTCAGCCAAAGTATGTGAAATTTACTTTTAAAGGTTAAAACTATATTCTACCTATGAGGAAAAATTTTAGAAAATGTTTTCAATTAGATATGGAGTACAGTGATAGGATATAAATTTGTGCTATTAGTCTGTGAACAGAGAAATGTCCTGATCTATTTTACAAACTCGCTTTTTCTTTCATATTTATACATGTATTATATATTTATATAATATTAATATAATTTATATAAATTATGTTTATCTATCTCTCTCTCTATATATATAATCTCAGGAGAAATGGGACCATCAAGAAGTACTTGCTTTTTTTGAAGAACAGCAATATGGTGGTGATATTTGAGCAGGGCAGTTTGGTTGAAGGAATGTGTATGTATTATCCAAAGTTGATCCATTATCCTTCAGATTTTATTGTTCAGATGATATTTTGTTAGAATCTTATTTATACCAATTTTTACCATCATTGAAAATAAGTGCCCAGCATAATCAAGTAATCAAATAAGTGCCCAGCACAATCAAGTAATCAAATAAGTGCCCAGCACAATCAAGCACAAGATGGATTAGTGACACAATAGTTTATATCACTTGCTATATCCATCCAGAAGAAAAAGAGGAACCATGTGTATATCCTATTTTGTGACCAGGAGTAGAACTCTAGAGATATTATAATATGCTTCTATTTTGTCCATGCTATCTCAACAAATATGCATCCTGTTTGTGTGAAATATATAAGTAAACTAATATTCAGGTAAATTAGTTTGAGATAGCTCAAGTTAACTCAGAAACCATTATATTACAATACAAATATATTTATACCAATATTTTGATAACAATGATTTAAGGTTGGCTCTAGGATTGCAATGCACCAGCTGCAGTTGATACTTTGTTTTAAAGTTTTTAAGGTTTATCATGTACTGAACATGATTATTAATATCTGGTTTCATGTTCAAATTAAGGTTTTTGAATAAGCTCTTGAAAGGGTAATATTGCTATGCCAATTTATCAAAGGATAGTTTGACAAAGGAAATGTATTCTAGTTAATGCAGAGACCATCAGAATTTAATACTAATTTTACAAACAAATTATTTTGCACTATAGGACTACTAAACTAATGATTTTTTTTCATAATGTAACAATTATCTTTTACATGGTTATTTAAAACATTCATGTCTTCTTTCTCTATACTCGTGTTTTATTGTCAAGTGTGTGCTCCATGATAACATAGACATTGTCCTTTCATTCTTCCCTTTATGTAAGCTTTCCTTTTTTCTGTTTTTAACTAGAAATATTTGATCATTATTATCTTCATTAACTTAAAGTACCAAATCCTTTGGAAATTTTTACAGATCTTTACTGCTAACATCCATGGGGAGGGAATAAAAAGGAGAAAGAACAAAACCCTCACCTTTTTTTTTTTTTTACCTACTTGGGCCTGAGAAAGTCATACATATGCAGAAAATTTTGATTTTAGAGATAGAAACGAGCCAAGTTTGTCCTTGTATTTTCACTACTGGGGATATAATAGAGATTTTAAGTCAAGCAAAATCTCAAGTTAAACAGGTTTCCCAGAAGAAAAGTCAGAGAGAATTAGAGGAGTAGCAATACCTAGGAGAAGCATTTCTCTGTGTGAGGTTTGCATGACTATTTTCTTAATGTCTTGTTTTCCTTTTACTGTTGTTTTCATTATTTTATAAAATGTTACATATATAGTTATTTTATAATTTATATCTAAGAAATTCCATTTCTAGGGGCACCAGTGTGGCTCAGTCTGTTAAGCCTGCAGATCTTGATTTTGGCTCAGGCTATGATCTCAGGGTTGTGAGATGGAGCCAGGAGTTGGGCTCTGCACTCAGCGGAGAGTCTGTTTGAGATTCTCTTTCTCCCTCTCCCTCTGCCCCTCACCTGTTCATCTTCTCTCCCTCAAATAAACAAATACATTTTTTTTAAAAAAAGAAAAAAAAATTCCATTTCTGTTATCCTTGGTATGTTCAACAATCAAAGTATATGGTTGTTCTTTCTGTTGACTTGGACAGTGTAGCCTATTTCCTAGGTGTTTCCTGATGATAAACTAGGAATTTATATTAATATTCTCCTACTGTGTGGAAAATCTGGAGGAATAAATAGATGCGGTTTCCATGCAACAGAGATTTGTGATTGCCTGTAGCCCAAGGCAGAAGTTGATACCAACATGGGTACATTCACACTCTGTGATAAGTAGGACCCCCTTGCTATCCCAGCATTAAACGTACAAAGCCACCTTCATTATCAAGCATCCTTCTTCTCTTGTTAGGACAGGCAACTATTCTCAATTCTACTGGTCAGAGCTGGTTTCATTCAGAACCCTTCATTGTCCTGTTCATATATTGTTATTCTTATGTCCTATAATATAAAACTTTTTCTCTCTTTTGGGTCATTTCCCCAGCCATTATCTATTGAACCAAATCTTTCTGGAATCATCTACTTAAAAAAATGATGCAAATCAATCTCAATAATACATTCTTCTCACTTGATCTTGGCCAAAAGGCTGAGAAGCTCAACAATAAATTATTCTTAAGATGATGCTGTTTACTTTCTGTCATTCCATTATTTCTGTTCACCATAGTTCACCATAATGCAAATTTATTACAGTTGTTTGATACCTACTTATTTCCGTTTGCTCGTCAATCATTCAGTCTTCTTTTTCTCAGCTTCCTTTACACTAGGGAAGACCATGTAAATAACTATGGACCGATGACATGCAAACAAGAATGATGTGACATCTCTGTAAAGACTAAACTCCCAGCCATTGACTTTCTATTTTCTCTTCTTGAAGGCTGAGAGCAAAAACTTGAATCTGAATCCCTCTAGCAGCCCTTGGAATGCTCATCTCTGCTATTCGATAGACTAGTTCAACTTTCATGGCATTGAAAGAGGGGTTTGTGCATGGCTTGTATAAATTCAAATTTCTCATCAAGATCTCAAAGTTTGTGTTCAGTTTGCAGACAAAATAATAACTGCTTAATTTGTTTTTAAAATACAAATCTACTAATGTTTTGATTGATTGATTCACAATGTGAAATGTAAATGTTCTGTGCAAATATATTAAAAATTTTTCTTTTTTGTTTTTACATTACATATGTTTTTACAGTGACAGGAAGAGTTTCTTCCCCGATTTTCTAAACACTCAATAAAATATCTCTCTGACACTTAAGATTTGTTTCTTCAACAAGTCATAAAACTGTATCTCCCCTGAGAAGCTACCTAAAAGATTTGGCAAATTCAGATTCTGTTTTAGTTTCACTCATATGTATTCCTTGAACAAGCAAAATTTTATTATACCCTTAAACTAAGAGAGTTTCTTAAGAGATACATAAATAGAATAATAGCTTTTTTTAAAAGAACATAGGTCATATAATACATTAAAATTATCTCATTTGTGTATATTTTATGACTTTATATGTATATAATGTCCCTTTGTTGAATATTTTACTAAGTCTTAGTTACTATACTATACTTAAGACTTATAATTATGGGGGTACCTGAGTGGCTCAGTCAGTTGGCTAAGCATCTGATTCTTGATTTTGTAATCAAGAGGGCATGATAAGTAGTGTGAAATGTTGCTGAGATAGCCAACCTTGTGGACTGGCATATGTTCATTAAAAACAGGGGCACAGAGATCATTAAATATCTTATGAAAAAGATTTTTTTCAAAATGATGTGTTTACCATATGGGGTAGGATTAAGGAATGAGGCAAGTCTGGGCATAAAAACAGCTTCATCAGCTCTCTTTAAAAATCTGCCTATCAACAATGTAAAGAAAGATAAGGTAGGAGAATATAAGATGCCAAGTATGGAGAACTTATTTTCAAAGATGGCAGGGATTTAAACATATTTAAATGCCACAGGATGAAGAGGAGTGTAAATTTCCTATTCATTTATCACCTACTATATTCCAAGCACTGTTCTAGGCACCTGGGATACATCAGTAAACAGATACTTCTGCCATCATGAGGCTTATCATCTAGGAAGAGAGAAACAGCAATGAAGTGGATAATCAGTAATATAATTTTCTCAAGATTGTGGAGCAAGTTTGTTTCTGAAACATAAGTAACAACAACAAAATGCCTGTAGAAAGTAAAAACACACTTATTAATACTGCAATAGGAGTGGAAGAGAAAAGGATACATGTAGATACAAGTGGGCTTAAGGACTATAGTTCAATTATGCTGACATATATTCCTTTGCTAGAGAGCAAGATGGTGGGGAGAGGTGTTCTAAGTAGTGCAGTGAGCCAGCATCCTCCAACGGCTGGATCTTTGAGATCTATGGCCATGTTCTCACCAAGGCCACACATTCCCAGTGCTGTCTCCAGTTAATGACTGACCAGAGGCAGATGATAAATCTGAGCCCTTTCTAGCCATAACGGAAAGTGGGCAATAAGCAATCCTCCAATGGGCAATTTTCATCCACGGGTTCCCCATTGGTCTGGTCAGAGTTAAAATAATACTAAGGACGATGGGGGCCCACAGCAATAGAGACCAGATGGTGGGTTTAAGTGCTGGAAGCCAATAGCCCACAATTACTTGCGATATCTACAAGGTCAGTGAAGCGTCCTTGGGGTAAGGCCCACTAAGAGCTGTGGAGATGGTTCATAGGATATGGCATTATCAGAGGCGGAGAGTAGAGATGCTACCTCACATCTGTAAATCAAATTATGACAAGAATGGAGGAGACTGCGGGTGGTCACCTTAACAAGAAGTCATGCTCCATTGTTCAGTTAATGAGTCTGAGCCAGTTTTCAGATGTTGAACCCCTGAAGAGGTACTCTGTCCCCCCAAATAAAAGGATCTTGCAAAAATCGCAGTAAGTAAAGACTCGCAGTAATGTAGAGATTCTCTGTCTAGCAGTGTCAAGCAGTATGCTTATTTCAGGTAAAAAAAAAAAAAAGATGTTGGTCATATTTACATTTTTTATCAATTTGCTCAAGATGTAGTAATAAACACCAATGTGTAAGTGTCTATTTAAACGTGTGCCACCCTAGAATTCCAGCTGAACTTAGGAACACTTCATAAAGGGTTCACCATTTGGCATGGGTTTTAAAGGATAGTTATGGACTCCCTAAGGAAATACGAGCAGAGGTAAGACCTCTAGCAATACTGTGTGGGTGACATTTTGAATGTACAAATGGCTTATGGAGATTGTCTATTTCTGGAAATATTATTTTAGTTTTCAATAGGCCCCAGATACATTTTGAATAAGAAGGAAAAAAACATAGTATATTTCATGAACACAGAAACTTTAGGAGATTTCTGGGTCCTAGTCTCAGGTCTGCTGCTCTATTGTATACACGATATCTCTTCAACACACTTCTTTATCAAAAGTAGTTGTTTGTTCTTGCCCAAGAGTGTTGATGAAAAGTGCTATTTATGTGCAAAAGAAAGAGCCAGCATTATGTAAAATATCTTTTTCACAAAGTACAAAAGGCAAACCAGATTACATAGTTTAACCATTAAAAAAATAGTGTTCCTTCTTTCCATCATTGAGTTACAGGAGAAACCATTGTGTAGATTCTGTGCAGAATCTGAGGAAATATCACTGTACAATATTGTTAATACATCTTCAAATTCTCTGTTCGGCAAGTGTTTAGCTACTAACACAATCTAAGAAAAGTAGGCCCTGTTGTATTTTTCCATTGGTCATGCTTCAGTGCATTTCCAAATATATTTTTCTAAGATGATAAATTTGAATTCTAGCTCCAATAAAACTTTGGAATCTCCACTAACCAGAAACACTGTAACAAATTATCCAGCCCAAATTCTCCTCTTCGATGGGTCATAGGGACCTTGAAATTAAACATAGGATAGTTTCCAGTTCTATTAAAGAATCTCTTGAAACAAAAGTAAAACAACACATATGAAAAAACAACTGCTGTATTTAACATTGAAGATGAATTGATACCAGCTATCTATAAAAATTCCACCAAAACAAAATGTAATAATGTTATTGATATTTTTATTTAAATTTTTACTTTATTCTATTTTTATATTTATGTTTAATTTATTTCTAATCTTAATTATAACTTATATTTGCCATTAATAGGATAGGGCTGGATTATATATATTTATATATATAAATATATATGTGTGTGTGTATATGAGTACACATATATATGTAGGTCTGGATGTTAAAATAATAAGCTTATTGAAAATAATACAAAAATAAGACTTCTAAATATGATTTATTTCTTTGTTTTCTTGATGCGAATATTAAAACGGGAATGGTCCAGGCTTAGATGGATTTCACTGAAAACCATTCTGCGTTCTGAAGAGACGTAAACTTCACTTTTGGCAATAAATTCCAGGAAGGACTTATTACCCACATCCTTATAAACAGGTAACTATGACACAAGCCTATTAAAATCCCAGTAAACTATTTGTAGATATTGACAACCTGAATCTAAAATGTCCACAGAAAGGCAAAAACCCAGAATAGATAGTACAAACCTTAAAAGTGAACAAAGTTGGAGGACTCATGCTATCTGATTTCAAGAATTATTATAAAGATATAATAATCACACAGCATGGTATTGGCAAAAGAATAGGACATAGATCAATGAGGCAGAATAGAGAGCCCAGAAATAAATCCACACAAATATAGTCAACTGCTTTTTGACACAGCATACTCAATAGAGGAAGGGTAGTCTTTTCAACAAATAGTGCTGGAACAATTGGATGTTCACATGCAAAAAAATAAGCCTAGTCACAGACCTCATATCTTCCACAAAAAGTGACTCAAAGCAGATCTATATCTAAGTGTAATATGTAAAATAATACCAATTCAAGGAGAAAATGTACATGAACTTGGGATTGATGATGCATTTTTTAATACAATGCACAAAGTATGTTACATGAACAAAAAAATATTATTTGGAAGGTATTAAAGTTAAAAATCTCTGCTCTCTGAAAGACCCTCTTGAGAGAATGAAAAGATAAGGCATAGACTGGGAGAACACAGTCAAAACACATCTGAAAAGTACTTGTACCGAAAACATACTAAGAACACTTAAAACTCAACAATATACAACAAACATCCTGATTTGGGCCGAAGGTCTCCACAGGCATTTCACCAGAGAAGATACATCGATGATAGAGGGTGCATGAATAGATATTTGATTTCATTTGTCAGGAGGAAAAGGCAAATGACCTCACCGAGGTACCACTATACACATTAGAATGACCCAAACTCAAAAACTGACAGTACTACTTGCTGGTGAGATGAAGAGGAACAGCAATTTTCACGGCTTGCTGGTGGGAATGCAGACTAGTACAGGAACTTGGAAAAGATCTGGCGGTTCCATACAAAACTAACCCCAGCCATGGCATCCGGTGTCCTGAGCACTTGCCCGACTAATTTAAAAACATAGGTCCACAAGAACATATGTGGAAAGTTTATGATAGTTTAATTCATAATTGACAAAAACTGGAAGCAACCAAGATATTCTTCGACAGGTGAATGGGTGCAACACTCTTCGGTAGTATTGTATTAACACTCTTCAGCAATCAAAAGCAGTAAGTCAGCCTGAAAAGGCTGCATGATGGCATATATAGGGCACTCTGCAAAATGCTAAACCATAAGGAGGGTTAACACATCAGTGGCTACAAGAGATTCAGGCGTTGGGGAAGATAGTGCAGAGTCAATAAAACTTGGAATCTTTGTAAAGTGATGAACGTATTCTGTAGGCTACTGTGATGATGTGTATACATCAGTGTGCATTTGTCCAAATGCATAGAAATTTATGGAAAAAAAGAGAATAAACCCTAATATTTGCAAATAGTAACACTAAGGAAAAGAAAACATTTAGGAATTACAAATTCCTAAGGAGGAATTAGAAAAACAATTAGAGAATCCCATGATGGATTGCAGAATGTGTCAAAATGGTCTTACTGGTTTTAAAAATGCACGAAATAATATCACTGAAGGGGCGAGGGAGTGAAAGCTGCTCACCGAACATCACAAATGAGTGAAATGTGTAACACTAAATGTGAAAGAAATCTGACCTAACCTGGTATCATGGGTTAGAAGGTTGTTTCTCATGGCAGAGACAGGCTAACCCTACTGGTGCTTCCTGCTGAGGAAACCAGCATGAAGAATAATTATGACATGGAGCCAATGTAAACAGACTTTTATTCTTGAACTATTTCTTTCTGCTAGTGATTTTAGGATCATTTTGCAGCAGCTTGGAA
Organism: Mellivora capensis; assembly: GCA_004024625.1. NCBI lineage: Eukaryota > Metazoa > Chordata > Mammalia > Carnivora > Mustelidae > Mellivora > Mellivora capensis. The sequence goes on along the minus strand of PISX010001017.1, from coordinate 72,056 downwards.
GGCTGCTCTATATTAGGGCAAACTAATATTTTGATAATCTGTGATACTATAAGGGTTTTTTTTTAATACTTTTTTTTTTTTTTTTAACGTGATGCCAGTAATTTGTGAGGAATCCTATAGTTTGCATTTGGATGACTTCAGTATACTTGGCACCTTTGATTTGACCTAAGGAAGCACTAATAGGTTTTGAATGTTGCCTGTGTTTGAGAGACCTGAAGTCATTAAGATAAGATCTAATATAAAAAATTGGAAGCCAAGTAACTTGTGCAGAAGGAATACAAGAAAACTCTGATTTCGGTAGAGCAAATTTAGGGTGGGTACATACTCTAGATTTTCTGGTTTTCTGACATTTTTAATAATTTTTTTTTGTTGTGCTTTCAAAAAAACAAAACAAACAAACAAAAAAAACCAACAACAAAGTTGAAGATGGCCCCAAGATGGCGGCTACCAGTCTTCCTACCATTGGAATGACACATAACAGGTAGTAAGCATGGGAGGCCAGTTGTTGTGTGATAGCTATTAATTGTTTTCACATTTTTAAAATTTAAAAAAAAAAGAATCAGGAAGAGCACGAGGGTATGTGGCCCATGACACCTAAAACATTTATTATCTGGGCTTTAACAGATGACATTTGTGGACCCCTGACCTGAAAACTGGGATTCATTTTTCTTCTGTTATTAAATCATGACAGTTTTGCCTATGAAGACAGAATTGTGGTTTCAGAGAAACGAAAAATAAAATTGGTTGTAACCGAAAGGGATCAATTTGTGAGCATCATACCTCAGAAAACGGCAACACTGGAAATACAGTAACAACAAGAAAGTCTTGATTACAATGAGGAGAAATTACACTTGGGACTTAGAAATTGTCAGTTTAGGTAGACATAGAAGGACAATTGGAAGAAGTACTAAACATTTTCCTGAGATGTCCCATGGATGTAAGTAGATGCAAAAAAGCCTTAATTGGATTCAGATAAAAGTTCCAAAATGAGTCACGAAACATCTTTCTGGGAATACTCCACAGGTTAAGATGACTCTTTCATTTCCTCTTGGTAAGGAGTCCCTCATGATAATTATGTGTCCTCTCTGTGGAAAAGTTGCTTGTCCACAGGGGGCAGTGGGGAAGGGCAAGAGAGAGACGGCGTGAGGTGCTTCTGTGGGTGGAGTCCTCAGCTGTGATCTTAGTTGTGCTGATCCTTCTCTGTGCCTGGTCCTTTCCCACTCTGCTTTGAGTTTGGTTGAGTCATGGTTTTCTTGCTTTTTTCACATTTGATTCAATGTGAAAGTCTTTTTATTAACCAAACATATTAGACTCTTCTAATTTATAGACATTGAACTGTGGTAGAATAATGTACTGTCCTTCTTTTAGTCTGTCTTTGATGAACTTCTAGAACATAGGTGAGGTTCTGTGGGGTGAGGTCCGGAGCCGATGACCAAGAAAGAATTCTTGAGACATCTTTGGTGCAACATGGTGGTTTACTAAAGCATGGGGACAGGACCCGTGGGCAGGAAGAGCTGCTGCCCCGGGGATGTGAGGAGTGGTCCATTATATACTTGTAAGTTAGGGAGGGGGTTAGGGATGATGTAGTCTCTAAGGGATTTTGGAAGCAAGGTTTCTAGGACCTTGAGGGGCTAGCTATTGTGGGGAAAAGGTTATTCATTACCAGTAATAAAACCTTCTCGTGAGACCCTTTAGATGTATATCAGTGGGCCATATGCTTGGTAATGATTCTCGACACTATCTTGGAGGTTTAGAGATAAAGTTTCCTAAAGGAATTGTTAAAGTAGACTTACAGGATTCTGATTGGGGATAGGGGGTTGGTCAGGCTAGGATTGTCCTTTGCCCTTAGCAAAACCTCAAGGTGAGGGCAGTTGAGTCCCTAGAGGAGAGCCACTCTGCCTGTTTCAAGGGCTTGCCAGTAGGTTAGGAATCTTAATGATTTTCTTCTGCCTCTGTTTCCTACATCATCTTGACTGTCCTACTTTTCTCTCAAATGTTTACTTTAGTATTTTGGGGGGGATTTTTTTAAACCTGTAAACTAAGAATTGCCATTGATATTTTTTTTCAGGTGTTTTCAAACATTATTGTGATTTTTTTAAATCCAGGAATAAAAAAAAAATCATCTAAGCTTTCAAACAAAAAAGGAGGGATTAAAACACGAAATTCACTTCCGATTTCTCTAAGATGTTAATAGAGTTAAAAGATTCAAGGAAACATTTGTAATACAATAATTTGTTGCTCATTCAGAAAAGTCACATAAGGGAAAAGAAATCCAGGGGCATTACCGCACATATGCAGGACTGTCAATATTTACCTACCCAGAACCATGAGCATATTTCTCCCAAAATGTTCTTTTACTTGTTTTAATTTTTACACTTATATTAATGGTTTAATTGGTTGTCTTACACATTTAGAATTTAATTTTCTGTATATCATGTGAAGAAGTAAAAAAATCACTTTTCTGGTGGATAAATAATTAACTCATTACCACTTATCACATAATATCATTTATTAAAAATATCATCTTTTCCCGACCAGATGATAATGTCTTCTTTGGCAAAACTCAGAGGAGTGTTTTGGTCTCACTATCATGTTCCTTTGCTCTTTCTGGTTTCTTTGCACTATTTCCATATATTCAGAAATACTATAGCTTTATCATTAGTGATGAAATATTATACGTTTTCCAAATGTATTTGGAAATGTATTTGGGTTTTTTTTTAAGATTTTATTTATTCATTTGACAGACAGAGATCACAAATAGGCAGAGAGAGAGGTAGGGAAGCAGGCTCCTCACTGAGCAGAGAAGGCCGACATCGACATCGGGCTCAATCCCAGGACCCTGAGATCAGGACCTAAGCCGAAGGCAGAGGCTTTAACCCACTGAGCCACCCACGCACTCCAACACTCTTTGGATTTTAACTGAAATTGAAAAAAGACCATCAGGTCTACAAGACAATTTGGAATGTAAGGAAATATTTAGCCAGAGCACTTCCATCTGGTTAAACAATAACTTTGTTGTTTAAAACTTAAACTGTCCCTGCCCCCCCTTCCCCCAGGGGACTTACTTAAAAACAAGTCCCGGGAAACCAGTCCCAGGTAACAAAGCCCAAATACAAGGGTGGGTCAGGCCAGGTGGAGACATCCAATCAGTGGAGGGGATGCATATTGTCTCCCTAGTTACCAAGGAGTATGGGCCCCACCCTTTGGACACCTTTTGGGCACCAATTCTGACCAAGGTGATAGGCTGGTTCAAATATCTACTATGGCTGGGACACCTGGGTGGCTCAGTTGGTTGGGCAGCTCAGGTCATGGTCCCAGCGTCCTGGGATCGAGTCCCACATTGGGCTCCTTGCTCGGCAGGAAGTCTGCTTCTCCCTCTGCCTCTGCCTGCTGCTCTGTCTGCCTGTGCTCGCTCTCTCTCTCTCCCCCTCTCTGACAAATAAATAAAATCTTAAAAAAATATATATCTACTAGGGTAAATTGTAATTCAATTGATCAATTATGTGTGACCTAACGTGACTGTTGCAGCTTTCTCTGTGTGTTACAATTTCATTGGCCACCTGTGCATGGCCAGGCCCAACCACATGGCCTTAGCCCTTAAAAACTAGTCTGTGAAGCAGAGAGGGGTCACCCTCTCTGTAAGACGCATGGCCCTGAACGTTCGGTTTGATTCTTTTTTTTTTTTTCAAGAATTTATTTATTTGACAGAGAGAGATCACAAGTAGGCAGAGAGGCAGGCAGAGAGAGAGAGAGGAGGAAGCAGGCTCCCCGCCAAGTAGAGAGCCCGATGTGGGACTCGATCCCAGGACCCTGAGATCATGACCTGAGCTGAAGGCAGAGGCTTAACCCACTGAGCCACCCAGGCGCCCTCGGTTTGATTCTTGATGCTTGGCATGAAATAAAGCTTTGTTGACCTTCGCTTTGTATCAGTCTCACTCCTTTAATCATGGACCCATTATTGGGGGACCTTTCAGGAAGACATCTTATCTATTTAAAGTACATAGCATTGAGAATGAGCAAATGGTCATAAAAAAGTAACACATGGGTGGGTCTTGCCCATCCAGTGTGGGAAAGAGTGCAAGCTCTCCATGTATATGAAGTTCAAAATGAGAGAAAACTCATCGGGGCAGTGGTGAAGGGCAGTTCCAGATTTCTGGTGGCAACCCTATTAGTATTCATCATAAAATCCGCCTGTTTGTGATGATTTAATGAGATATTTGAATGTGTAAACTTTGAAAATAATAGTAATTTAAAGCATTGACAAACCACCCTAATGAAATAGAAAATGTTCATCAACAATAGTACCTTCTAGACAATTTAGGTACAAAAGTAAGATGAAAAAAACTGTTTTCCTTTTAGTGAGGTTTTGAAACGGACTTTATAAAGAAAATCATTAAAAAACCATACCAGGTATTCTAAGGTTTTGAAAATTATTCTACGGCCTTGGGACCACATATGTCTAATACAACGGGAAAAATAGCAAAAATAAAATATGAAGATATTTCACCATTCCTGGCTATCATCTTGTTTGGCTCAGGTTTGGGGCCTCTTGGACATCCCTGAGCTGAACAGGAAATGATTTTTGCATGTTTCAAACACACTTGAGTAATGTAGATTCCAAACCTAGAAATGAGTTTAAACTCCCAGGGGTTTGAGTTCCATTTACAGTTGGCAAAAATGTGCCTTTCAAAAAAAAAAAAAAAAGCAAACCCTACTACCTGAGCTGTTGGAAAATGTGATAACAGCTCTTTTGAAAGATCTTGAGCCTACATAAACCACCTGCTGTGGTGTTCAGCAGCGCCATGAGAAATGGAGATAAAAGAACACAGAGGACCAGAGGAGCACTGAAGCCTTCAAACTCTGCAAATTGAAATCTGGATAAGAAGGAAGGAAGACAGTATCCAAGATAAAACATTTTGCTTTTATATGTCTAATTCCCAGTTCCAAATTACCTTCTAATTTATTTAAAAGTTCGAAATTATCCTCTCTGTCTTTGGCTGGTTAACAAGTTTAGGTAGGAGACACTATGTCTAAGAGAATGATAGACCTGTGGAAACAGATTTTTAAAAGTTTGAGAAGTGAAAAATGAATATCCTTCTGCTTTCAGGAATGATCACTTACTCTGGAACAAGTCCGGGAGATAATGCTGAAGACACTAGTGACGGGGTTTTGGAAAGTAGGTGAGGTGAGGTGGAGTGAGGTCCAGAGCCAACCACCAAGAAAGAATTCTTGAGATGTCTTTGGTGCAAATGGTGATTTATTAAAGCGAGGGGACAGGAACCCAGGGCAGGAAGAACAGCTGCACAGGGGTTGTGAGGCGTGGCTGATTCTATACTGTTGTGGTTGTGGTGGGTAAGGAAAAGGGAGGTTTTCAAAAGGGTTTTCACATGTTAAAGAAGACTCATAGGATTCTGGAGGCCTTGCATTGTCAAATTGAGGTGGTTTTTCCCTCTGGCAAGGCATTAACATTGAGATAGTTGGGAGCTTCCAGGAGGAACATTACACTCTGCCCACTTCAAGTATCTGTCAGTGGCTGCAGGTTGTAAGGACATTTAATTGTGTCTACATTTCCTTCTGGAAGCTTTGTTCTCCTAGATTGGTAAGACATTTGTAAACTGAAGGAGACTCCTGTCATGCAGGGCTGTGATCTCCATAAGTTAAGAATTTGTCTTTCCTTTCCTCAGCTTTAGGGCAGCCAGGAGTGCCTGGGGAGTGTCACATATGTCCTATCTGCAGGGGTGGGGGTGGGCTGGCTTGGCAGGCAGGGATGCCAGCTTCTGTTTCTCAGTTTGCCTTCTGCCCCCTCATCACCAGGATGACCAATTCGTAACTACTGGGACCCCAAAGACTAGTTTCCGATGGGACAGCAAGCAGCTGTAAGGGACTCCAGCCAGCCTGATGACCAAACGTACTGGCTCTGACTGTGCTAAGTTGTACTAGTTGTACTAAGTTGTACTAGTTAACACATGCAAGAAAAAAAACATATTATCAACTCTGAATACCCTCAGGCAGGGCTGGTATTCAACTGTGGTTCATTGGTATGTCCTCACCAATGGTTGATATTCACAATTTCCAATGATCAACTCTAATATTGATCCACTTTTAAAGCATTTTAAGCATTACCTTTGCTTCCTGGCATGTCTATTATGACAGATATCTACTCCAGATTATAAATTCCTTGATTGGCAAAAGCCTTCCTTAAAAATGTAAGCCAGGTGGTGGGTATTAGGGAGGGCACGCATTGCATGGAGCACTGGGTGTGTTGTAAAACTATGGATTCTGTTACGCTGAAAAGAAATGAAATAAAAAAAAATGTAAGGTTACAATCATTGAGGAATCCCTCTAATACTTTGAAAAGACTCAAATTTAAATAATATATTAACTACTTCTAAAAGAAAAAAAAAGAAATAACTCAATGACTCCTGTTATTTTTTCCTTAAAATGCTATGTAAATATATATAAAGGTAAAATTAGGAACAAATGCTTGTTCTTAAATATTCAAATGTTGCTACATGATATTTCAGTGTTTTCCCCGTATGGCTCTTTTGGCCATTTAAATGTATAGTCTCCTCTGTAGTTGCTAGCCCCAGGTGACCTTTTTGGGCAAGACTCCCCTGGAGCCCAAGCCCACCAAAAGATAAGTTTTGCATAAAATAGAGCAGCTTACAAAAAGGTGTTTTTTGTTTTTGTTTTTTTAAGATATATTTGTTTATTTACTTGACAGACAGAGATCACAAGGAGGAGAGAGACTGGGGAAGCAGGCTCCCTGCTGAGCAGAGAGCCTGATGCCTGGATCAGGACCTGAGACAAAGGCAGAGGCTTTAACCCACTGAGCCACCCTGGGGCCCCTTACAAAACGTTTTGATGTGTGTTTGTATTTTCCTGTAGAATAAGAAAAGTGTTCACAGTAACAGCTGTACACAAGAGATTGGGGGGTAGGCATGTCTCTAGAACTTTGAGACTTCCACTCAACATTTTGGAAACACTCTCAGAAAACTGAATCACCCCCAAATGGAATTTCTAGGGGAAAAAAAACAAATGCATAGAGGATCACATCCTCCCCTCAGTGTACTACAAAGGAAATAAGGGCCTTTAGATCTGACCAAAGCATCATTTCCACATTGGGATTTGTATATCATTGTTGGTATATTCTTTATGGGTAATAATCCCAAACTGTAAGTAATCTAAATGTCTGCCACTAAGTAAATGAATAATCAAAGTGTGTATGGTCACTCGAATGACCAATAATCAATAGTACCTCTTAGAACAAGATTTTAGAATATTATATTGGGAAGAAAACACATATAGTCAGAAATGCATGGGTTTAAATCTAACTTCCACAATAAAAGAGCTTCATGACGTTAGACTAAGTACTTAAATTCCTTGAGGGGGCACCTACATGGCACAGTCTGTTAAGCAACTGACTCTTGGTTTCGGCTCGGGTTGTGACCTCGGGGTGGTGGGTTGGAGCCCTGTGACCGGCTCCACGTTCAGCAGAGTCAGCTTGAGACTCTATCTCCCTCTTCCTCTGCCTTCTCACCCTACTGTTTATCTCTCTTCCCTCAAATAAATAAATAAATCTTTTAAATCAATCAATCAATTCCTTGAGAATTGTTATCTTTATCTGTTGATTATCTATCTCATGACTTTTTTTGTGAATATTAAATAGCATAACCATTAATTATACTAAATATTAACCATTTCTAGCTTCAAATATATTTACTAATGTGTAGATTAACTCTGAATTATAATTTCCTTTCTAAAATTATATATTGACTTAAATAAAAGATTCAAGAGAATTTGTAATGTGGTACTATGGCTCATCTAATAGCAGGGGGCTTTTTGTGGTCCCTTTTTATTCTGCTTTATATTTAATGAGTAATGGAAAACTGAGTTGCAACCTCAAAATCAGGAATCAGAATTTGTCAAATAAATTTTGATACTCAAATTGTAAACAAGCTTTTTCTCATTTGGGGGCATTAGTGATATTCTTAAGTGTCAACATATTCTTTATTTTTTCTAACTTAATTTACACATTGTGTGTTTTTAATCTAGAAAGTGAAGATATTTTTATTAAATAGAATGTTCTTTGCAATTCACATGAATTAAACTACGTGAAGTGATTTATAGAACACAAGAATGTTTTTCCTTCTTTTTCTTTTTTTCTTTTTTTTTTTTTTAAGATTTTATTTATTTATTTGACAGAGAGAGAGAGAGAGAGAGACAGCGAGAGAGGGAACACAAGCAAAGGGAGTGGGAGAGGGAGAAGCAGGCTTCCCACTAAGCAGGGAACCAGATGCGGGGCTCCATTCCAGGACTCTGGGATCATGACCTGAGCCGAAGGCAGACACTGAATAACCGAGCCACCCAGGCGCCCCGCTTCTTTTTCTATACTATGTGAAAAACTATTAAAAATAGGATAGAGCATTTTATAGAAAAAAAGCAGCTGGTTTCCAGAACTCTACTTATTTCTGTCATCTGTTCTGTGCAGTATTGTTTTCAAATGGTGCATCAGACTTCAGAATGGACACAGAGAACCAGAGGGAAAGAGTGAAGGTGACGTTAACTTCTCATTTGCCGGTTAGGCGGAAGGAGGCAATATTGAATGAATTCATATTTAAGCTGCCTTGCAGTTTGGTGCAACCGTTCTTGGAAGCCTAACGTTTGACTGTTTAATAATACTGACTGGTAAATTATGAAAATATCCTTTTGATAATGTCATCAGTGGGAAAACGTTACATGTAATGGTCATGCATTAAAATAAAAAAGTACTTATGATAATAAATATATTTAAAGTGTTAAAAAATATAAAAACGATCCTATTATTTAGGATCTCTATAAACAGGAATGGAGTCCTCGACAGGTCCTTCTGGAGTTTCTATTATGTTCCTTTGGGCAATGACACCGTAATGACTTGGTAGCAGTGATGTTGTCTTATCACAAGAGCAGTGGATTTTCCTCCCAGAGGTGATGTGGACATCACCCAGCTTCAGGACACAATTTACCTGCCGCCTACAGTTATATTTCATTAGTACCAGAATCAAAATAAAATGAAGGGACAATTGGTGTAGTTAGTCTTGCTTGGATCGTTTCAATAACTGTGTTTCCTGGGAAGACTCATCCAACCTCTCCAGGCCTTTTTGTCCCCCTTGACCATGTGAAATGAAATGATTTCTAAGATCCCCTGTGGATCTAAAAATTCCGATTACATTAAGCAGTTCCTCATGAAGCTATTCTAAACAATGAATGTTCAACCCAGGCCTTCCCAGAAGTGTACATCAAGATTAAGAATTAAACTTACAAGACCTTTTCTGGGGGGTATATTCACACCCCTGAGTTGAAACGGAGAGGGAACAAGAAGGTGGGGTAGGGGGGGCTGTAGCCTGGGGCAGGGGGGGGCAAGATACTGGTGTAACAAGCATGCAGGAGAGAGGGCTTGTAGATTGGAGTGCACTTCTAGAATAGTCTTGCCAGGGCCAGTGGAGAGTTCTTGTCAGAGTTTCCAGTCAGAATGTCTTGTCTCCTAGAAGTGTTTGCCTCAGTATCACTGATGCGCTCAGTGGTTGGCTGGGAGCCATGGCCTGCAAGCAGTAACGAATCCCAGAGCCCAGCAACTGTGCCCTTATGTGTAGTCTTCACAGCAGAGAATATCATCATGTTTTCATTGTTGCCGTAATTGCTTTGAGTGCAGTGCAGTTAAAAAAGAATTACAACCTAAATGTACTAATAAATGCATAAAGAAATCGAATAAATGAAATATAGATACTGTTCTATATTCATTATAAATTAGTCGTTAGTGACTTACAGACCATGTGAGACACCATAGTACTTCTCCTTACAACAGTGCTCCTTTAGGTGAAAATGGTGCGTTAGACTCAGATGTGCTAACTGCAAACGTACAAAATTTTAAACCTTTTTGATTCGCAGTCAGTAAACCCTGAGTGACTAGCTAAGAAAATTTTATGGTACGTGTTCTCAGGTTATGAATTCCTAGTTAGATCTTTGCGCATTTTATTTTAAAATATGGTGTCCTTGAAGTACCAAGTTTTCACCTCAATTATGCTATTTGGTTTGATTGGCCAATGGCTGGTACTAAATCCTTGGACGCGCTTCATTACAACTGTTGTCAGACAAACCATAGGAGACTCTTTTTTTTTTTTTAAGATTTTATTTATTTACTTGACAGACAGAGATTTCAAGTATGCAGAGAGGCAGGCAGAGAGAGAGAGAGAGCGAGAGAGAGGAGGAAGCAGGCTTCCCACTGAGCAGAGAGCCCGATGCGGAGCTCGATCCCAGGACCCTGGGACCATGACCTAAGCCAAAGGCAGAGGCTTTAACCCACTGAGCCACCCAGGTGCCCCCATAGGAGACTCTTAATCTCACAAAACAAACTGAGGATTGCGCGTTGGGGGCTGGTAGGAAGAGGGTGGCTGGGTGATGGACACGGGGGAGGGTATGTGCTATGGTGAGTGCTGTGAAGTGTGTAAACCTGGCGATTCACATACCTGTACCCCTGGGGCAAATAATAGATTATATGTTAATAAAGGAGTAGAAAAAAACAAACAAAAAAAACCTGTTGTCATAGCTTACTTTAGTAAATTTGTGATGTTACATTGCCCAAACTAATTTACTTGAATAATCTGGGTAAAAATGAGTCTAACTATGAAGATGAGATCTTTTTATTAAACATTGTCATAAATAGAACTTAAGACAATACCTTTTCTATTAATTTTGACAAGTTTTCTAAATGCCAGTTCATGGGTTTGCAACTATTATTCCAACATCTTTGAGGACATTTTGTATTACTTTGCTCATTAAGCAGCTACCAAAAAAGTGATTTGACCTAGGTCAGACACTAATTGGGACTGCTGCGTGTATTTGGGTATATCTGCCTTTGGAACAGCCACAGCTATAAAATAAAGAGCCTTTTTTTTACCATATTTTTCCAGAAAAATTAATTATCCCTTGGAATAATCTAATAATGATATATGCTTATCTAATAAGTTTTATAACACAATTAATTTTATTTTTTATTTTAGTGGACTTGTATGTCTAGTTAGATTGTAGTGTTGCAAGGACTTTTCTTACATGTCATTGTACAGTGGGTATGTACATAGTCGCACCTGAAAGAACGTGGGTCTGAACTATGTGGATCCACTTATATGCGGTAAACAGTAGGTTATTAGTAGTTAAGTGTTTGGGGAGTCAGAAGGTATATGTGGATTTTTGATCATCTCAGGGGTTGGTGCCCCTAATCTTCACATTGTTCGAGTTGAGTATAATATGGATGATGTACTTTTTCTTCTTTTCTTTTCTTTCTTTTTTTCTTTTTTTTTTTTTTTACAGAATTCCCTCCATTGACTACCACACAAAAGGGTAACTCACAGATTTAAAAAACATATATTAAACAATTTCAAATTATTTTTTTCTATGGTGTCTAATGATACTTTTGTTACTTTTAATAACTTGAATAACTTAAACTTTTTAAGGCAGTTTTATAAAATGCTGTAACCATTTTCACATATTCATGGACTCACTCAAACTGACCATCATCTCTCTAAAAAACTGCTACCACTGGGCTGAAAATTTTCCTACCTATATGTAAAGCCAGCAGTCAACATATTAGTCAGGGTTTTCCAGAGACACAGAACACTTACTTACTTATTATGAGAATTTATTACGAGGAATTAGCTCCCATGATTACGGAGGGTGAGGAGTCCCACAGCTGGCCTTTCGCAAACTGAGAGAGCTGGTGGAGTAGTCCAGTCTGAATCTGAGGATCAGGGGAGCTGGCTGTACATCTCAGTTCAAGGGCGGGAAACCAATGTCCCAGCTCAGGTAGGCATGGGAGGTACAATGAGGCCAGCTTCCTCTTCCTCTGCTTTTTTGTTTTATTCAGGTCCTGCATGAGTTGGATGAACTCTGTCCACATGAAGGAAGTCAATCTACTTTACTGAGTCCATTGATTCAAAAGTTAATATTTTCCAGAGCTCCCCCTTCACACACATCCAGAAATAAGGTTTTACCGGCTATTCGGACACCATTTGGTCCAGTCTAGTTGACATAGAAATTTAACCACCATGGTCACTTTTCTTCCAAATAAATAGTAGAATAGTATGTGCTCAAGTTAACTATACTATCTTTCTCTTTTTATTAAAAAAAAAACTGAGAAATATTGAAAAAAATGAAAGCATGAACAACTATGTACCTTTCACCCAGATTTACCCATTGTGAATTTTTGACACGTATTTTTTTTTTATTTGCCTGCTTTAGTTTTAACTAATTGATTGATTTTTTGTTGTTGTTGTTGTCACTGAATGACAACATTCACTCTCAGGCTTTAGCAGGGTTTCCTCAAAGTACACATGTTGGGCATTCTTGACCATTGTTTTGGGCTGTTTTCTCATGTGGCTCCAACGGAGCCCACCGGGCACACTGGCGGCTGCATTCACAGCCAATAGGCAGAAGTACAGCTTTGTGTCTCCAGGCAAGACCTAGCCACCAGACTTCTAATCCATGGGCTGTTCCCACCAAGCTCAACACATCCAAGGAGACATCTGTGCTATGCTCCACAGCCTGGTCTAGCCGGTCTTCTTCACTCAGTTCTCTCACACGTTCATGCTGTCACATCAGTTTTCCTTCTGCTTTCCCCAAATCCAACCTGCCCTTGAGTCTTATTGATCTTACTTCATAAAACTTTGTCTTTTTAATATCTCTCAACTTTCCAGGAAAGCTTATTTGCCTCAAGGAATGGAATGATGCTTCATTGCAACAACAAAGCCCCAGGAGTCTGACATCACTGCACTGAGCACAGCCTCAAAGCAAGCCCAGGGAGGGGCAGGTTGCTGACAGGTCTGTGTCTTCTGGCAGCGGCTGACCCAGCTGCGTGAGAAGACGATGTCTGAGTACTGCTTGGATGACAGGAAACCAGAAGATGGTAACTGAGCGGCCTCCTTTACCTTGGTCAAATTTCCCCCATGTGGCTTTAACTCCCCTACAATTTTTGAAATACACCGTGGAGCCAGCCAGATCTCCTGGACAGCTTTTAGTCCATGTTGGGACGTGGTGGAGAGTCGGCGCGTCAGCCACCGGCCTGAACGTTGGCTCGTCAGGGGAGGCCCAGCACCAGGGAGCCAGTGACCAGAAGCTGTCATCCATTCTGCTGTTTCAAGTGCTCTTTTCAAATTGCAGGTGTGGTTACGATAAAATCCCTGCTTTAATACCCACTGCTCTTTGATTGGAGATTTAAATATCAGTGCAGCTTGTCCTGGCTGACTAGGTGCCACGCCCTGTCCAGCGCTCGCCCCTACCATGGCTGTCTGCCCTCCTTGTGCCCGATGGATCCTTTCCCAGTCCTTGAATTACCCGTCATCTGTCTCTTCCTGACACAGTTCACTTCCCAATTGCCTGGTTACCTCCTGCTCCTCTTCCTACCCACCATCACTTTCTCAGAGAAATTTCCCCCCAAACTTTCTTGTCTTGAGTCCAAATTATCTCATTATATGGTCTCATGACATAGCATAACCATCTGGGAAATTATTTTCAGAGTTTAAATTTTATACTTATTTGTCACTTCTCTGAGGGGCTGTTTTCTCCCCTGATATATATTCATAACTAAGAAGCCAAATGCATCTATTAATTCCTCTGTCTAATTCAACAGGGTCTCACTGCTGCACAACCTAATCCTAGAATTCGGTGTTTTTGAATGAATAACTACAATTCTCAATTTCAAGATTAAAAATTGAGATAAGATATTTGACACTTCCTGGAGGAAAAATCCTAAGAGCAAATATCTTCCTCATAACTACTTATCTAATCCACCAAATAAATAAACAAAATATATTTTAGATGATTTTGCTAGATTTTTCCAATGTCACAAAAGGCAAATAATGTCAGGATCTAAATGTACCAATGATTAAGCCACTGAAGTAGTCCCTGTAATCCCCACTATTGGTTTAGAGCAGGATAAGCAATGTATTTTGACTTCCTCTCCTTCAGAGTGAATGTATCCAGCTAGGGGTTTTAATTGAAGCTGGTGGTTGGTCAAAAAAACATAAACTAAGAGTATTCTCTTCCTTTGACTTCATAAAGAAAATATCAGACCGCAGAGGTGATTTTTAATGAAACTATTGTAAAGAGTTGGTTGCTGCCATTGATTTTTCCTAGCAAAATACCAATATACGAGTTGGTATAATTTGAAGCAATTGTGCTGTATTGTATTCCCCATAAGAGATTTTTCTCTGTCTAAATAGGAATTGAGTCTCAACAAGAAAATAATCTTTGAGCAAATCATATTTGGAAATATATTCAAAAGAATAAAAGAATAAAATTGATAATATTTTGGACTTAATATAGTTCATCTTGCTTTTGAGTACGATTGTATATGCCTTTTCATACTTGTAGCTATATTTTCCCCCCCAAAATTGGCATTTAACTCACTTGAAATAACAATATACTGAAAAATAAACCTTTTTTTTAAAAGTGTGCTTCCTTCAGACAACTCTAAACATTTGGAAAAATTCATGACTATCCTCTGAAACAAATACAATAAAGGATAAATATGTTAACTGCATTTCATATGGTTAAAGATTATGTGTTTGGAATTCATATTTAGTTTTTGCTTGACTCAGAAACAGGTTTTCTCTAGTTAGGAGAGGCATTTCTTGCTATCTTCCACTCACGTTCGTATTATCCAAACTTAGACCGCTGATGTATGAACATTTTAAAACATTCAATTCTACAGGAAATATTTTTGTGTGATCCAGTGTTTGTCAAACTTCAAAAATAGTTTTTGAAATTAGTTATTTTGCAGAAATACCTTATTCTGTTGAGCAGGACATTAACGCTATGCATAGTAAGGAATTATGGGTAAATGTGATTATTTCTAATATTTTGTAGTCTTTAAAATCAGGGTGACATGGGATATCCTTCCTCATTTTGTCTATCATAAAGTTTATTAAATTGGAAGCAAAGAAGTATCCTGCCTTATTTAGTCTCACCGACTTTGTATAGGTTATCATATTTCGAAATGATAGGGAATCAGAATTACAATCTGTTGAGCTGGGATATGAATAGGATAGGAAACGTACCCATACAGATACAAGGACCGGTGGACAGAATGCTGTGAGTGTCTCCGTCAACATGGATTTTCACACTGTGGGGCCATCGTGATCATCATTAGGGGTGATGTGCATATGAAAGTATGTTAGGACTTATAGTACATATTGTCAACATAGAGTCCTGCATTTATCTAAAGAGATTATAAATAATGAACTAAATGATGTTTATGCAGCTACCGGTTTCCTGGTTTTTTTCTTCCTTTCCCTACACGCACCATTGCTGGTACCCTCACAATTTTTGCTAGGTTACCATTGCTGAAGTGACCTCAGGGCAGCGTACGCACGCTGTGATCTTTATCCCAAGGGGACAGATCTCTGACCTCTAAGTCGGAGGATTTGATGGGATGGTCACTTGCAGCTGTTACTCTGTATTTCATCATCTTGGTAGAAAAATGAAGAACATGTATTTTTGTGGAGTCAGACGGCCCAGGTTCAAGCATTTGCTTATTTACTATTTGGGAGCCAAGCAAGTCAAGACATCTAAGAAAATCAGGTTCCTCATCTGTAAACTGAAAATAATACTTCTCTCATCGGATGTTGTGATCAATGAGAATAAGAATATACCCTCGGAATACTGTCTGCCATGGCAAAATGACTGAAAGAACAATACTGAATAGACAAGAAGCCCCTTACATGTGGCAACAAGATTAACATCTGAGACGTGCCTAACTCTACTAATTGGGCCAAAGAAGAGAATGGTGGAAACTGTGGTTAATGGAGGAAACAGACTCCTCAGGTGCAATGGAGGCCAGTGAAAAATACATACATATATTATATATATGCAAGTATATATATGGATATGCACACATATGTGAATTATATATAACCTTGACCTTGAATAGCATGTCAGGAGTTCCACACCCTCCCGCACAGTAAAAAATGCATGTATAAGTTTTAACTCCTCCTTCTGTTGACCAGAAGCCTTACTGGTAACGTCAACAGTTGATTGCCACATATTTTATATGTTATATGCATTATGCACTGTTTTCATACAATAACATAACCTGGAGAAAAGAAAATATTATTAAGAAAATTATATGGAACCCATGGGACTAATAATACATTACACATTAATAAAAAATAAAAAATTAAAGAAAATCATATGGAAGAGAAAATACATTTATGGTATTGTACTGCATTTATCGGAAAATTTACACAGGAGTGGGTCTGCGCCGTTCAAATGTGTGTTGTTGAAGGTCAACTGTATTCATAAACTTGTGTATTTCATAGTCTTTTCTGCATATATACATACAGAAACTACAAATAGATATTTAGTATGTGAGTACATATTTTATATTAATTGTATAAATAAAATAAATAAATGCAAATACATATATGTGTGTTTATCCATAGATTTATCTATTTTCCTGTTCACGTGTAAAAAATAAACAGAAAACACTGACTCCTGTCCATCCCCTCAGACCCGCAGTTCGGACCACCTGCTGGGGATTTCCAAATAGCTGTCCTTATGTAACACCTAACATTTAGAAGTAAAAATACACTTTTCCAATGACGTAAATCACATTTCTCTTCTTTTTTGAGCTGATGGGTTAGACTGCTTTCCATTTACCAGGTTTTACATGAAAGTTAATACTTCCGAGGTCTTCAGGCCTCCCACCCATCAACATTGCTCAATTTGGTCTCTGATGGTAATAAGGAGGGTAGTGCTGAGATTTTTGCCTCTGAACGCCCATATTTTGGACGACTGTCTTTAAGGTTTTCGAGTCTTCCCAAGACGCCGGATGCACACAGCTGTCCCCTCGCGGGCATCCCTCGCTCTGAGCCCACCGCTCCTGGACAGCTCCACTGCCACGGCGCTCAAGCCGCCACGGACTCCCCTTGCCGGGCGTTTGCTTTTGCTTCTCCGTCAGCCCAGAAGACCTAAGCACACCCACTCCAGCTTCACACAGCAGCACCCCCGAAGGGCCGCGAGCATCTGCTGCAAAGTCCCGCTCCCGCTGGATCTTCCCCCACTTGCGTGTTTAAGATCCCGGTGGTCATCGCAAGACCTTACCCTCCCTTAGCCTCCTCCGCTCCCTGGAACAGACGCTGACAGCACACGCATTGGTGCATCTGCGGCTTAACCGCACGTGTTTCCTCCCAACCTCCCAACCGTAACCAGCTCCCGGCGGAGTGTGAGCCTGTCAGCTGCTCGTCCCCCAGGCCTGAAGCAGTGACAATAGCCGATGATAAACATCGGCTCTCGGATAAATGCGTTCCTTGGGCAGCACTGAAAATACGGATTTCGGCTCCTAGTTAAGAAAAAGCTAGTTGAAATGGAAGGATGGGGGAGTGTCATTGATGACACGGAGCCCTGGGCCACGGCTGTTGAGAAGGTGTGGAATCCAGCCTGGTTCGTCCCGAAGACCCGAGTTACCGCCTCGTGTGGCTGAAGTTGCTCTTCCGTTGTGGTCAAAAGAAGCGGGGTCAGTCCCTGGCCTGTGAGCCCAGGACCGACCACCTTTCCTTTCTGGCTCGCAACTTCCCTGACTGAAGAATCTTCAAAAACTTTTCAAATGTTAGAATGTGTGGTCATTCTAGAATGTGAGCATGCATGTCTTGGCCTCTGTCCCCTTCCCCATCAGGATTCTGATGCTTTCATTTCTCTTGCTAAAGCTGTTCTAATTCAGGCCTGGGTGATCGCAATTAGTTACTTACATTTTACTGTCAGTAAGAAGACACATTTCAAGATCGTATATGAATACATACTTGAAGTAGTTAACATATTTATATAGTTATATCCATAATTTTTTAAAAAGATTTTATTTATTTATTTGACAGAGACCACAAGTAGGCAGAGAGGCAGGCAGAGAGAGAGAGTGGGAAGCAGACTCCTTGCTGAGCGGAGAGCCGATGTGGGGCTCGATCCCAGGACCCTGAGATCATGACCTGAGCGGAAGGCAGAGGCTTTAACCCACTGAGCCACCCAGGCGCCCCAATACTTTTTTAATAATTAAGCATCATTACAGAATAACTCTATCTGGCCTTGTTATTTTATTGTTTTAATATAGTTCTCCATGGCTTATTATGTATAAAGTGATTATGCAACTGGCTAGTCCCTCATTAAAAATTATATAAGAATAAATTATTCCTTTCAAAATATCCAACATGACAAATCCCATACAAATTTTAAACATAAGGGCTCCTGGGTGGCTCCGCTGGTTGAGCTTCTGCCTTGTGCTCAGGTCAGGATCTCAGGGTCCTGGGATCCAGTCCCACACTGGGCTCCCTGCTCAGCGGGGAGTCTGCTGCTCCCTCTCCCTGTGCTGCTACCCCTGCTTGTTCGCTCTCACTCTGTCAAATGAATAAATTCAAAAAAAATCTTTAATAAGTTTTTTGAAATAAAGAGGAGTCACACCAACATTTATCAGAAATGGATGCCCATGGGTGTGTATATAATTTTGGATGGAGTATATTTAGTAACCATGATTCACAATGACAAAGGCAGGATGACCTAAAGCAGTAACATCAAGACTCTATAATTAAGTCCTTCTATAGGCTGAAACATACATTGTGAAAGATAAGTTAAAAAATTTAGGCAAGAGGACTTCGAACACATTAGTAGGGAAGGCGTTCATAGCTTTTGAAAATCGGATAGATAGGTAGATAAAGGCAACTTCACAGGTACCCACAAAAAACTGCAGACTTTAAGAGAAAAGTTGTAGGAGTGACAAGAAAAAGGGATGTAGATTCTAATTAGTTATGTAAAAATGGTTGAGTGTCTTTATCAATTCAATAAACACGATTTAAAAGATTTTCCTTATGATAGCATACAGTAAATAAAATTCCAATAGAATGTTGAGGAACCAGCAATGTTGTGATTTGCTACTGGTAAGAGTGCAAAGTGGGATATATATTCTGGATGCTTTTTCCCCTACGATTCACTTTGATATGTCTTTAGTCATTTCTTTTCAATAATCTTTTCAGTAATCTCAGCCTTGTCCTGAGTTTTAGCTAAAAAACACCATTACAGTGTTTTAAAATAAATATTTACTCCTTATTGGTCACAAGTCTACGAGCTTTACAATAACTAATTTAATCTTAAGAACAAACCTAAAACATACATTTTATTATCACCAATTTATTAGAAAGAGGGAAGGCCCAGAAAAGTCATCTTTCCAAACTCTACACTAATAGGTAGAAGAAGAGTGATTGAAATGCCACAGGTCTGAGTTATACCATGTTCTCCTATCCACTAGGTGACCTTGGAGTTCCAGGCCTGGGAAACAGATAGAATCTGGATAATAAGACAGTATCTTAAACATGCTTTTGATCATGGGAGTTGCATAAATATTAAGGCTGTTTTACATAAGAAAAATTAGTAAACTAATATTTAAATAAACATTTTTAAAGCTCTCTTACATTTGCTAAAATCACTTATATTTAACTGAATTCAACTAAGATTATGCATGATTTATGAGACCAATTATTTTTATTATATTTTATTTTTTCATCCATTTTTGCCTACTTTCTAATGTACAAATGCCATAATTTGGAGAAATACTTTTTTATAAAAGAAAGAAAAAATTAATTGAATTTTTACTCTGGGTGGCACATTTTTATCTTTTCTCTTTTAAAAAATGTTTCATAAGTCAGGTTTATTTTGGAATATAACAGCTCCTGCAACTGACTAGCAAGTGTGGTAATGATTATTACAAGTAAAATTCATCAGAAGCCTGAAACCTTCATTAATTTTGCCTATAATGTCGATCTATATCATTAAAAAAATCTCAATTTGAACTGAAATACTTAGTAATTTCTATTTTTTCTACTTCTTCTGATGATGATGTAGCAAGCATTTTTTTTTTTAATTCACGTAGACACACAATGTTACATTAGTTTCAGGTGTACAAGTTAGTGATTTGACAAGTTTATGCATGATGCTGTGTTCACAAGCTACCACCTGTCCCACTACATTGCTATCACAATACCATTGACTTTATTCCTTATTCTCTGCTTTTTATCCCCATGACCTACTTATTCCATAACTGGTCTGTATAGCTCTCTGTCTTTTTCACCCATTTTGCCTAACCGCCCACATACCTTTCCTCTGGCAACTATAAGTTTGTTCTCTGTGTTTGTAGTTCTGATTCTTTTTTTTATAATTTTTTTAATAATTTTTTTTAGATTTCACTTATGAGTAGAATCATATGGTATTTGTCTTTCTCAGTCTCACTTATTTCACTTAGAATAATACCCTCTTGGTCCATCCATGTTTTCTCAAATGGTATGGTCTCATCCTTTTTTTACAGTTGTGTGAGATTCCATAAAATATATGACCTTTCTTCCTTATCTATTTGTCTACTGATGGACACTTGGGTAGCTTCCATGTCTTGGCTATTGTAAATAATGTTGCAACAAACATAAGTGTGCATATATCTTTTTGAGTTAGTGTTTTCATTTTCCCTGGGTAAATGCCCAATAGTGGAATTATTGGATGAAAAGGTATTTCTGTTTTTAATTTTTGAGGAACTTCTATACTGTTTTCCACTGTGGCTGCACCAATTTACATTTCCACTAACAATGCATGAGGGGTCCTTTTTCTCCACATCCACGCCAACACCTGTTGTTTCTTACCTTCTTGATTTTAGCCATTGTAACAGGTATGAGGTCATATCTAGTTGTGACTTTGATTTGCATCTCCCTGTTGATTAATGATGTTGAGCCTTATTTGTTCTTTAAAAGAATCTGGTGATTATATAATTGTTAGGGAAAAAAGCTTCCCATTTAAAATACCATGAAGAGAAAGAGGCAGTTCAAAATAAAATTGGAAAGCTATTTGAAGCAGTTATAGAGCTTTGATTTAGGCTCAATAATATGATGACATATACCTGTGAACATATTATGAAATGCAAATAAATTCATGTGAAAATGTATAAAATCACACTGAAAGTATTAGACAATTGTTTGTTCAGATTAGACCAAAATTCTGATAAAAACTGAGGAAGATGGACCCATTGGCCCACTGGCGACAATGGAATCACTTCTTCCAGCTAAATCAATGAGTAATGAAGGCAATGCAAATCACTGTCATGCTTAGCAGGATAACTTCATAGGCATTTTAGTATTAAAATCACAGGATTAAACATTTTGTTTATCATTGAAATTAGAACCGAAGCAATGGATGCTAATATGTCAATCGTTTTGCTTGACTTTGTTTTCCATATTTTCTATTTATATCAGAACTCAATATTTAAAAGTAAGTAAGCAGGATTTATTATACAATAAATTTTTAAAAGAGGTATATTAAAATATGAATTTTACTTTTACACATCTGTACCCATCTACAGACCTCTCAGAAGAAATCACTGATTTCTAGTTTTATTCTGAGTATGATTTGAATTTAGAGTGCCAGTAGCCATAGCAAGAGTTAATATACCCATTTATGATTCTTTCTCCTGTTTCTCTCAGTTGGCATGTCTGCTCTTCTACTTGATCTCATCATAGCTTGTCATTGCTTTCAAAGAATGATCTCTTATTTCCAAGTTCCCTCATTCTTCCATTTTTGCAATTTTCTCACTTTGTAACGATTCTATCCAAACCATCAAGGAAGTTTATAGAAATCTCCATTTTCAAATATGTAGAAAAACTGAGACTCCTCGCCTAGTGCACACTGATGGATACTACTCTTCAATATTTGAGCTAACAGTGACCTGTCTGAAGGGTTGGGTAGCGATGGGACTAACAAGGCATCCTGATGACAGAAAAATAATTTTAGTGTCACTCTGATTTTTTATGATCTGAAGATTTTCTGCACTAAAATCTTTTATTGTAAGTAATAAAGACAGATGATCCAAATAATATTTTAATGTACTGATTCTGTGGCTTTGTATTCACATTTCCAGAGACACTGTTTCATTACAAGAAAGCCCTCAGTTTTATATGCCTTGACTATAACTTCAAGTAGTATGCTACAGAGAGCAGAATCACACAAGTTACTATGGTAGTTTTATCGCTTAAACAATTTTAGCATTTTTCAAAGTAGCCAGCTTAAAAAATTAAAGATATTTTAAATAACCCATCCTCTATCTATTATAAGTTGTAGTAATGATGTTAATAATATTAGTAGCACCTAGAAGTTATTAAACATTTACTAGGTTTTAGCTTAGAGTTATTCTATCATTCCAAGTGAGATTACTGTCCAGGAAAACTATTATTCTTATATTTGGGACAAAAAAAATTGTACTAAGCAAAGTGACATTTAGAAACATTTAGACTAAGAGAGGCAGGAAACACGGACCTGATAACCTGCACTTTGAATCTGCCTTCAAAGCCTATGCCCTCACAATGCCCTCTGGACCCCTCAGCCAGCTTTTATACTTCCTCCAATTATAAGTGCAATTTGGATGTTATAGAACAATTGATCAAAGACAGTGCATGACACACTCTTACTCGACTCTTCCTTTTTTTCTTTGTCTCAAGCTTTTCTTTAGGGCCATGTTGGATGCTTTACAGCTCTGAGACTTTACTAGGGGGGCAGTTTATAATACTTTGCTGGGGACTGAGCATTTCTCCCAGAAACAATTCAGGCCACGGAGCAAGTAATGAAATGAGAACAAAAAATATTTCATATCGTGGGTCTTTTCCTCTCCTGTACTTTGATAGGTAATTCTTTCCCATAGTTATGAAAGAGGTTCCTTTAACTTAGTTTCAAAATGTTTTTCTTTTTTCTTTTGAAAGCAACTACTAATATTTCCCAGTTCTTGAGGGAATGATAGGGGATGTGCAGTGTAATCTTTTCTTGCTTTGAGAACAGCACTTTTTGGGAGGGGGGGAGAGTATTTTTCACTGACACTCTTACAAATTATGATTGTTTCTTTTTATGTCAGTACTCAAAAGAAACCCTGGAAATGATAGCTTTACAGATTTAGAAAGTAATGAATAAAGCCTGCAAGAGAAGAATCCCATGGGTGATGTTAGCTCACTTTACTGATGACATTTGACAACAGTTTTGTTTAGCATGAGGTTCCCTTGGCAACTGTTTTATAGGAAAACTGAAAATAGCAAAAAAGGCCTGAAGAATGCACTTTTATTTTAATAGCATTGGTGACTTTTGTTTTTTTTCTTTTTCCTTTTCTTTTTTTCCCCTCCTTTGTAATCTGTGTAATTATTTAAGGGGTTTGGCCATTAATCTAACATTTATTTGTGCAAAGCATAAGTATATTTTTAAGGAATGATGAGATTCAGAAAGTGATTTGGCTTCCATAAATTTATTCTAATGTAAATGATTCTTCTGTAGGATTTGAGATGTCATGATAAAAATGGTGACATGTCAGATGGCCCTAACTTCCAATTCCATGTGTGATAGTAAAGATTTCCTTTTTCATGGACAAGATGTGTGTTGTAAATAATACCAACAAAGTCCACATGTGTGAAGGAGGACCCGATTTCAACTTTGAACACTGCATCACGGTGATGAATTAGTTCTCATGTTAAAGATCAAATGGCTCAGTGGGTTAAGTCCCTGCCTTAGGCTCAGGTCATGATCTCAGGGTCCTGGGATCGAGCCCCACATCAGGCTCTCTGCTCAGCAGGAAGCTGCTCCCGACCCCACCTGCTTCTCTGCCTACTTGTGATCTCTCTCAGTCAAATAAATAAATAAAATCTTTATTTAAAAAAAAGATCAAATGGTAAAAAATGATTACCTGTTGTACCATAAAAACTAATTCAATGCTTTAAGGCTAATATTAAGTCTATACTTAATGAGACTGTAGACCATGGAATAATGGAATATTTCCTAGGTATAGTCTATTTAAATTACTTACTGGTTTGAGCTTCATTCTATAAGCAAAACATGCCTATTGATGCCCAAGGACAACACTTCTTACAGCAGGTGGAGGACTCCTTGGTACTAGTATATACTCCTGGACCTAACAGTTCAGTTATGTGCTTTCTAAGACTCTGTTGTGTCTGCTCAAAACCGGATTATGTCAGCTGACTTTGTTATTGCTATTATTAAGTTGAATTAAATATTTTATAAGCTTACTAACTTTGCAAGATCATCGTTTCCATGAAAATTAAGTACAATGTACTGGAAGAATCAGTTACTGTGAATCTCCAAAAAAGATAGTTTTCAAATTAGATGCTAAAGGCACAATTCTGGTAACATCTTTGGTGATAATATAGAATGATAGGACAGGTGGCAAACACCCCAGGGACCAGCACTGGGATAGGAAAGCTGGAACTGTAACTGAAGAATTGCAACAGGTTTAGCTTGGACAATTTGAGAGTTAAAAACTCCAGGAGAACCAGTCAATGGCAGGCACCACAAGATTTTGAGATTCACCTCCAGGATGTTGACTAGATTCCCATAGTAAATATCAGAGAAAAATCCCCTTGGGCTTCTAACAGAGAGATTGGGGAGCGGGATAGGGGCAGGGGGAAAAGAAATCATTTTGAAATACACCAGAGCACTCTATTCTTGACAGCCCTTTAACACAAGGGAAACTAGTCACCCAGCATCTAACCTGCTGGGTATTGTCAGAGACTAATAGACCTGGGGAAGAAAATATCCAATTCCAGCCTACTCTAGCCATCCTGTCCTGCTTGAGTGGGGAGGAAAGACTGAGAAGTACTTATGATGTTCATGGTCCAGACATCCCCCCCATTAAAAGAGTGAAACCTAATCCCCGGACTACAGAACACTTCCCTTTGCCCTGTACCTCACCACTACGTCACCAAAGGCCTATTTACATCAGTTTTCTTTAATCCAATACATCATATCTAGCTATCAATAAAACTTACAAGACATACCAAAAGGCAAAAAACAAAATTTGAAGAGACAGAGCAAGCAGAGAAACCAGATGTGGCAGGAATGTTGGAATTATTAGGTTGGGAATTTAAGACAACTATGATTACTCTGCAAATGACTCTAATGGACACGATAGACAGCATGCAAGAACAGATGGACATTGTGAGCAGAGAACTGGATATTCTAATTAACCACAAAGAAGTGCTAGAGATCAAAAACACTGTAACAGAAATGAAGAGAGTCTTTGAAGGGCTAATTAGTGGACTGGACCTGGCTGAGGAGCGAATCTCTGAGCTTGAGGATATCTCAGTAGAATCCTCAAAAACGGGAGTGCAAAGAGAACAGAGGCTGAATAAAACAGAACAGAAGATCCAAGGACTGTGGGGACAACAAATGGCATAACATTCACACATGGGGATACTAGAAGGAGGGAAAAGAGAAGAAAGAACAGAAGAAACATTTGAAGCAATAATGACTGAGAATTTCCCCAAATTAATGTCAGACACGAAACCACAGATTCAGGAAGCTCGGAGAACACCAATGATCAACTAGGATTAAAGCCAGAAAAGAAAAGAAACAAAGGAAAAAAAACTACACCTGAGTATATAAACTTCAAATTACAGAAAATCAAAGACAAAGAAATCCCAAAGGAAACCAGAAGAGAAAATATACCTTAGTTATAAAGGGGTAAGGATAAGAGAATTGTATCCAAGTTCTTCTCAGAAACCAAGAAGCAAGAAGAGACTAGAGTGAAATACTTAAAATGTTCACAAATTTTCAAAAAACTAGCTTAAATTCTGTACCTTGTAAAATTTTCCTTCAGAATTTTAGGAGAAATGAAGACTTTATCAGACAAACAAAAATTGATGGAATTTGTTGCCAGGAGACCTGCTTTGCAGTAAAGGTTTTAAAAAAGATTCTTTTGAGCGAAGGGAGTTAATATAGGTGAGAAACTTGGATCTCCATAAAGGAAGAACACTGAAGAAGGGATAAATGAAGGCAAAAGGAGACTTATTTTTCTTAATCTTAATTGACCTAACATTACAATTTGTTAAAAATAATAACAGTGCAGTTGATTTTATGTTTTTATATACATCATATATATATATATATAGCATGTATGTGTGTGTGTATATATATATATATATATATATATATATCTTAAATTGCTTAAAAAAATAAAGTCTTTGAAAATCACAGAGGATAGGGGCACCTGGGTGGCTCAGTGGGTTAAGCCTCTGCCTTCAGCTCAGGTCATGATCTCAGGGTCCTGGGATCGAGCCCCACATCAGGCTCTCTGCTCAGCAGGGAGCCTGCTTCCTCCTGTCTCTCTGCCTGCCTCTCTGCCTACTTGTGATCTCTGTCTGTCCAATAAATGAATAAAATCCTTAAAAAAAAAAGAAAATCATAGAGGATAAGACATGCAGAGCCTGTTTCTCTTGGTTTCTGATTTATTTTAATTTTTTTAAAGTTGTTTTTATTTATTTGAGAGAGAGAGAGAGAGCATGAAGGGAGAGTGAGAGGGACAAGCGGGCTCCCCACTGAGCAGGGAACCCGACATGGAACTCCATCCCAGGACCCAGGACCTGAGCTGAAAGCAGACGCTTAACCAACTGAGCTACCCAAGAACCCCTGATTTATTTTAATTTTTAAACAACTTCATTGAGACATAATTAATATATGAAAATGATATATTTAAGGTGTATGATCTGATAAGTTTTGATATACATGCACACACACAGGCACGTGCCTGTGAAAGCACGAGCGTCATCAAGCAAATGGAAATATTCATCCTTTGTAAATGCTCCCTCTGGCCTCTGTCCTCCTCTTATCTCTCTGCACTCTCCTTTCACAAAGACATCCATATCAATGGATTACTTTTCACGTTAGTTATACTTGAATGGTGTCAGAGAGCAGCCCCCCTTTCTTTTCCTTTGTTCACGGAGTGTAGCTTTTTTAGGATGTGCCCATGTTGTGTGTGACTATAATTCAGTCATTTCAGTTCTGAGTACTATCCAGCGTTATTGATATACCACAGTCTGTGTACTCACTGACCTGTGGAGGCTATTCAGGTGGCTTCCAGGTTGTGGTTATTCTAAATATAGACACACTGGAACTTAATGCACATGTTTTCGTGTGGCAGGTGCTTTCATTATTCTTCGGTGCATAGGGGCACAATGGTTGGATCATGGTAGGTGTATGTTCAACTTTTTAAGAAATTGCTGAACTGTTTTCCAAAAGGTCATCACATTTTATATTCACTAGCAGTATGTGAATTTCAGGTAATCCATATCCTTAACAACATTTAGTGAGGTTGATTTTTTTTTTATATTAGCTATTCAAATGCAGATTTATTGACACCTCAGTGTTGTTTTAATTTTCATTGCCATCGTTATTAATGATGTCAAGACACATTTTAATGCGCTCACTTGCCATCCTTACCTAGGTGATAAAGTCTGTTTAAATTCTCGTCTTGTTGTTGTTGTTGTTGTTGTTGGATTATTTACTTTCTTCTTATTGAATTATATATATTATAGATGCAAGTTTTTCATCATCTATATGGTATGCAAATATTTTCTTTCAATCTCTGGCTGGTCTTTTCATTTTCTTAATAGTATCTTTTGAAGGGCACAAGTTTTGAGTTTTGATGAACTCCAACTGACTACATCTTTTCCATGAAGATTCAGACTCTCAGTATTTTACCTAAAATATATTTGCCTAACCCAGGATCCTAGGTTTTCTTTTTAAAATATTGTTGGTTAATTTTTACATTTAGTATTATGATCTGCTGTGAGTTCATTTCTGTCAGTATGATATATGGATCAAGGTTCATTTTCATGTGGACAAAGATCCAGTTTTTCAGCAACATCTGTGGCTTGAAGAGAATGAAACTGCCTTTGTCTTGAAAGAGGCATATGGATGGACATATGGTGGTGGCACAAAGTGGAATGTCTTTGTATCGTGTAATAAAAGCCCAGTAGAAGCATCCACCATGGGAGAGGTGGACAGAAATAACTGCCCAGCGGAGAGCTTCTGTCATTGTCCGTTCTTGGACTTTCATGGAAGCCTCATGGGCGCAAAGGTCACCTTGGCAGTGATGGGGCCTGTGTGTGGACCTAACAACTTGTGCTCCCACTGACAAAGACTGATTTAGCTACTGCCGCTGGTGATGGTCCATAGGGCCGGGAATTTAATCCAATGCTAATCCCATAATGCAACAATAGTCCTCAGAGAAACCAAAACTGCCTCCTGGTGACAAGTTAAGACCAGGTCCCACAAGGGACAATTCCTCATGCTGACTTAGATTCAACACATGTTTTAGATATGATCTTACATTTCCTGCATTTTCTGCCTCACCGAGTGTTGTTGTCTGAGGACTTACAACTGCCTTTGACCAAGGGATCCTTGTCACAGTGCTGTGGGGTGTTGCGTCTTTCAGACAGCACACCACCTAGAGATGGCATGTATTGGGGGGAAAGAGAGGATAGCCTGTTAAAGTTGTGGCTGGGGGACAAACACCTGCAGTGAAGGATGTCTCCATCAGGATGGTAAACCCAGGACCTTTATAAGGACCCTTGTCAGTTACTCCACGCGAGCAGCTGACAATTAACATGGCAAGATCGCCAACTGCTCATTGGAGAGATGGTCCTTGTGACCTAGTGCACTAAGACTGTCCAAAGTCTTTTTCCGATCCTCATGGAAGTGTTTACTTCAACCAGTTTCTCAGATTCAGGCACCTGTGGATACACCAACAGTGTGATATTGCCCCAAATTATATGCCCCTTCACTGAATGGGAGGACTGGAAGGGGGAGCAGGGACTGACACCAAATCTTTTATCCATGCACCACAGGACTGAATGTTCAGTCGGTTGTTTTACATTAGGAACAAATGGGTTTCAGTGGATTTATTGTATCATTGATCATGATTTTATTTTCTACCACTGCTTGAAGGCATTTGATAAAAATAACCTAGCAAGAATTATTTCTCTTATTGATTTTTAAATGCCCTTCGATTTTGGACAGGTTCTGACAATGGGCCAAGTGATGTCAATATTACTTAGATTCTCAGTCAATAATGCTTTTGGAAATTAAGCTTTCATGACCACGAAGAACCAGTGAAAACAGGTGTGCTCTCTTGCCTACACCAATAGAGATTTCAGTAGATATAATTTATTTTAAAGCATCTTACATATGGTTTCAGATTTGCGTGTTAAAGATTTAAAGCACTTTAGATAAGTTGGACCCATTCCCTTCAAACCCATAAAAGAAAGAAATATCCTCTTTCAAACTAATAGCATCAGTTTATTAATGCAGTGCCAGAATTGTAGCAGAAACCGTTGTTTTGTATTTATGGGCATGAACATAGTTGCCAAAGATAAAAACAAGACTGTCAGCTATAACATACATAATGCAGAATTCAAGTGATGTCTAAGAATTCATTGCACCCAGTTGATCAGTGTCTTCATGCCTCGTGCTGTCCCTTCCAGCTATTTCTCTTGGCCGACAAGCCGGAAGCCGCATGGCTCGGACAGTCCACGGGAGCAGTGCTATGCTGGTGTAGACCACGGTTCTTTTCTGACGCCTACTTCAAAATGTTTCCCAGGACCCGTCTGTCCTGCTGTCTGGGTGGAACTCTGGGGAGTCAACCACGTGTTTGCAGAGGAGCTGATGCAGACTCCTCTGGCTGCTGTCCCGGGAGCCCCACGGCCATCCCCGCATAGATGGGACAGTCTTTCCACTTTTGAAAGAGAAATGATCATACTCCTCGAAATATCATGTCAATCTTCCCACCTGCTTGTTTTATTTTCCATTGGATTTCCATTCCAGAAGATACAATACTGAATTAATTAGCAACAGGGAACTCCAGGGAACAATGCTCTTATTGGAAAACATTCACTCTAACTCTAAGGATTCCGTTTGATAGTAAAATACTCAAATTAGAATAATGCCTTTATTTTTGTATTGCACAGTCCAAAAAGTCCTAAGTTATGGAGAATACACAATAAAAATGACCTGTTTTTTTTTCACAGTGCCCACTACTCAAAATAAATGAGGATCTCATTGCAAGAAATAATAGACCAGAAAAACAGCATATATTCCCTTCCAGAGTGAAATATCTGTTGCATGCTTCGTGATTGTTCCATATTTAGTCACCCTGGGTCTTTTGGACAGTAGCTAATGGAGGATTATTGCCAGTTAGTTCACTTTTCCCTCAAATGATGAGTAACCCAAACTAGCATCAACAAAACATTGAAGCTTTTAACCAAAACTTCAAATGACTTACATGGCTCTGTTCTTCTAAACTGCAACTATAATTTTATAGAATTTAGTACTTAAATTTAAAATAATTACCCAGAAAAATAAATAAATAAATAAAATAATTACCCAGAAAAAATGATATGATATTACAAAGCACAACTGAACTTCACAGTACACACACACACACACACACACACACACACTACAATACCCTTTGGCTCCAGATGGCAGTTACTTCTCAGGCCTTCTCCTGTTGATACAGAATAAGAATGAAATAATGGTTTTAATTTGCATTCTTTGCTGCTGGCACCTCGAGCTCCAAACATGTTATTAGTTAGTCAGTGCCTTCAGTATTTCATAAAAAATTATTAGCTCATATGCACATTAGATCAAATGTTAGCATTTTTCCAAGAGAAGAATGTGAAAGTTAGGAGTGTGCCTACCATTAGGAGACCAGAAGGACCGTTATGCAAATCCTGTGACCCGCAATATTAAGCTGACACATATACAATATTAGCACTTCTCCTTACTCTTCTCAACTGATTATTAACATGAAAAAGCATCAAAATGAGCATTTTATTACCACCAACGGACTAGGCGAGCTTTGTTGTTGGTAAAAGTACACATCACCAATCAAAATTTTAAACAGCTGGATTATTTTTCAAACTAATTTAAAACAAAGGACTTATGACTGTAATTAGACTTTCATATTCAAAAAATATATTTGATTCCTCATCTTTTTCCCTTATACGTTGTTTGGTTTCAAAGAACATGTTAGCCTTTTAAAATCTGTTTCTTTTCCTGTGAAACAATGGGAATGATAACTGATCTTTCCCTTCATTAAATGTACGTCTAACATTTCCTATGGGCCAGACATTGTTAGTCACCTAATATCATGGAACAACAAAACATGTTTCTCCTTTACTCACAAGGCTTCAAATCCTAGAATTTTGTTAAGTAATATCTAATGATGAAGAAATGATGAAGAAAATGCTAGTCGATATTACATGCAGCTATGCTGAGCCATTCGGTGGCGAGCTCTCTGTAGGGGAGCTAATATATATTAGTGACACGTCCATAAACAGAACAGAGGCTGCTGTCCCTGTGGCTCTCACATTCCAGCACAGAAAGGATAATCGATCATCAATAACAGTAGTCCCTATAAAATTATGTGTTGCACTGGGACGGGATGCATGTCGTGCAAAAAAAAAAAAAAAAAAGTAGATAAGGGACCGATGAACTGCGGCTGCATAGGGCATGGCTGCGAGAGTGTTAAGCAGAAGAGTCAGGGATGCTCTCGTTGAGAAGGTAATATAGGAACAAAATACTCAAAGGATTTAGGGAGCTACTCGCAGGATGGCCCGGAAGAGGCTGCTGCAGAAGGGAGGCACCTGGAACTAAGCACCCAGGCAAGGTTCTTCTCAGTGCACTTTGAAACCACCTTGAAGCCCGCATGGCACGAGCACAGGGAGCAAAACTGCACAGTGGAGAACCAGACTCAGAGGGGTGGAACCAGATCACCACCTGGGGTCTAGTAGCACACTGCCCAGGGCTCCACTTCTCTCTGTGTGGAAACGGGGATGTACGCCCGGAGTATGAAGACCTGCCTTCCCGTTTGGACCTCTGCCTTTAGTACTGAGGAGAGACTATGGAGGGGCACGGGAGGAACAGGGGGATCCTTTAATCCTTTCAATAATCCAGATATTGTTCATTTATACTCCTCTTACTTCCTAGATGAATCTAAGAAAGTTAGAAGTTTACAGCTAGGTCGTCCATATTATGGTGTCTAAAGAGGATATTGATATTTTCTTTTTTTTTTCTTTAAATAACGATGTTCTAAATATATGTTAATTTGAAAAACCCTAATTAAGTGGTAAGTAATATAAAATTATTTGGGGAAAGAGGGGAAAATCATAAAAAGAGAAACTGTTTTAGATGAATGAGAAATTATTTTAAATATGCACTTTGTATAGAATGTCAATAAATAAAAACTTGTTCGTGTGCTTTAGGCATTGACTTAGATAAAAGTTTCAAGGATACTTTTTTTTAAGATTTTATTTATTTATTTGACAGAGAGAGATCACAGTAGACAGAGAGGCAGGCAGAGAGAGAGAGGGAAGCAGGCTCCCTGCTGAGCAGAGACCCCGATGCAGGACTCGATCTCAGGACCCTGAGATCACCACCTGAGCCAAAGGTAGTGGCTTAACCCACTGAGCCACCCAGGAGCCCCTCAAGGATACTTTTCAATAGCTTTTTAAAAATATTCTAAAACAAAACGTGTTGAATAAGCTAAAATGCATGTATATAGATTCAGTAAAGTTTATCCCAAACTTATTTTCTAAACATTTTGAAAATCAGTTAGATTCCAATACTCTGTGCCTGGAACGGAATTGCATGATCAAAATGGTACTCAGCCTCAAGGACAACTCCAACATAATAAGACAAACCACGTAATTCTAATTTATTTGAAAGCTTAGATTTTCCATTTCTGTACTGACTTCGTAAAGGTCCTGCATTCCAAGTGATTTTATTTTATTTTATTTTAAACACAGGAAATCATGTTTTCATTTCGGTAAGTATAAATATTTTGTAAATAAAAGGGAAGATATTAACTTTACTTCAGTCCGTTTTTCTGAGCACAGTGAGTGAACTGTTTTTGTTTTAAAGTCTGACCCATGTTTCAGTCTTGGAAGAAACAGAATATTGGTAGAACGACAATGAGGCATTTTCCTGCATTCTCTCCCTAGTTCCTAACATCCCCATAATGGAAGTGAATCCATGCAGATTTTTGTGGGTTTTTCTTTATAATCTTAAAAGCATGAGTAAAGACAACTCTGACATTTGAAAAAGGCTCACAACAGTTTAGTCAAAGAATTGGTTGACAGTTACTTGTAAACTTGTTGGTTCACAACTGGTTAAAAAGTGCATGACAATCAAAATGAGGAAATCCTACAGCAACCTGCTTCCAGAGGTGAGCTGCTCTGGTCCTGCAGGATGGGAATTGGTCTCAGAGCTTCTAACATAGAACTGAAGTGGAAAACCTTTCCTGCATTTATTTTGTTCATGGTAAATGGCTCTGCCCCCTCTTTTCTCTTAACTCATGTGAAATGATGCTAATTTTTCTAACTGATGTCTATTATATTCTTTCCTTTGTTCACATACCCTTCTTAATAGTTTCCCCTCCCTATGACTCAGCTTCTCCCTTTAACTTTGGTCAGGAGAAAAGAGAAGGAGAGAGAAAGGAACAACCGAGAGGGGGAAAAGCTGATTGATAAATCCAGTGTAAAACGTAAATGTCATGTTTCACATTCTGTCATGTCTTGACTAGTACAGTTTTACTGTCAAGACCTCTGGAAATCATCATAAGCTGATCTCAATACACTTGGAGTGATCAGGAGGACAGGAGGTTTGATGTCTACACTGGGTGTATATGAGGCCTGTGGTCCTTGGACATTGGTATATTTGAGATAGGTCAGCAACCACCTGGAGCTTTTAGTGTACTCTCCTAATCTAACCATCTTGTTTCCAGCTTTACTTGTAAGTTCAAGCTATGTCACTGTGCTTTCTCTATCAAAGATGCGGGATTTCCACAAAGTAGTCTGAAAGCTGCAGTGCACTGATTAGGAAGTGTCAAGAGACTTCCCAAACTCAGGGATTCTGTAGTATTGCAGGTTCCTACTCTAAGTCCACTTTGTCTCCGAGGGCTGCAAGGTCAGCGTCTTTAATGGGGTCCAATTAAGAGAAGCCTAAGGAGACCCTGAGGAAAACAGAACAATGACCTAAGTAGAAGAAAATTACTCTGAGCAAGTTTCAAACATGATCGTCATTTAAGTTTGGAAAGAGTTTTCACCAAGATGATCTCATAATAACTCTATCAGTAAAGTCTATTTATTAAAGTGCTAAGGAAATTAATAAACATCTGTCTAGAGGGAATACTTAATATATCTAATCATTCTTCAAAACACAGTAAAATTATTACTGTTTAACATATTCTGTATTGACAATGGCATTTGACAAAGAAAAAAAATTGACAAATGCTTCAGTCTCTTCAAAGCTGTTAAGATAGACCTGTGACTTTTCAATCATTTTAAATAAGAAAAAAAGTGTGAGAAATATCTATTATAGAATGTAATACTCTGATAGCATACCTTCCTTAGGTATTGTCTCCTTGCCTTTTCATTGTAGTGAAAAAAAGAGGCATGCATAGTATTCTAAATGTTTCATAAAATATATTTGTTTTTCTTTATAAAATTACTAGGAGGTATTTGAAGTCTTTTGATAGCAAAAATAGGTAGAATATTATTAAAATAAACTATTTATTAAAAAGAGAAAAAAATCAAGTTTTATTATTTAAGTTTATATTTCAATGAAATGTTGAAGAAATATAGATATCAAAAAATTTGAGCAAAATTGATGCAATATAGTTTTAAAATATAAGGAAATCTGTTGCATAAGCTTCCTAGGTGTTTTGTTTTTTTTAACATTTTATTTACTTATTTATTTGAGAGAGACAGAGAGAGCATGAGTACAGGGAGGAGTAGAGTGAGAGACAAGCAGACTCCATGCTGAGCATGGAGCCCAAGGTGGGGCTTGATCCCATGACCCTGACATCATGACCTGATGCTGAACTGACTGAGCCATCCAGACAACCCTAAGTTTCTTAGCTTTTTATAGCTGGCTCAGAGTTACTTGCATTTTTAGATAACAGGCTGCAAACTAAGGTACATCTTATGTTTACATGAAATAAAACATCCACTTTTTAAAATCAGCTTTATTGAGTTATAATTTGTATACCATATGATACGACCTAATCAATATGCCATGAATTATATGGTATAGTAATTATAAAATTAATCAAATTCAATGGCTTTTTGTACATTCACAAAATGGTGCACCCATTATCACTGTATTATTTCAGAGTATGTCTATCATTTCCAAAAGAAACCCCACACATATTAGCTGCTGGTCCTCATACCCCTGAAGCCAAACTCCAGCAAACCCTGATATGATTTCTGGGTCTATGGATTTACACTCCTGAACATTTCAAATAGAGGTTCAAAAGAATCCTCCTTCTGTAAGCTAACTTTTCACTGTGTGTCTGAGGGAAAAAAATTTTAAATATCTTTGTATTTCCCGAAATCAGTTGATACCTAGAAGGTGCTCAATAAACATGCAATGGATAATATCAGGGTGAATCACAAATAAAAACAAAGTAAAACAACACCAATTAAAGAATTATATTTGCTATATTTAAATATGCATATATATCAATTCTATATCCATGAATATCTTTCATATGGTTGGATTTCCTTTTGAACTGATATCAGTTAATTTTTTAAAAAACAGGAAAGCAGAAAAGGTAGGTTAGTTTGCAGAAATTTTAAATTTGCTGTATCCAGCAAAGCCACATGTTTCTCTCTTTTTTTAAGGAAAAAATAAAGCCTTGGGGATATCCATCCATCCCCCTATTGTGTGAACACAAGATCTGTGTACTCTTTAAATAGGTCATTTTCTGAAACTTCATAAAAGTGTGTGTGTGTGTGTGTGTGTGAGAGAGAGAGAAAGAGAGAGAGAGAGAGAGATCTGAAGTGCTTGCATTACTGTAATTTTACAAAGGTTTCAAAGAAGCACCTGACACAGTTCAGAATATTTCTAATGATTTATTTCTCTGGGAAGGCGTCATGATTTACTACCACCGTAAGCTGGAGAGAGCTTCTCGGTGCCCACCAACACAATGTGATTTGATATCGTGCCCAGAAATGCCATCACAAGCAAATGTCTCTCTTCAAGCAGGAGAACATTATTGCGTAAGTTCCCCACAGAGCTATTTTCTAAATTGTCTGAGAAAGTAGAGTGGGACTTACTGAAAAGAATAAATGTTTCTCTTACCCTTGTGGTTGGCAAGAAGAAAGGAGCTGATTGTCAGAAGGTGGGTACTGGAGAGTAAACGGGAAATTGCCTCCATTTATATCCTGCCTTTTTCTAGAAGCCCCAGCAGGGTTTACTTTGCACATTTGCATTCCAGGTTTTCAAAGCACTTCATTTCTATGTTATCAACATACATAGAGTTCTTGTTAGAGCAGGAATTATTATTTCTTTAAAGACTAAATCACATGGAAATCTTGACACCTAATGTAGAGAGAGATCTTGGGAATTGTAGATCACTGTCAATTAAAATGCACCTTTAATGCTGAAGTTTCAGTCTTTCAAAATGGGCTGTAAAGTACATATCGACAGATATAGATTCTACTATATACAGGAACATATGAGATGAGGAAGGGTTGAATGCAGGTGTTCTGTGCCATTACCAACAGCTCTGCTTCGCACTGGTCAGACTGTGTATCATGTACTCTAGCTTCTGTTTTGGGAAGAGATTTGTAAATTGCTGGATGGAGAAGACAATCAAATGTCGGGAGCAAATGTGCTCATTGAGTCAAATGCTTTCCCATGTTTGGATTGTTTTCTTCCCTGCTTTGTTGTTTCTCCTCATAATGCCAACTCAGGAAAAAAAAATACAGTTTCATGTAATAAAAATTCCACCTAATCCAGTTCAATTTAATATGTAAATTTGTCTTAGAGTGTCTCCTCTTCCCCACCTCAGGGAGAAGAATTAGTAAAAACAGAGGATAGCACTGTTGAATTTGAAAATATTTGCCCAATTAACAGACATCTATGGCATTTATTTCTACTGCATGGTGCTAATTTGGCTAAGGCTAAATTGTCAATGTTAGATTCTTATAGCAAAAGATAATTGCAGTGGTCTTTGAGTTTCTAGCATTGGGTCTGAATTGGAGGCATTAATGTAAACTAAGATATTTTAACATAGATTTGGATTTATATAATATCTATACATATAGGAAATTACATACAGGTATGCATGAGTTTATATATATGTGCATTTGTATATTTATATTTCTTAACAAAGTCTGGTGAGAACAACTAGAAACAATGACATCGACGTAGGAATGAGTATAATTGGCACCCAA
Source organism: Mellivora capensis (assembly GCA_004024625.1). Taxonomy (NCBI): domain Eukaryota; kingdom Metazoa; phylum Chordata; class Mammalia; order Carnivora; family Mustelidae; genus Mellivora; species Mellivora capensis. The sequence continues at coordinate 34,941 of PISX010001017.1, read as the reverse complement.
ATCTTGGTTTCTAAATACCATTCTCCACAAAAAGAACCATATCTACTTGGAGAGATGGCTTATCCCTAGGCTTATGTTGGAAAAGCACAAAATGGATCTAGAATCCCTTGTGTCTAAAAGTAAAACAACTCACAAAGAATAATTAGGCCATATCCAAAGAGCATGGGGACTTCATGAAAGGGGTCTGTGTGATCATGTCTAGGGCAAGTTGAGCACAAAATAAATAATGATCATAATGGTTTGTTACACTTTGAATAAAAAAATGGAATCTCTCAGTATATATGGAAAAGAAAATTAAACGGATTAATAAATAAATGGGAGAGGAAAAAGCTCTCTCCTGTAGAATACCAACTCATAAATAGGGAAGAAATAATTGGATTAAAATCACCATTTGACAATCATCAGAAAAATCTCAGATTGAGGCAAGAAGCATCAATGATGCTAAAACTGCTTGGTGCAAGTTGGATCAGGATCAAATAATTTTATAATTTTAAAATATTTCCCCACAAAATACATATTAAATCACTATTTAATATGTTTAACTTTATTATTCATATATCCTTTACTGTGGAGAAATTGGGCAACCATCATGATGACCAAGTGATAAATCCTAATCTTTTGGGACAAACCAATCCTGTGTCCCTCTTGACATGGTGTATTGTGTAGAGCACATCCTGACCTTCATGGGTTTTTGGGACCTAAGGGCATAACCTGTGAGGAACTTGCGCAGAAAACCAAGCACATGGATATTCTTCAAAACAACTGGCCTGTCCTCTTCAAAAAATTCTGACTTCTAAAAACAAGAAAGATAGAAGAATTGTTCTAAGTGGTGGAGATGAAAGGTAGAAGATATCTATAGAAAACACATGATCCTGGATTGTATTCTGAACCTAGTCATGGAATTTTGGGGTCAATTGGTGAAATAAAATTGGGTTCTGTGGATAAGATGGTAATATTGGGTTGTGTTGATGCACCTGAGGTGAAAGTTGAGCCCTGGCTGTATGACAAAATGTCCTTGTTTTTAGACAAAAAATACTAAGGTGGTAAATGGTAAGTAATAGCATGTCTGCAAGTCATCTGTGAGTTTTAAGACAGTTTTATGTACTATTTTGACAGGTTTTCTGAAAACTTAAAATCCTTTGAAAATAAAAAGTCAAAAGTCGAAATGAGAAATTATATTTCTGGTTGGGAGATTGTTGACAGTGGGAAGGAGCAACTCAAGCTGGATCTCTGGGTGCTAATTTTGTAGCTTTTTTTTTTTTCTTCAGTAGTAAATATACAGAGTATTTTCACTTAGACAACAACATCAGATCCCTGTGGAGTTCAGTTAGCACCTGTTAAAACTTCCTAATGTTGCTAATTAAGAATATCTGTAACTAAAAGGCCTAGATTTCAGTATTTATTGACTAATATAACCTACACAATATCCAGAGTAGAATTTTTGTTTCGCTAGGAATCCCAGAGTTGTGAACAACAGGGAGCATATATAAATTTTCAATATGTCTTATTCGCATCAAACCTGTGAAGGCTTTCCTAAGAATGATTTCCTACGTGAGAGTATCCTTATTATGGAAATCTGAATTCAAGGTACCCGGAGCCTAGTCCGTGTCAATCACTTTAATTACAGCATCATGAGCGTGAAATTTGTATTATCAATATCCCCTATCTGTGGTATTCTCTAACAGGATGGTTCCTTCCTTAATTTAACTCTTTCATCTCCTATTTTCTTAAACTAGTTTAAATCATCTGGTGCTTCCTATGTTCTCCATGAATTCACTGGGTTCACTTTCTATTTTCCACATTATGTAGGACACAGTTTGGCCGTTCGCTCAGCCAAGCGCATAATGAGGTTGCCTGTATCTGCAGCTTCAAAGACCAGGGCTTGCAAACAGCTTCCTAGGAGCACTGAGGCTTCTCTCTCTTCCCCAAAACGAAAGCCAGAGCCCCATGCCTTACCGCAGCACCCAAATTCCAGAGACCAAATTTGATTTCAGTGATCTATTGCTGCAATGCCACTATCTTGGAAAGCAATGTCTTACAATTAAAATATTCTATCCTATATCACAAACATATGGGTCAAAAATAGGTCTGAATGGAGAGAGCTATTTTTCTGCCCTGTGTATTGTCACGAAAGGGTGATTTGATAGTATGCAGCTGGTGGAGGGATTGCAGGCTCCAAGATGGCGTCAGTCATAGGTCTAATTAATACCTGCTTGGAAATGCAGGTGCCTGGGCTCAGCTGGGCCACCCTCCCTTTCCACGTATCTCATCACTAATGTTGCTGGACAGCTTACACGGCAGCTCAGGGATCTGAATGTTTTCAGGGAGAGAGAGGAATCTACTACTGTCTTAGTAAAAGAGCCCAGAAAACAGAATAGTGCTTTCATTAACTGCATTCCATTGGTCAAACCAGCTTAGTCTGCCCAGATCATAGGGTCACCTCACCATTATATGAAGGTCAAAGAATCTTTGGCCATCATTAACCTTCCAAAAGAGATCATAGATTTTGTAGTTATGCTTTAATATAAATGATGCTGTATTTACAGATTAGTTTAATCATGACTAACCAACTAATAAGTAATAGACAAATGTAAATTTTTATAATTAACCTCACTAGCAACATAAATATTTCCTCTAGATAATATAAGTAACTACTACAATTCCCCAGAAAAAACTCTTCAGATAGGACCAAAGGACCAGAACAGTGCCATCACAAATAAAGATAGGTGAATGACCAATAATCATATTAAAAGAGGGCTCAACATCATCTTCAGAGAAATAAGGATTGAAATAATAAGAAGATACCACTTCACAACAACTAGAATTGCTAGAATTAAAAGTCTGACCCCCTCTAAAACTCACGTAACTTTGTGTCAACTGAATTTCAGTTAAAAAAAAAAAAAAAAGCTGACATCAAATGTTCATGAGGGGGTGGATCTACTTAAATTCCTGGATTTTGGGGGGGTGCCTGGGTGAGTCTGCAATTAAAAGTCTGCCTTTGGCTCAGGTCATGATCCCAGGGTCCTGGGATCCAGCCCCGCATTGGGCTCCCTACACGGCGGAAAGCCTGCTTCTCCCTCTCCCACTCTCCTCTGCATGCGTTCCCTTTCTCGCTGTATCTCTCTCTGTCAGATAAATAAAAAAAAAAAACTTTAAAAAAGATTCCTGGATTATTAGTGGAAGTATAAAAATTTTTCAAGCCTTTTGGGAATTTTTTGTCATTTTGTTATAAAATTAAGCTTGTGTCTACTTTATGATCCAGCAGTATGACCACTAGGTATATGAGAGCAAAGAGTATATATGTCTGCAAAAACTTGTACATATTTATCCAGCTTCAAAGCCTACTTGCACAAGCATTTGTTTTATAGTTGCTATGTATATATTGGCAAACCCATCAATTTGGGAAAATAAAATTTAGAGATATTTGTATATTTAAATACTATTCAACATGAAAGCAAACTGAACTAGCAGTGATGAATAATAATAAAATCATCTTGAGTGAAAAATCTAGATACAAAAGAAAACATACTGCATTATCCAGTTTTTAGAAAAAAAAAACACAAACAGATATAACCTATAGTAATAGAAATCAAAATATTATTTGCTTCCGGGGAAGGGAGGGCTGACTAGAAGAAGGCAAAAGGGAGTTTTTGGTGTTCTTATACTGATTGTTTCTCCTACTTGGGATGCTCTTGTCCCAGAGTTCTGACTCATTCCTTCAATTCCTTCAAATTGTTCACCTGCATTATCTCCTTATCTGTGTCTGGCTTATTTCATTTATCATAAAGTCCTCCAGGCTCACCCCTGTTGTAACAAATGGTAGGATTTCTTTTTTTTTATAATGACTGAATAATATCTCATTGTATATATATAACCATAATTTCTTTATCCATTTATCCATCAATGAACACTTCGTTTGTTTCTGAATCTTGGGTGCCACACTGCACTTGGGAGAGCAAATATCTCAAGATCCTGATTTCCTTTCCTCTGGATATATACCCAGAAGTGGGATCATTGGATCATAATAGTGGTTCGATATCTTGAGGAAACTTCGCACTGTTTTGCATAATGGCTGTACCACCACCAGAGCACAAGGATTCCCTTTGCTCCACATCTTTGCCAACACATGTTATCTGTTGTCTTTTTGATGATAACCATCCTGACAGGTGTGAGGTGAAATCTCATCGTGGTTCTGATTTGCACTTTCTTGTTTATTTTTTACTTGATCAAGGCTCTGATGGCTTCATCCTAGAACTCTTATGACTTCAGATGTCTCATTCCTCAAAACTTCCCACATATCCCTGTACCTTCCCCTCCACATGTAACTATTTTAATTGGTTCTCAAAATATTTATGACCTAGAGGCAGTGATGGTATTATGTCAGTTGTGGGGAAAATAAAACTCAAAACACCTAAAAGAATCATTAACTAGAAAATACCAAGGCCTAAGAATGAAATCCTACTTATTCATTCATAATGCAGTGTCCAAAGCACTACCAAAAAGAAACTCTTTGCTTTGTTTCAATTAATTTATTGCTAATGTATTCTGACACATATGACCTTAGTTGATCTTAAGTTAAAAATCACCAATTTACTTGCTGTTATAACAAGGTCAAGTAGTTTATTTTCCCTAAAATTTATTTCCTTTCACTCTGTACAGATGCACAAAGACTTTCTACCACACACACACACACACACACACTCCACCTTGTATTTGTTTGGGGGAGAAATTCTGCTAGTTTTATAGAAGTTTTTCCAATAGATTCAAACTGATTTAGAAGACTTTACTTTAAAACCAATAGGCAGTATCTATATTACAATATCTGTGGTTTTTAAATTTTTTTTGTTTTTTTGTTTTTTGCATTCCTATCCCTCTGAGTTCATGCTCATCAATCATACTAGGAAGCTGACTTATATTCTCCACACTTCACCACTAACTAAATTAGAGAGCTGAAAAACTTACTCAAAGTTTAAAATGTGATAAACATAATCAAATTGCTCTAGTCAAATTCTAACAGTGGTGAATAGATGACACTAATTACCTTTTCTTATTATGCTACAAATGTGGTTTACTCCATCTTTATTCATGAAGAAATATCATGCTTCCCACTAAAGGGACTGCAGCAAGATGTAATATTGGCTTATTTGTTTCCTTAGTCTTACTTCTTTCTTTCACCAGCATCTGAGAGCTGCAATTTTAAGCTGCAATATATTTATATGCAGTACTTTTTTTTCTTTTGCCCACTTTGGAAGATAATTGTTACTCACTGCAAAGATTCATAATTCCACATAAACAAATGCTTTTAAAACTCCAGTAAAATGATGGAATTTTATTTGATGAAGCTTATTTTTGTTTTGTAGGGAGCGAGATTGTTTCAAATCAGTTAGCTTGGAAAACAAGTGGGACATATGCAAGGAAAATGCATCAAGATGGGATAAATTGTACCATTCTTTCCAGAAAGAGTACAAATATACTGCTTTTCGAACATGTCCATTTTTACATGGGGAACTTTTTCTGTAATTCACCTTGAAAATTTTTTATGAGAAATAACTGGTCGAACTCACTTACATGCTCTTTGGCTTAAATAATTCACATGCGTATTTCCAGAGGTCAGTATAGAGGCAGTTGCACAGGCTCGTCACTGAACGATTGCACACTCATTCCTCACATCAAGTGGTGCAGAAGGAAATTTATGCAGACACTTGATTTTGTCAGGCAGCCAAACTCTGCTTTGTCCTTTCGCTTGTAAGGTGAGAACACCTGAGTCTTTCCTTGTGAGTCTCTAATACTTACTTTAGGATATTAAAACAATAAACAGAATAACAGATATACAATAAGGTATTGATTAATTTTAGAATCTTGGAACCTTGGAATTTCGAACATGTCAATATGAGATTCATCTGCTGTTCGATGAAGAAGAAGATTTAGACACAAAGAGAAATTAGAAGTTGTTACCTTGGACCTAGAAGTTGAATTGATGAGTGTGGTTTCTGATTCCCCTAGAAAAAATTCATACGGGGATACAAGATAAGGACCAAAAATAAAATAAAGCTTGGAAATAACTTGCAGGACAGGAGAAGCTGGTACACAGGACACTCACCATGCCTGATGTTCCAGATTCTTAAAAGCACATCCTTTCAGGGGTGCCTGGGTGGCTGAGTTGGTTAAGTGTCTGCCTTCCGCTCAGATCATGATCTCTTAGGGTGCTGGAATCAAGCCCCACGTAGGTCTCCCTGCTCAGGGGAGAACATGCTTCTCCCTTTCTCTCTGTAGCAAGCCCTGCTTATGCTCTTTCTCTCTCCCTCTTTCTATCTCTCTCAAATAAATAAATAAAAATCTAAAAGAAAAACCACTATACTTCCTCTCAGTTTTAAAATGACAAGTAATGCAATTACAAAATGAGTAGAGGACCTGAATAAACATTTCTCCAAAGAAGACATACAGATGACCAACAGGCACATGAAAAGCTGTTCAACGTCACTCATCTCAAAGAAATGCAAATCCAAACCACAATGAGATATCACCTCACACCTGCCAGAATGGCTAACATCTAGAAGACAAAAAATAACAAGTGTTGGTGAGAATGGGGAGAAATGGGAACATTTGTGGACTATTGTTGGGAATGCAAACTGGCATAGCCACTGTGGAAAACAATATGGAAGTTCCTTCAAAAACTAAAGTAGAAATAGCATATGATCCAGTAATTCCACAACTGATTTTTATTCAAAGAAAACAAAAATCTTAATTCTGAAAGATATAGGCCCCTCTCTGTTTATACCACCATTATTTACATTATCTAAGACATGGACGCAGCCCAAGTGCCACCGATAGATGAATGGATAAAAAAGATGTACACATAGAATGGAATGTTACTCAACTGTAAAAAGAAAAGAATGCTCTCTTGCCATTTACAACAACATGGATGGACCTAGAGAGTATTATGCTAAGTGAAATAAGTCAGGCAGAGAAAGACAAATACTATATGAGTTCACAAATATGTGGAATCGAAAAAATAAAACAAGTGAACAAAGAAATGAAAAAAACATAAAACAGACTTAACTACAAAGAACCACCTGAGGTTGACAGAGAGGAGGTAGATGGCAGGATGGGTGAAAAAGACAAAGGGATTGAGAGGAAGAAACTTTCAGCTATAAAATAAATGAGCCATTTATTTTATAAAATAAAAAAATACAAAATATAATACAAAATATAAAATTAAAAAAGTACAGCACAATGATATTCTAATAATGCTGTTTGTGATAGGGGGTGACTACACTTACTGTGGTGAACACTGAGTGATGTCTAGAATTGTTGAATCAATATGCCATACATCTAAAACTAGTACAACATTGTATGTTAGTTACACCCTGATTTAAAAAGGAAAAAAAAAAGGTGACCTGGTTCAGATGCTAAGTTAGGCGGGCACTCCATTATGGGCAATTATAATGGATTTATATTTTATCTTCAAAGTAAATGAAGCCTTAGTAGGGCTTTAAATAGGGAAGTTACCTAATGTAATTCATGTTGTAAAGCCACATGACCTTGGGTGAGTTACTGATTGCAGGGAACAAAGACAAATAGGTCCGGAGTGGCTCAAACAGAGGGAAAGGGGGAAGGTGGTGTGGGATTAAGTCAGAGTCCAAGTTGGTCATTCCTCCTGAGATCTTGTTGTGTGCAGATTAATTGTAGTGCTACCACTGTGGAAGCAGGGAGAGTGGTTGGAGCTGATTGTGACATTCCGGCAAGAAGCAATGGGCTAACAGTAGAAGACATGGATGGGTTTGTTATATGTGCTGGACAGAGTAGACCAGATGGACTAATGGATTCAGTGATGTCTGTGAGGAGAGTGGCTGCAAGTATGACTCCTGGGTTTACTGGTTAAGCAAAGAGATGGGGGTTATTTAGGTAATGGGGTAGGAATGTATATTATATGGAGGGAAAAATGTCTTCTGCTTTAAAATCTTAAGTTTGGTAAGTCTTGGAACATACAAATCAGAATGATAAATTATTTGTGCAAGCTTGGGGACCATAGGACACTGATGTGATGATCTGGGGATTATTAGAAAATAGGTGATATTTAGATTAAATTATTATTTGTTCCTAAATTGATATGAAATAAATTTTGAAAAAAAGTACACTGTAGATACACTTTCTGATGGCAAAAAAATTTTGCGACCCCTGCATATTTTTAAATGTGAATTAATGGAAGAGTTTAGAATTCTTGGACTGTGTTTCAAAATTCTCTCTCTCTCTCTTTTTTTTTTTTTTCTTTTCCAAAATTCTTTTAGTAGATAGTTTTGTTGTCCTCTGGGAATTGTGTTGCTGAGGAAGGGCTAGACTAGCCTGGTTTTGTCTGGAAGGTGACGTGTTAATTCTGTTTTGAAATTGGTCCATTTTTTTCTTTATTGTAAGAGTTTGAAAGCCTAATCAAGATATGCTTTATAGGTGATTAAATGTAAATAACTCAAGTGATATTTTGTGTATAATCTCAACCTGCACATGCAGGTCTTTCTGAATTCGTGAAGGCTTCCTCCTTTTTTGTAGACATTCCCATTAGTGCAATATACTCGCTTAGACTAAAGACTATGAAAAATTCACATTCTATAATGTGGCTCTTTAGCATTGATAATTGTGTATTTTTTTTTCTTCAATTTAGTAAACTTTGACCTTTCCTTTGCATTTTGGGAAAGTTTACATTGAAACCAAGTCTCCATGTCAGTGACTTGGTTACGGTATGTTTTATATTCGTTGCTGGTTTTAATTTTTTAAGGTATTTTCACATAATTACTTACATACTTTTACTAACTTTTCAAGCTCTTAAATTTTTGAAGTTCATCCTATTTTCTTTATATTCTGTAATCATTTGTTTCTTAAAATATATGCCTTCTTTGATTTTCTTCCAAAAAAGGGTATTTTAACTATTTTTTTCATTTAATAGAATAAGTATCATTCAAAGGAATGTTTTTCATCTCTTTTACATATATTTTCTCTCATTAACTGATGCATTTGTATATAATTTTCAAGTGTAACAAGTATATTTTTAAAATACTTCATACTAATCTATCTTTGCTTTAAAATATTTTGACCTATCTCACTTAGTTACCTTCTTAGGCTGATAAAGTATCTGAAACTGGTTGGTTGGTAGAGTATACACTGAGTATACGGAGTATATAATCTACTTTCTCTCATTAAAAGGGGTCGGAATTATCATAAAACTTCCTCACCACATGTATTTCCCTAAATATGTCAAACACATCAAAAATTATAATTGGCAACTTTTATGTACATCTTATACGTTTAAGAAATGCTCCTCATGTTTAGATTTTTATTCTCACTAGTTGAAAAGTTTGTTGAAAAATTAACGTAAGAGTAGTCTCATGCTATTGGGCTCTTAGCTTGATGGAGCCACATGACGTGTCTGCTTTTACCTAAGGCAACACTATGACCCTGAATGCTTCAAAACCAGTCTCAGCCCTAATGAGATGTGTGACAGAATTAAGCACCTTCAGAGAGTGTGCAAGGCACCTTCACATTTAACTCATCTTGCTGGAGAGAGTCTACCATTTGGGTTCTACACATTTCTTCCTTGTCTTCCTGGACTCCTTCTGTCTGACTTCTACTTGTAAATTAAGAAGGTTGAATTTTTACCAAAAATGAACTCTTAGTCCCCACTAAATTGTACACAGCTCTCTGGAAAAGTTGTCTCCTGGTTTCCTGTTTGTAGTACTTTTTCCTTTTTGGATTTTACCTACTTTTTTTCCCCCTCTAATCCTTCCCAAATTCTGTTGTGTGAGATTGAGACCTTTCCTTTTCATTAAGATTTGCTCCACTACACATGTGTTAGTGGAGTTTAGATTGTTTAGTTTTACAGAGGGTAGAAGCTGTAGTTTTGTATTTTTGCAACCATTAACAAGATTAAAGAAGAATTAAAGATAAATTGATACCTTTATATTTTCAGGAATCTTTAAACATTTGTGTCTTAATCAAGAAAAGTGCTTAAAATCAGACATATAGGTAGTTTTTAAAGTATGATCGTATTTATGATATTTGCAAACTTCATTTTCTCTTTGTCTGGGTGATTCTGTCTATTAAGCTCATTGTCCATGAAAAGGGTATGTTTATTGTTTTTCTTTCATGTGTTTTTCAATGAATAAACACTATTAAGTGGAGCAGTGTATTTATACAAACAGATGGTTGACTAATAAATAACTCTCCAACATATTGTTTTTTCTATAAAATGAAATTTAATCCAAACAACTCAATATTGTTTAATCTTCATCACTCAGTGAAAAGTTCTTTCACATTTTTGTCAAATACCATTTTCCTTGCATCTTTATAGACTCTTGCATCTTTAGCATATACTTGGACAGAGCTTCCTTGAATTCGGTAGAGATAGAAAGAGCATTCAGAGAGCCAGTGTCGTTCAGAGGAGTATCCTGTGTGACTGGGAACACAAAATTACTTTACATACTACATATGCTATAAACAGAAGGTTTTGTTATGATGTATGGGAGTTGTCCTATCAAGGCAATTTATTCATGAGATGGTTAGAGCATGAGACCAGATTTGGCTATAGGGATGGTGGGAAGATAGCTGAGAAGTACTTGAGACCAATCCAATTGACAGGTGATATGAGGGTCCGTGATGATTATTTTCTTTGTGTTGGGTTAGAGTAGATGGAAATGGTATTAAAGAAGATAAAGGGGAAACACACATTGCAAGGATGGTGTGAAGAAGATGCAAAGACTTTGGAACAGTGGACTTATCTGGGGACATATGAAGTTTTCTATGTTAGAAAGACAACCAAATATCCCCATTGAGGATTTGCACAGCATATAAATACTATTCATTGATTTCCTAAGATCAGCTCCTCCATTATTTTATATAATCTTCTTAATGATTTTATTTGCTTATTTATTTTTGAGAGAGAGAGAAAGTGAGAGTGAAAGCACGAGTTTGGGGAAGGGCAGAGAGAGAGGGAGAGAGATATCTCTCAAGCAGACCCTGTGCTGAGTGGGGAGCCCACACCTGGCTCAGTCTTGGGACCCTGAGATCATGACCTAAGCTGAAAGCAAGAGAAAAGTAGGTTTGCAAATATCATAAATGCAATTATGCTTTAAAACGACCCATCTGTCTGATTTTAAACACTTTTCTTAACTTAGACACAAATACTTAAAAGTTCCTCAAAATATAAAGGTATCAATTTATCTTTAATTCTTCTTTATTTAAAAAATCACTTTTCTTATGCAAATGAGGAAAATAGACACCATTGGTTTTGAGTCTAAAATAGAGCTCCTTATAGAAGTATCTTTTATAATGACATCTAGCCTTGAGCAGGTAACCCACTTAGGAGCAAAGTATACTTTAATGAGCTGTGAATACTTCTCAAGGCCATCTTTAAACACTTGTACTTCATTGCAAGACAGAGAAACAGTAATTAATAAAAGAGTCTCTCTAGAAAAGAAATTAGTCAGAAATAATTTTTTGTTGAAATTACTGGCACTGAGGACATCTAGTGTGACAGGAGTTGGCCGCCTCCATCTGCTGCTAGTCTCAGTCTCTGCTCCCAGGACACTGTTCAGAGATTGTCATTCTCCTTCCATTCAAGTAAAAAGGCAATAATCAACAACTCCATCAAGTAAATGAAAGTGTGAATAGCATTCAATATGCATGCATAACTGGGGAAAATCATTCTATGCACCTGGTCTTTTTTTTCTTTTTTTTGCATTTGAGAATTAACATCTAAGGCTTATAAAGACAGCGCATTCTCACAGTGATGGCTACATTGGATTTCAATTGCTCTTTTTTTTTTAATCTCATTAGAAGTAGGAAAATGTGTCCATACTTAAAGACTATCTATTGTATTAATTTAGTCAACTCTGACAGTAAAATCCCATTTACTTTATTAATGAATCATTGTTTATAGCTCATGATAACATTTAAAATGACACTTTATATAATTTGCCTTAAGTGATAAGAACAATATAAAGTATAATGCTTCAGTGTGTTCTGACTTGGTTTAAAATTTATTTTCTATTTATTTATAATTTTTAAAGGTTTTATTTTTTTATTTGTCAGAGAGAAAGAGGGAGCACAAGCAGGGGAAGCAGCAGGCAGAGGGAGAATCAGGACCCCCACTGAGCAAGGCCTCCATCCCAGGACCCTGGGATCATAACCTGAACTGAGCCGAAGACCGACGCTTAGCCAACTGAGCCACCCAGGTGTCCATTGAAATCTGTTTTCTGTTGAAGAACAGTTGATCCTTCTAATGTGAGCTGAAATCTATTCTCTTTTCCACATAACACTCTACTGAAATGTTCTTTCAACATGTCTTGAATACAAATGAAAGAACGGAACATTAAATATGGTCACATGGCTAAATTGAGTCCAGAAAGAATTTGAAGAGTTTCCAAAAGTTTAACAGCCTGCAAAGACCTTACCATAAACTCTCCAATACATATAAATGAGTTGTAAGAAGGGAAAAAACAAACAAACAAACATGGTATCCAAAGATTTGTATTTTACTAAAAAAACCTCAATGATTAGGTGAACGTCTTTTGTAATTCTTACTCCTAAATGTGTTCAAAGTAATTGGTGTTGTAGAAATTAATAAAATTAGAGGTTCTAGAAAGAAGTGAGTTTCAGTTTTTAAGATCTATTTTGAAGTTGACCTTCTGTTTGACTTTCCCAGGTGGGTGTTTGGTAGAGGTGGAACAGCACTGTGGACTTGGCGCTATGTTGTAAAGTGATGAAATCATCAGCAGAGCAATGCATTACTCATTTTTTGCCACTCAAAATATTTTACCTGAGAATGCACTTTGCGCATAAGGAATTTAAGTTGAATAAGATCAGAAGTGAGGAAAGTAGTGGCATGCTCACTGCTGTCACCAACGTGGCTCACACTGATTATGGTCGGCATATCTACAAGTAAGTGGAGAGTGAATGCATCCCCCCACATGAGCTGGAGCTGGAGTTGGAATGGATGGTGGCTTGTCTGAAGGGTTAAAGGTTGGAAGTGGAGTTCAGAAAACCTAGACCCTTCAGTGGGTGGAAAACCGCCAGCTAACAGAGGGCTCTCATGGGATGGGCTGTTGCTACTCAAGTCACCCAGGTCTTATTTTCTTATTGACTTATTTTCTACTTACCGAGAATTTTGGACTGTTTTCTGCATTGGGGATTTTGTACTTTATCAATCCTTTCCCTTGGAGATTTCCCCCACGTACCCTTGCTGATTGGCTCAAATACCATGTCACTGGAGAATTCCTGACCACCCTTCTCCATATACTGTCCTACAATTATTCTCCACCATCATGCTTGCCTTGCTCTGTATTTGCCTGTATCCATGGGATTTGATGGTCTAGAACATAACTTCCATGAAGGCAGAAAGGTTGTCCTTTTAATCAGTACTCAATCCCCAGCACTCAGCTAATTTCAAATTCTCAAGAAATTATTGATTGAATAAAGCAAACTGAATACTTTTTAATTAAGAATGGATTGCAACCGAGTAGCTTTGAAATAAATGTGCAGGTAGGTACTAAAAAAACATGGAGTTAAAGGAAGATAACTGAAGAGAATTACAAAATATAAGCAGATTGAGATCTATGAAAAAAAAATAGAATTCTTTCAAACAACTTATCTCCATCGACACTCCATATCCAGATGGTTTTATGGGTGAATTTTTATAAATTTAGTGGAATAAATAACTCTCATACTGTTTATACTTTTCAGCAGCACAGAGAGAAAAGATAGCTTCTCAATATATTTACAAAACAGCACTATGCTGACAAGGATGTCACATAGAGATTATTTCACTTATAAATATTGATTCAAAGTCATAAATAAAACATTAACACATAGAACCAAGTAAAATATCACATGAATAATACACCCAAACAAACAGGATTTATTTTGGCAAGGTAGGAATTATTCAGAACCAGGAAATTAACTAAATATATTTCACAACATTATCTGGTCAAAATAAGAAAAGTACAAAAATGTTTACTGACACAGAAAAGGCATCCCTGGTGCAATAGTCCATCAAAATGTGAAAAGAGGAAGACTCTCTTAGCACGATGAAAAATGTAGACCAAATAGCAAAATGCTTAAAGGTAAGACATGATGAGCATGCTAATTAATAAACAGGAGGAAGATGAAGCTTTCGTTATTTATTTATTTTTTTAAATTTAATGGTGTCCAGAGATGCCTGGATGTCTCAGTCAGTTAAGTGACAATCTTCAGATCAGGTCATGATCTCAGGGTCCTAGGATCAAGCCCTGAGTGGGACTCCCTGATCAGCAGGGAGTCTGCTTCTCCCTCTTCCTCTCCTCTGTGCTCTTTCTCTCTCTCAAATAAATAAATAAAATCTTAAAAAAAAATGTACTCGTGTCATGAAGTTTCTCATCAATTCAAAGAATCAGATAAATGATATAATATATATTCTAAAATAATGAAAAATAATTATAATAATGTAAACATGAAATAATTCAGTAAATAGTCACAAAATAATCTAAATCAATTGCTTCTTCATATATAACAAAAATTAGGTCAGTGAGGAAAATTCCATTTGTAATAATAAATACAATATGAAGGAAAATAAACTTAGCTCTGTATACATAATCATCTGAAAATGTGCAGAGGGCTGAAAGAATTGAATAAATTGACAAATATAATTTTGTTTAATTGGTGGCACATAATTGGACATCAATGCAAGCTACATCATTAAAATTACTTAAAATTTAACTTATAAAATTATTGTTAAAAGTTCCAATAATGCATATGAAAGAGTAAAACCATGCAGATTAATGATATATATATTTATTAACAATAGCATATTTAAAATTATCCAAATTTTGTATCACATGGTAGTTCAGTTTTATATCAGTAGAAGAATTAAAACAGTGCAGGGACCATCAGCCATGTTTAGTCATTACCACAAAATAAACTCAAACTAGCAATGAGTGTTAAAGTGTGATAAGGTGTTATAAACACGTTAGAGGAATGTATGAGTATATACGCATGTAATTTTGAGTTGAGGAAAGTATCTTTGTAATTATTCAGCATATATAATATTTCAATATTTCAAATAACATTGATAACTTAAATTTTAAATATTTGTCTAATTTACAGCACAAATTTAGAATATCAGATTTGTTTTGTTTTTGTTTTGAGTTCCGACTACATTATTTGAAATTATTTAATGAATATTTTCAATACTTTAATAATTTTTTTCCGCAGGCATTATTTTTCCCTTTGTTGAAAATATATGACTACTTTTTGTTTTGTTTTGTTTTAAAGATTTTATTTATTTATTTGACAGACAGAGATCACAAGTAGGCAGGAAGGCAGGCAGAGAAAGAGGAGGAAGCAGGCTCCCTGCTGAGCAGAGAGCCCAATGTGGGGCTTGATCCCAGGACCCCGGGATCATGACCTGAGCCAAAGACAGAGGCTTAACCCACTGAGCCACCCAGGCGCCCCTGACTAGTTTTCATTAATGGATGCAATACATTCAAAACTCTAAATTTTGATTTTGAGTCATCCTGTATGTAGCACTTTGAAGTTATTGTATGAAAATTTAACATAGATGTCTAATGATTATATGTTGATTGTATCTCATATTTTTCTAAAAATGGTTATTTGTGTTGAGTATAATAATTTTTGCACTGGATGGTTTATTCTCCTTTCTTTCTGTTTTTCTTATTTTTACCATTGAATTATGTATGGGGTATATTATAAATACTCAGCAGTAAAAGGCATGTAAAATAACCACCATATAAATACATAATTACATGACGAAGATAATTTTGAATTTGAGCTTTCATGCTGTTCCTAAACATGAAAGATAATTTTGATTTAGTACTAAAATCACCAATTAAGTGCATTCTATGACAGCTGCTTTGCATAAGAGAGCTCATGTGATCTTCAAAAAAGTGGTTTGGAGTAAGCATTAGCATTCGTGTTTTATACGTTTCACAGGACAGAGGTTTTAAAGCTCCTGAGCAATGTGGTTAAACCATGGAGCTGGGCTTTGAGATTAGGTGCATCTGACCCTACACACAAGGCTTCCTAATGGCACATGTTGTTCATCATGTGGAGAAATGGCTCTGATTACCTTATCACTTCATCTTGGGAGATACATAAGAATAAATATGTGTAACTCTTACTCAAACAAAAGCTGAACTGATGTTTATTGGATTAATAATGGAGGAATTTCAAGCATTTTTCAAGAGGATGATCTAATCATTTTCTCAGCTCTCTTTCAACATTGAGATGTTAGATAAAAGGCAAGATACTAACAAACACTAAATACAAACAAGACCATATTCTCAAAATGCTTTCATTAGCAGTACAAAAGTAAGAAAAAAATGCAAACTGTATGTTAAAATCTTTCAAAAGAATACTAAAAAAAAGTGACACAGTAAAATGTGATGGAGTTTTACATGTACTGGAATTCAATGAAAGAATATACGTTTTTTAAATGTGGAGAGCGATTTACTTAGGTAATATGTACAAGAAGTGTGAGGCTGAATTTTAGGGTCAAACAGATAGGGATTGGAGTCAAGCTCAACCACTTGCCGTCTTTCAACTTTGTGAAAGTTACTAGTCAATGTTCTTCCTTTAAAATAAAAACAAAGAAGCAATAAAAAAAATATCTGAATTCCTGATATATCAGTGTAGTAGGTTACATTATTGTTTCTAATTCTTTACTTCCCTGCCATGCAACTTGGTTGTACTTCCAACTTAAGTGGAGGTTGGACATTTGATTTTCTCTGACAAATGTATTCCCAAGAGACAGGGCATCGACAAAAGAGTAGTTTAAATATGTTTGTGTTGGGGTGCATGGGTGGCTCAACGGGTTAAAGGCTCTGCCTTCGGCTCAGGTCATGGTCCCAGGGTCCTGGGATCGAGCCCCGTATTCGGCGCTCTGCTCAGCGGGGAGCCTGCTTCTCCGTCTCTCTCTGCCTGCCTCCCTGCCTACTTGTGATCTCTATCAAATAAATAAATAAATAAATAAATAAAATCTTAAAAAAATATATGTTTGTATTATTTTGCTTGCCCTGTCAGACTTCTACTAGCCTCTCTGAGAATATGACCTAAAGACCCACAGAGTCATTGTTTGATGTCAAAGGACCCAGGAAGAACAGTTGTGACCCCAGTAGACAGTGGTAGGCAAAGCCCAACCCAACTGAGACCACATCAGCCAAACTCCAGCCAATGGAAGGCCTGTGAGTGAAAAAAAAGCCACTAAGGTTTTGAAGTTGTTACACAGCAAGAAATGACTAGTACATCTACTCTGGATGTTCTGTCGACTCTTTTTTTTTTTTTTTTTTTGACTCTTTCTTCACATATCTCACTAGGTCTGTGTCCATCGAAATTTACAAATGCAAACATATTCAAATTCATCATTTATAATCCTTTTTTAAAAGGATTTTATTTATTTGTTTGAAAGAGAAAAAGTGTGTGAGCATGAGTGGGGAGGGAGGGGAATACCAGAATTAGAGGGAGAAGCAGGCTCCCGGTTGAGCGGGGAGCCCAAATTGGGGCTCTATCCCAGGACCTTGGGATCAGGACCTGAGCCAAAGGCAGACGCTTAGCTGACTGAGCCACCCAAGCACCCCTATCATTTATAATCTTATTGTGGACATTTTTTGTCATTGTTCGCATTTGTAAATGTATGCTAGGATAGTAAAGGAAATGTTTTTTCTTTATCTTTTTGTTCTTTTTGTTAAAAGATTTAGCATAAGGATTCTGGTAATGTTCATTTATGTGAGTGCTAGTTCATCATTTATGGGTTGTTTTCACAAAATAGGAGAATTTCAGATGAAATATTGTAACACAATTTTTTTATACTTCCACATTAAGTTGCAACTTACATATTACATGAGAAGGTAAATTTGTGGTAAAAATGTAAAAGAAAGAAGCAGAAAATGTGGCTCAGACAACTTCTCTACAAACAAAGAATTAAGCAGAGCAAGTGAATTTGCTATTAGCTTATTATAGTAACTTGTCACTCTGCTCTTAATGTGTCAGCTTTTTCCTTTACAGAAGTAGATAATAAGAGGACTTAAGTAACTCTCAGACTTTGTCTAATGGGTGCACTTTCTTTTCTACGGTTATCATTTTCCAGTAACCCCTAATTGATTTCTATCTGTCATCGGAATAAAAACAAGCCAGCAAAAGTGTACCACCCTACATAATATTAACTTTGAAAGTTTTGTTTGAATCTCTTAAAAATATTGCCACAGAGAAAATTTTGACATCATCATTTGGGCTCAGGGGTCCAATAAAATAATCCTTTTCTTTCCATATTGAGTTCACAACAAATTGAAAGACTGCCACATAAATCAGATGGATGGATGAAAAAAAAAATCAGCTTTAATTTGTAAACCTGGAGACCAGAATTCTCAGTCCCAACATTATTGAGTTTTTACCCACCTGGGAAAACATCAGATAGATCCCTCCAAGGTAGATCAATGATAGCTTTGAGGTGTAGAGCAGAAGACAAAGTGTATTCTGGGTAAGCATGTGGATTAGGAACTGACAGGGAAGGTTTTGAGAAAAGACTCTGCTCACTGGTTTATTACCTTCTTTTGATTTCACATCTCAGACCAGGTTTTCTTCACAGTGGTGAGGAACAAAAGGAAGACCAGAGTGGGTTTAGAAGAAGTGGTTTTAGCAAACTTAGTACTGCGGAGAGGAGGTTCTCCCTTAACATGGATGCCTTGTTTGTATGTTCATACATGCATTCCCTAAATAGACATCCGAGTCTTTCCTCTATGATGACCACTTGGCCTTCATCAGAAAGATGAACCATATGGTTCCTGCCCTCATAGAACTTCAATTCTGAAGTGGGCTACGAACCATCAACAAGATATGTGGTGATAAATGCTGTGATTAAGGTCAGCTCAGGATGCTGTGGCAGGAAACATTAATTGCATTCAAAATACGCAGTTCATTGGAGAATCATGTTCATATGTCAATAGGTAAGAGACATATGGGCCTGCTCTAATAAATCCAGGAATTTTAATAGAGTTTGATTCTGTGATGTAATATAGGAAAGGTGAAAAATAAATTGAATTATGTCCATAGCTTGCCTTCTATTTCTGGTAAAATATTTTGCATGTTTTTCCTAAGAAAAGTGGTGGTACATTAACTAATTTTAATTGTGTAAGGAACATTAATAGATTTGTGTGTTTAGAAACGTCATTCTGGCACTAGTGTGTTATAGAAATCAGAGAGAAAAGAGTGAAAGGCAGGTGGATTATTTAGCAGACTGCAAAGCAACTCAAGTAAAAAATCATGAAGGACCAACTATGGTAGCGTCAGGAGGAATGGAAAAGTGGCTAGATGTAGTTAATAAGTCATCTTTTTGTTCCACCCAGCTGTTTTGTTTTGTTTTGTTTCATTACTGTTCATTAGGAAACCATCCTTTGCTGCTTCCCTGTAATATTCTCAGACTGGACTTTCCAATACAGAAATCTGGTCTCTTTGGGGCAGGAACGGCCTTCAGTTCTCATATTGTTGAATCACTGAAATCAGTCCCGTTGGCAGCTGTAGTTGGTCGTAAGTGGAAAAGTGTATTCTAGCAGGGCTGTCAGCACCTTTATGACTGACATAAAGTCATTGAAATAGAGGATAAATGGCAGTTAATTTGAGACCTAAAAAATAAGGTGAATAAGGAGATTTCTGTCACCAAACAAACATATAATCTAGGCATCTGAGCGTACAGGTCAATAGTAGAATAAGAAGGATGGTAACATGTTCTCTGTACAGTTGGGCTTTAGAAGCGTGGCATCAAATGCAAAACAAAAGACGTAATAACATCAACAACCCCATGCACTATGTAATGACTGATTGATTTTACTGCATGAAGGGTTTAAATGTACACATTCGCGCTGCTCAGTAACCTCTAAATTGAAATATTAGAAAAAAATCATTGGAAATTATAAAGGAAGATTAGAGGCTGGCATAAGTTTCATACCCTTGAATTTTTTTAATCTCTTAAAAGCTAATCAAAAAAGATAAAAATCTCCACAGGAAAATGATCAGAAGATATGATCATTCACAGAGAAATAATGCATGTTCAAATTATAAGACAAAAAAATTCAACCTCATTAAAAATAAAAAGTGTGAAATAGATGCAAAAGTTAATAAGAATTTTGCCCATGAAAAAGTAAAAAAGTAAAAATGGAAAAAACTGCTAACCTCAAATAATCAAAAAGTAATTGAACGGGAATATAAATTGGTCTTAATATTTTGAAATAATGAACTGTTATAATCCAGCCATAGATCTCAAAAACTCAAAATTTAGCATACTTTTAAACCAATAAATTTACTTTCCCAAAGAAAATTATAATGCATGTATAAAAAATTACAGAAAGATTTTTATTATAGAGAAGTACTCTAGTGTAGTAAATTAGTATCAACTTATACAGTCAATAATAAGGTTATTTTTGTTTCTTCCATGGAATGAGATTCATTTAGTTAATTAAAAATGATATATTGGGAGACTTCATGTATAATATTAAAAATAGACATACTTTTGGAGAAACTTATTTTTGAAATATTTTCTTCCTAGTCTTAACACATTCTCATAAATTCTCATCAGGATATGCTTGGGAGGGAACACTCTATAATATATAAATACACAGATTCCACCAATAATTTCAACATTCTTTTTTCAAAGATTTTATTTATCTGTTGGAGAGAGAGGGAGAGAGAGTGAGAGAGAGAAAGCATGAGAGGGAAGAAGGTCTGAGGGAGAAGCAGATTCCCCGTGGAGCTGGGAGCCCGACTCTGGATCATGACCTGAGCTGAAGGCAATTGCTTAACCAAGTGAGCCATCCAGGCACCCTAGTTTCACCATTCTTAATGACAAAGAAAGTTCTAGTAATCAGAGTAGCTAAAATATATAATCAATGATCTAACATACACAAAGGAATCTGTGTTGCCTAATTTGCATTACTCAGTCTAATGTTGCCAAGGTTTGGGGGATAGGTGAGTATTTTTTTTTTAAAGTTCTTATTTATTTATTTGTTTGAGAGAGAGCGAGAGCGAGAGAATGAGCAGGAGGGAGGGGGAGAAAGAATCTGAAGCGGACTCCATGCTGAGCACAGAGCGTGATATGAGGCTCGATCTCACAGCCCCCAGATCATGACTGAAAGATTATGACGGGAGCCAAAAACCAAGGGTCCAATGCTTAAACAATGGAGCCACCCAGGCACCCTGTTGGGGTTGGGAAGGCTGGGTATTGAGTTTTTGTGTCATCATGTTTTCTTCATTGGCTCCTGTTTGTTTCATGTTGGCTGACGGTTTGCTATGTCACCGCAGATTTTAAGGAAATGAAACACGCTCAGGGGATTCTAAAGGATGAGGGTTTGTCGCAATGACACTTGGGGTAGAAATGAGAAATGCAACATGACCAGGCTGCCACGTGTCCAGGTCTCATGAAACTACATGTTTAAATGGTCACAATAGTCATTAAAATTTTCTGGATGAAGCAAATGTCAGTGTTATAATTTTACTTCGGAAGCCCTTGTTGCTTTTACTGTAAAAATGTGCCACCCTCAGATTATTCCTGTGACAGACTGACTGCCTTTCTCAGCCTTTGCTCTATGTACGTCACACATTATTCTTAAGAACATCTCTCTGTGGAACTGAAATTTTGTCTATCTACTACGCGTATATTCTCCTTCTTTATACCTTTTGCTGAAACTCTTCTGAAGAGTGACTTTGGGCCAGTGACAGTCATCTCTCTGTTGGCAGAGCACTCGGTTTAATCAACTATAGTCAAAAAGCAAGATGACTTATGTACCAGGGTCCACAATTCTGTATTTGCCATGTAAATGTCAACTCATTGGTGTGAAGATGATGAGACGTGGATAATGTGCGTCCCAGTGGAGGATGATGTTACTAATGTAGATAAGAACTATAAAGGACCAGATAAATAAATGATTGAGACCCTTATTCAATTTTCTACTTTGAAGCTATAAATTTCAAGAATCGTCATATGACTATTTAAATTTAAAATATGTTTACATTTCACAGATATATTTCCTGAGTTGAGTGCAATACTGAGTGAGAAAATTTAGAAGCATCCAAATCACCAAATTCCCAATTTTATCACAGATCTTTGGTTGACCAACAGATGAAGAGGAAACAGAGACTTGCCTTTATGGGACTTCTTGTAGAAGTGTCGTAACCCATGTTGTAAGAGACTCAAAGTAAAATATAAGTGGACACTGAGGCTCGCAGAAGTAATAACACAGTGTTAATCCATCTCACATCAGGAAAAGCACTTTCACAATCCTTAAGTTGCATGATCAATAAAATAACCTGCATGTGTTTGTTTTTTTTTTAAGATTTTATTTATTTACTTGACAGAGATCACAGGCAGGCAGAGAAGCAGGCAGAGAGAGAGAGAGGGAAGCAGGCTCCCTGTGGAGCAGAGAGCCCAATGCGGGGCTCGATCCCAGAACCCTGGGATCATGACCTGAGCCGAAGGCAGAGGCTTTAACCCACTGAGCCACCCAGGCGCTCCTGTATGTGTTTTTTTGGTTTTTTTTGTTTGTTTGTTTTTGTTTTTGTTTTTGTTTTTGTTTTATTCTAAACATAGAACGCCTCCTTCAGAAACACTGACCAGCATCAGTGAAAGCAAAGAAAAACAATTATGGCAGAGCGTACTCACAATGTCTGCTTAAGCTCTCCAGGACTCAATCTCCCAAGACACCCCCCCCATGATCCCTGCACACTTGTGTCCTCCCTCCCGTTGAAGGTGATGTGAAAATAAATGAAGACCAACCAAGTGAGGAGAAAAAAAGGTTTTTTTCTTCTGAGCTTCCCGTAGCAAGGGAGTCGGCCACCAAGACGCATGTTAGCAGGCTCGGTGGCTGTTGGGACGGTGGGAACACTTCACCGAGCTGTGATCCAAGGAAAACCTCCTGAAGCTATCAGCCTGGGAAAGCTGGTGCTCAGGGCATCCTACACAGTTGGTTAGGGGAACATACTTGACTTTCTCTGGTTGGTCCCAAGTTGGTCATGGGGACAAAAAAAAAAATTAAAGAAGCTATTGGTTGTCTTGTCCTGGCAATTTGGGGCTGACTGTTACAGAAGTTAGTGAATTAGCTTCCTGGACTGTCAGTAGTTGGGGAGAGCAATCTGGTTTCTTGCAAATCTAATATAGCAGGCTGGCTTCCTGGGTTATTTATTTCAGATAAGGTGGTCAGTTTCCTGAGCAGGTTGCTGCAGGTTATGGGGTCTGTATTTAGTGGGGTATACCTAGTGACTTTGTTCTTATTAATAGAAAAAAGCAAAATTCATGGACGGTCACTCATGTGATTATGTTACATGAGATCATGACTTCCATCTTGCTTGCAGACTTTCTCTCTTGCTGGCTTTGAGGAATGAAGATGCCAGGTTGGAACAGTCCCCAAGCCATAGAACTAAGCGTCTTCTCCAGCCCAGAGCCGGTGAGAAAATCTGGTCCTCAGTGAACCATCTTTCATGAATAGAATCCAGCCAAACTCACGCAAGCAATCTTGGAGGCAGAATCTTCTTTAGTGGAAGACAAAAGTGGAGGCAAAACCTTTTTCAGTAGAGACAAACCCTGGAGAAGTAGCCCTTTGAGAGTCTCAGATGTGGATAAAACAGCTAAGCCATTCCCGGACTCCGCAGAGACTATGCGATGAAAAATATGTATTGTTTTAAGCTGCTAATTTTTGCATAATGTGTTGTGTAGCAATGAGGAAAAAATACAAGCATTAAACTTCCAGAGTTGAGATTTTCAGGTCCCAAATCAAAATTATCCCTAGTATCAAGGTATTAAAGGCAAGTGTGTATGTGAGTGCGTGTGTGTGTGTGGCTAAGTTAATAATGGATTTTTACTATTTTAACCTGATAACAATAAATATTAACTTTTTGAAAAACTAACTCCTGGGGTGCCTGGGTGGCTTAGTTGGTTAAACATCTATCTTATGCTCAAGTCCTGATCCCAGAGTCCTGGAATGGGGCCCTGTGCTGGGCTTCCTGCTCAGTAGGGGAATCCGCTTCTCCCTCTCCCTCTGCCCCTGTTCCTGTGCTCTCTCTCTCCCTCATTCTCTCTCTCAAATAAATAAAATCTTTAAAAATGTATAAACAAATAAGTAACTCCTTTTTCCTCATCCCATCCTCATTGAGTGACTTTCCAGTGCAAAGTGAGATCAATCCAAGAGAAGTCCAAGTGCAAATTCTTGCAGATTTTAAGAGTAATGAGCATTTCTAGCTAGTTATCCTAGCTAAGGCGTTCTCAGAGAAAATTAGTAAAGAGTTTTTGGTTTTGATTTATTTCCCATTAATTAGCCAAAAGAAATAAATGGATTAATTACTTTTTTAAAAAAATTTTAGTTCATGCAATTGTTGCATTTGTCTCTTAATAATAAGCTGTCACTCTGGTGTCAAGCCCAGTTGGTGTGCTTTTTAATTAACTTTCAGTCATCCTTAGGGCTCAGTCATATCTGGGCATCAACAAAGCAAGTTGCTAGGCCTTCAAAGTAAAAGGCCGGATATAAAACATGGCTTTCTGAGAGCCCGAAAACCCCATGCACCCCTTGTCCCTCTTATTCTGTGGTACCTGGTAAGCGCCCAGAATGTTGCTGTGGAAGAAGGACAAAAAGGGAAAAATACTAAATATGGTGGATTTTACACCTCAAGTCTCAAGCAACCAGATCTTTAGCCTGAGTTTTACTAGATGTTTCTAGATTATTTTCTTCTATTGGACAAGAATGAATTTTGGAAGAGAACGATAACAAAAAGAGCTAACAGACAAGCAGAGGTATTTCCACTTTGAGGGGATTAAAGGACACAGGGCAGTTTCCCTCTGGTCAGGGTGAGTTTGGAATTAGAATGAGCCGTTGAAGAATGTTATTCCTGAGATTTTAAACAGGCACCTTTGCTTGATTGATGGCGCAGTACCAGGGGACGTTTTTCAGCTGATATTCCCGCCTGATACAGCCGAAGGCACCCTTTAGACATTGGCACAAGTGATAACATGATCCTGAGACAGGAACTTGGAATGAAAAGAAGTTATCAAGAATCAGTATCTATGGAGGAAGTATCAGTTAAAGAAGAAAAATGATCTCCAAGAGATGGGAAACAAAGGAGGTAAGCCCCATGATGCTGTGATTTGATCTGGAGAAAGTTTCCGGCCTGGGCCTGCTGCAGGGGTGGGAACCCAGGTAGATTCTAGAAGTTTCCTTGATTTTAGGAGTTGAAGCCGGAATCCCAGAAGCCAAGGCAATAGGACAGAATAGATAACCTAGAGATCTGATGTGTCTCCTTAGGGTAAACGGTTGAGTACTGATCACCACAACATGTGGGAGGAAACTACCTGAGCTGGGCAGGACATCATCCCCAAAGACCCCAAGCTTTCTGAGGGCCTGGGAGAGTAGGTGTTCCCTAAACCCAAAAGGAAATTCTCATAATCCAGAAGTCTCATAATTCCGGAGCATCAGTTGCAATCATGATCAGTCAAACCTTTGTGTGTGATCGATATGCTTGTCTTGATTTTAGCTGTTCCTCATGGAGCTATTCATGTGCCCATTTTCAAACTGTGCATGTCAGTTACACCTCAGTGAGGCTCTTTAGCTAAAGGCCAGGAGCAAGCTTGGTGGTTATTATAATACTTAAGAAGTATTCCTTGACGTAAGAGTATGAATTAATTAGACAGACATAATATGCAATAAGTTTTCATTTATATGAATCTAAAAGATAAGCAAAAGTAACTTGTGAAGCAAATCCCAACAACACTTGTCAGTTGTGGGGTGATGGAGGGGCCGTAGACTGGAAAGGGCCTGGGGTTGTCTTCTGGGATGCTGGATCATATCTCATCATTTGAGTGTTTGTGCCATAGTGTACAATTAAGTATAATTTAAGCAAAAAATGTACAGTTAAGATTTGTGCCTTTTCTGATATGTAACATTTCAGCAACAAAATCGAAAAATTCAGCACCTTTACTTCCTTATTCTTTATCACAAACCAAAGTCATGTCTTTTTAACTGCAAAAACAATAGACTATAATAAGAATATATATTAAATATAGTGCTGATGGTAGACCTTTCAAAAATTAAACATTTTATACATTTCACCAACTTTAAAAGATGTATTTAGAGTACATTAAAAATAGAAGGTATCCTAAGTGGAGATGGCTAGATAAAGATTAATTGATTTGAGAGAGTACATATGCTTTTCTCTATTTCTTTGTGAAATACCTTGAAAGTTCTAATTCTTTGTGAATTCATTGGAACTTATGATTTATTTTATTCTCAAAATGTTCAAGTAAAATAGTACATGGTTTCAATGATAAGAATATTCTTAGATATATCTAATTGACTTTAAAATTCTGTAAGATGTTTGGTGAAGTGGATTATGGACCTAAAATTGGAGTGAAATAAAGAAGTTACTGAAAAAGTATCCACAGTTAAATTTGGTAGATTAAGCAACCTGCACAGGCAGTGAACCAAAACTTTTCCTTTATTCCAGCAAGGCTTTGTTCAGCACCAGACTTTGTACATTTTTTTCCTTTTTATTTAAGGTCGTAGAGTTCACATTCATTGTTACTTTTATTTTTTAACATTTGACTTCTATTTTTTCTTACTCTTTCTCTTTCTCCTTTTGCTGCATTTGCCAGATTTTCTATTGAAAAGTCTGAATAGAGCTGTAAAGGAATAGCAGGAGAAATGGCTGGGATCTCCTCACTTGTCAGGTAAATCCCAGGGTGCCTCTGCTCTCTAACCAACATAGTGATTGATTTCTTTACTCCTGGAAGTCTGTGACATTACGGCACCATTTAAGTCCCAAAATGAAAAGCCTTTGCCTTGAAGGCGCACTCTGTTACAGGTACATGTCTGTAGTATCCACAGCTGAATATCATTTTACAATTTGAAATATCATCCAAAAAATATTCCCCCAAATGGAAATACTGGACAGCACCTGATTTGGGACATATTTCATACAACGTGGATATATTAATCACCCAGTACACTAAGATGACCAGTATACTTTTTTGTTCCTTATCCTTCTTCTATATATATTTATAACTTTGGCTTTAACTAATGCCCATAAAACAAATAAGAATAACATTCTTTCACATTCAGTGTGGCTGTTACCTTTGAAGGCACTTTTTTACTAAGTAGATTTTAATAGAGTGGATCTTGCAAATGTTCCTCATTTATTATAATTTTATTCCTATAATATAAGGTTTTGCGCTATCCCTTGTTTCGAAATCAAATAATCAAATATTCTATAGTTTGAAAATAAAATTAAAGAAATTAATCTAACCATATATTAACTCCATGTATAAAACAGAAAAAATAATTTACTCTAGTGACTACAATATAGCATTACCATGTTTTTTTTTCAAAGCCTTCAGAGATTCTGAGTACAAAAAGAGCAACAAAGAAATTTTAAACTTTAAAATGTATTCAGTAGACATTATTACTTTGAAATTATTATTATATAAATAATATAAAATAAGTGCATTATTATGTTCCTTTTAGCAGCACTGAGATTTTTCTCTATATAAAAAGAAATACTGGTATGAAATCAAGGAGCTTAAAACAAAAATATATTATCTTAAACTTCAAGTAGAAATTTCAGATGGAATTTATGAGCTCCTAAAACATATATTTATGTTTTTTTTTTGTTTTGTTTTTGGGAGACGCTTTTTATCTCAGTACATGGTTAACATACTTAATATAATGAAAGGAAAAAAATAATCATTGAAACTATTAGTGACTAAATGTATCTTCTGAAAAAAAAGTAACAAAGTAGTCAAATCATCTCCTAACATCAAAAGAAAGAATGTTGATTGAGGAACAAAGAAAAACACAAAATACACAAAATGATAACTAGCAAAGAGAAAATAACTATTAAAAGAGAGAGAATCATTAAATACTATATGGAATGAGGGTACATAAATATATATGATTACCTACATGAAATGAGACTATGCTATGAATATTTTATATAGTAAATTAAGTCTCAATAGAAAAAGAATGTTTGAAAAAAATAATTTCTGTAGAGCTACCTCCAAGTAAACCAGCTTTTCTTATTTCATAACTCAATGATTATGGATAACATAATAACACAATCCTATCATAAGAGAGAATAAAAACAAAGAGGGAAGATAGGGAAATTTTAAGTGAAGCAAACGATATGAAAATTAATAAATTACAAGATGAAAGGGGAAGATGATAAGAGAAAAGACAGAATAAGATAGAAAAAATAAATTATTTTTTCAACTAAATAATATGCTTTGGGAGAAAAGGTTCTTTAGTGAAAAATATTTATTTGCTAGATATTTTCTGGAGCACAAATGAGTTTTACTGCAGTGAATGAAATGAAATGAAATGAAATGAAATGAAATGAAATGAAATGAAATGAATTAAAATATTCATAGCATATTTGACATATATAAAATACGGAAGAATATTTATGATTTGTTTATAAGTACAAATTGTATTTGGGACCAAACTGAAGCCATACTTAATAGTGTTGTTTGCTATAATTTTATCTCTCTTTTTATTCATATATATATATATAAGAATATATATATATATATATACTACAAGTTCTTAGAAAATGATTTTTTTACATAGAATTATTTATTGTGCCTAGGTGTATATAAAGCATGAGGGCAGCATCTAAATTATTTTATTTTTCCAAATAAATATTGTTCTTGATACCATATATTGAAAATATTAATTCAATTAATTGACCAGATAAAAATGTTGCTAGTTTGTGTGATCTTCACCAACATTCTTAGATTAATTTTTCCCCTTAGAAATGTTGCCATAAATATGATGTTATGAAGTCTTCAAGTTAGGAATGCACAACATTAGGAATATTGTGATATCCTAATACATGTATTAGGAAGACATAAAGATATAAAATGACTACTTAGGTTTAATTTTTTTAAGATATAATATTAATGACCAGTTAAAAGTATTATCTTTTGAGCATCTTTCCATATGTATATTAGCCATCTGGATGCCTTCTTTGGAAAAATGTTTCTTCATGTCTTCTGCCTATTTCTTAACTGGATTATTTGTTTTTTTAGTGTTGAGTTTGGTAAGTTCCTTGTAGATTTTGGATACTACCCCTTTATCAGTTATGTCTTTGCAAATATTTTCTCCCATTCTGTAGGCTGTCTTTCAGTTTTGTTGATTGTTTCCTTCCCTGGGCAAAAGCTTTTTGTATTGATGGAAGTCCCAAAAGTTCATTTTGCCTCTTTCCCATGCCTCCAGAGATGTGTCCAGTAAGTAAGAAGTTGCTAAGGTGGCGTTCAAAGAGGTTATTGCCTGTGTTCTCCTCTAGGATTTTGATGATTACCTGTCTGACATTTAGGTCTTTCATCCATTTTGAATTTATTTTGTGTGTGGTATAAGAAAGTGGTCCAGTTTCATTGTTCTGCATGTGGCTGTCCTGTTTTCCAACATCATTTGTTGAAAAGACTGTCTTTTTTCAATTGGATATTTTTTCCTGCTTTGTCAAAGATTAGGTGACATAGAGTTGTGGGTCCATTTATGAGTTTTCTTTTCTATTCCATTGATCTGTGTGTCTGTTTTTGTGCCTGTACCATACTGTCTCAGTAACTACAGGCTTGTACTTGAAGCCTGGAATCGTGATGTCTCCAGCTTTGCTTTTCTTTGTATTTCTTTTCCAGGACTGCTTTGGCCATTTAGGGTCTTTTATGGTTCTATACTCATCATCAGAGAAATACAAATCAAAGCCTTGATGAGATACAACCTCACACCTGTCAGAATGGCTAAAATTAACAACACTGGAAATGACAGTAATCATGAGGATGTGGAGAAAGGGGAACGCTCTTATGCTTTTGGTGGGAATGCACTCTGGAAAACAGTATGGAATTTCCTCAAAAATTTACAAATAGAACCACTTTCTGATCCTGCAATCATATTCCTAGGTATTTACCCAAAGGATACAAAAATACAGGTTCAAAGGGAAGCAGACACCCCAATGTTTATAGGATCATTATCAATAATAGCTAAATTATGGAAAGAGTCCAAATGTCCACCGACTGATGAGCAGATAAAGAAGATGTTATATACATACAAATGGAATATTACTCAGTCATCAAAAAGAATGACATCTTGCCATTTGTACTGACATGAATGGAACTAGAATGTATTACACTAAACAAATAAGTCAGTCAGAGAAAGACAAATACCATATGATTTCACTCATATGTGGAATTTAAGAAACAAAACAGATGAACATAGGGGAAGGGAAAAAAAGAAACCATAAGAGACACTTAGCTATTGAGGACAAACTGAGGGCTGGTAGAGGGAGGTGTGTGGGGATGGACTAAATGGATTATGGGGGTTAAGGACGAGCACTGAGTGATGTATGTGGATGATGAAGTCCTAAATTATACACTTAAAACCAATTTTACCGTATCTGTTTTATAACTAGAATTTAAATAAAAACTTTAAAAAACCTTTTTTAAAAACTTACACCTCTTAAGATTAGGAAACTGTCTCAGAATTTCAGAAAATATAGTAATAAATTTCAAGACATACATGCTGTTACAGTATTTCATGTAAATTCACCAACTGGTGTAAATTCTATTGATTAATAAGTATTTAGATAGCAGTGAGGGTAAAAAGTAACTGAAGGCATCCAATTATCATAACCTTCCTCTAATAATGCTGTGTTATGGTTTCTCTTTACATTCACAAACAACTGAATTAAATCAACATTCAATTACTGTAATTTATATATATAGTCCTCTTCTGTAATTTAAAAAATTAAAGTACAATGATATAATATGAAATTCACTTTCTGTCTCTGTGAATTGGAATTCTCTAGGTTCCTCTTATAAGTGGAATCATATAGCTTTTGCCTTTGTAACTGTAGCAGGTGTCAAAATTCTCTTTTTAAGGCTGAATAATATGCCACCATATATACTCCATTCTATCTATAAACATATCATACTGTATTTATCCATTCATCTATCAAAGAACAGTTAGCTTACTTACACCTTTTGGTTATCATGGATAGTGCTGCTATGAATACATATGTACAAATATCTGTTTAAGTCCCAGCTTTCAATTCTTTGGGGAAGGTATACAGTTTTATAATGCATTTCTACTTACCTCTGATCAAAATTTAATAATTTTTGGAATATAACTAGAGCCCAGAAGATATTTATTGAATACATGCACTTTATTCTATGGTCTGATTATTTGGCAATTCTTTTAAGATGATGACATATTTTTATGGATCTTCAATCCTCATAATCATTAAATGCATTAGCTTGGACTCAACCCAAGAACGTCCTATCAATACAGGTCCCTCCTATAGAAGTACAATAACATACACTTACATTAGTATTTTAAATTTTAAAATAGCCTCAAACTGCAAGTGAAATGTTCACATAAACAAAAATTTTTACAATTATTTGAAAGTTCTGCATCCCCTTCAAAATCTATCTATCTACATGTGTATCTAAAGTGTTGCATAAATATTAGTTAATTCTTTCAAGGTTTTAGCTGTACATAATTAAAGTTTCCTAATTTATATGTTGAAATTATTTCATTACCTATATGCTCAATAGTTATGTTTATATACTTCCTTTAATGGCAAATTATCTGATTTTTCTCTTTCTTAATTGTAACTGAATAAGCTTTAAGTATAATTTCATAATTTATGGTATTTCTGATAATTTATTCCATCTGTTTATAAGCTTACTTCTTAAAATGTGTCCATTTTTACCTTATCAGTTTCTTCAATGACATTGGCAAATCTTAACTCTTTGTAATTTCTTTTCACACCTAATATTTTGGAAATAATGCTGCTAACTTGATGATCACAGCTTTGTACTAAAGCTTGAAATCAGGTAACGTGATGCCCCCAGTTTTGTTTTTCTTTTTCAACATTTTCTTAGCAATTCAGGGTCTCTTCTGATTCCATAAAAATTTTAGGATTGTTTGTTCCAGCTCTTTGAAAAATGCCAGTGGAATTTTGATCAGGATGGCATTGAAAGTATAGATTGCTCTAGGCAGTATAGACATTTTAACAATGTTTATTCTTCCGATCCATGAGCATGGAATGCTTTCCCATCTTTCTGTGTCTTCTTCAATTTCTTTCATGAGTGTTCTGTACAAATCCTTTACTTCTTTGGTTAGGTTTATTCCCAGGCATCTTATGGTTCTTGGTGCTATAGTAAATGGAAACGATTCTCTAATTTCCCTTTCCATATTTTCATTATTAGTGTATAAGAAAGCAACTGGTTTCTATACATTGATTTTGCATCCTGCCTCATTACTGAATCGCTGTCAAAAAGATCCTAGCTAATGGGATCCAACAGTACATTAAAAAGATCATCCACCACGACAAGGTGGGATTTACCTCTGGGATGCAAGGGTGGTTCAACATTCACAAATCAATCAATGTGATAGAACAAATCAATAAGAGAAGAGAGAAGAACCCCATGGTCCTCTCAATTGATGCAGAAAAAGCATTTGACAATATACAACATCTCTTCCTGATTAAAACGCTTCAGAGTATATGGATAGAGGGAACATTCCTCAATGTCATAAAATCTATCTATGAAAAACCCACAGCGAATATCATTCTCAATGGGGAAAAGCTGACATCCTTCCCTTTGAGATCAGGAACACAAGGATGTCCACTCTCGCCACTGTTGTTCAACATAGTACTAGAAGTACTAGCAACAGCAATCAGACAACAAAAAGAAAGAAAAGGTATTCAAATTGTCAAAGAAGTCAAACTCTCTCTCTTCGCAGATGACATGACACTTTATATGGGAAACCCAAAAGACTCCACCCCCAAGCTACCAGAACTCATACAGCAATGTTGCTAACTTGAAATCATAAAAACTCATGTTGACTATAAAAACGTCAAAATGTGAATTTTCTTCACTCAAAGGTATCTTTCTACAGATAGTATTCTCTTTGTTCCAGTTTTTTGTTTTATGGTAATTAAGAAAATTAGACATTTAGCCTCTTAGTATGTGGGAGTTTCTCAATTTATAGGTTAGGAAACAAGAGTTAAATAGCGGTGTTAAGATTTACATCTAGTGCATTCTAATACACTTTGAATTTGCTTCTTAAATAGGATGACATGTGGCAAATGAAATTTATTGTCGACAAATGTGGAGTAATTCAAATTAGCCTCAGATATAATAAGTGACAGATAAAAAATTATAGATAATTGAAGTGATGCATGAAGACCTTGAAAAAGACATTCAATTGTTAACAAACTTTCAGGAATCTTTCCAACTAAAAAGAAACTCTGTGCTCTTTCTTAAGATGTCAGAAGTTAAATGCAAAACACAAATACTCCCCGCTATGTACTAAGTTAAATAATGTTTAATTGGATCACAGTGTTCCAAATTGAAAAAACGTTGCATTCTTCTTCTGGACAAGTCCTACATCTTCTACAGAGACAAATAACTTTATGTCACTTTAATGCTTTCTAAAGTACTTGAACACAAAATGGAGGCATTTCTCTTACTGTCTATTGACATCTGGAGTGCAACTGTTGGCATAAAGACCAGAAAATTCTGCAATGGTGTTCTGGCATGGAAGTTTAACTCAGATGTCTCCCAGCAAGAGAGCAACTACCAGACAGCACAGTCTTGTTGAGCTCCTGGGTCCCATGTAAGGTATTTTTTTCCCTCAAATCTTGCAGTATTTATTATATCTTCTTAGCACATTCTAGTACATAAACTTAACAGTTTTACATGTTTTACTATCTGTCCTCCCTCAACTAAGATAGAGGATTTACTGTAGTTTTTTTTTTTTAGTTTCTTTACATATATTCTTTTTTTTTAATAAACATATAATGTATTTTTATCCCCAGGGGTACATGTCTGTGAATCGCCAGGTTTACACACTTCACAGCACTAACCATTGCACATACCCTCCCCAATGTCCATTACCCCACTCCCCTATCCCGACCCCCCGACCCCCAGCAACCCTCAAAAACCCTTTGTTTTGTGAGATTAAGAGTCATTTATGGTTTGTCTCCCTCCCCATCCCATCTTGTTTCTTTTCTTCTTTTCCTACCCCCCCGAACCCCCCATATTGCATCTCCACTTCCTCATATCAGGGAGATCATATGATAGTTGTCTTTCTCCGATTGACTTATTTCACTAAGCATGATACCCTCTAGTTCCATCCACGTCGTTGCAAATGGCAAGATTTCATTTCTTTTGATGGCTGCATAGTATTCCATCGTGTATATATGCCACATCTTCTTTATCCATTCATCTGTTGATGGACATCTAGGTTCTTTCCATAGTTTGGTTATTGTAGACATTGCTGCTATAAACATTCGGGTACACGTGCCCCTTCAGATCACTACGTTTGTATCTTTAGGGTAAATACCCAGTAGTGCAATTGCTGGGTCATAGGGTGTTCTATTTTCCACTTTTTAAGGAATCTCCATGCTATTTTCCAGAGCGGTTGCACCAGCTTGCATTCCCACCAACAGTGTAGGAGGGTTCCCCTTTCTCCGCATCCTTGCCAGCATCTGTCATTTCCTGACTTGTTCATTTTAGCCATTCTGACTGGCGTGAAGTGATATCTCATTGCGATTTTGATTTGTATTCCCCTGATTCTGAGTGATGTGGAGCACTTCTTCATGTGTCTGTTGGCCATCTGTATGTCTTCTTAATGTCTGTTCATGTCCTCTGCCCATTTCTTGATTGGGTTATTTGCTCTTTGGGTGTTGAGTTTGATAAGTTCTTTATAGATTTTGGACACTAGCCCTTTATCTAATATGTCGTTTGCAAATATCTTCTCCCATTCTGTCAGTTGTCTTTTGGTTTTGTTAACTGTTTCCTTTGCTGTGCAAAAGCTTTTGATCTTGATGAAATCCCAATAGTTCATTTTTGCCCTTGCTTCCCTTGCCTTTGGCGAT
>PISX010001016.1:0-221786 GCA_004024625.1 Mellivora capensis | reverse complement strand
CGTGTATATATACCACATCTTCTTTATCCATTCATCTGTTGATGGACATCTAGGCTCTTTCCATAGTTTGGCTATTGTAGACATTGCTGCTATAAACATTCGGGTGCACGTGCCCCTTCAGATCACTACGTTTGTATCTTTAGGGTAAATACCCAGTAGTGCAATTGCTGGGTCATAGGGTAGTTCTATTTTCAACTTTCTGAGGAACCTCCACGCTTATTTTTTTTTTTTAAGACTTTACCTATTTGACAGAGAGAAAGAAAGCGCCCAAGCAGGGAGAGAGGCAGAGGGAGAGGGAGAACCAGGCTCCCCGCTGAGCAGGGAGCCCAACGTGGGGCTTGATCCCAGGACTCTGAGATCACAACCTGAGCTGAAGGCAGAGGCTTAACCAACTGAGCCACCTAGGTGCCCCAAAAATGTTCAAATTATTAATGGTGATAATGGAAATAGGATATCAACAACCATAATGATGAATGTTAAAAATAAAGATAAATGCATGCACTAAATGGCTAAACTTTAAAACTTTGGTAACTATAAATATCAGTGAGCCTACAGAGAAATAAAACTTTGTTATTAGTGGGAATATAAAATAATACAATGCTTTGGAGAAAAATGGTATTTCTTACATAATTAAGCACATATCTATCCTGACATAGCAATTTAGAAGTAGGCATTTACCAAGAGAAATGAAAACATAAGTCCCTAAAAACACTTCATGAAAATATCTATAGCACCTTTATTCATGAACAGACAAAAACAGGAAACAGTCCAGGTATTCATCAGTGGGATAATAGATCAACAAACAGCAATATATATCCAAAATACATAAAGAACTTCTAAAACTCAACATCCAAAAAACAAATAATCCAATTAAAAAATGGGCAGATGCCACAAATAGACAACCTTTCAAAGCAATATACAGATGGCCAACAGAGACACACGAAAAGATGCTCAATATCACTTATCATCAGGGAAATACAAATCAAAACTACAATGAAAGATCACCTCACACCCATCAAAAGAGCTAAAATCAAGAAAATAAGAAACAACAGGTATTGACAAGGATGTGGAGAAAGGGGAACCCTCCTGCACTGTTGGTAGGAATTCTGGTATGGCTACTCTAGAAAACAATATGGAGGTTCCTTAAAAAGTCAAAAATAGAACAACCCTATGATCCAGCATCAGCACTACTAAGTATTTTACCCAAATAACACAAAAGTACTAATTCAAAGGGATACATGTACCCCAATGTTTGTAGCAGCATTATCTACAATATTCAGACTGTGGAAGCAGCCAAGTGCCCATCAACTGATGATGGATAAAGATGTGGTATGTATGCGTATATAGATAGAGAGATAGATACAGGGATAGATAATGGAATATTACTCAGCCACAAAAAAAGAAAGAAAGACTAAAAGCTTGCCATTTGCAAGGACATGGATGGAGCAAGGAGTATTATGCTAAGTGAAATAAATTAACCAGAGAAAGACAAATACTATATGACTTCACTCACAGGTGGAATTTAAGAAACAAAAACAAATAAGCAAAGGTAAGAGAGAGGGAGGAAGGGAGGGAGGGAGGGGTAAACCAAGAAACAGACTCTTAACTACAGAGACCAAACTGATGGTTACCAGAGGGGAGATGGGTAGGGGGATAGGTTAAATAGGTGATGGGGATTAAGGAGTGCACTTGTAATAAACACCAGGTGTTGTATGGACGTGAATCACTATATTGTACACTTGAAACTAATATTACACTAGATGTTAACTAACTGGAATTTAAATAAAAATTTTTTAAAGTGATATATTCTTGTGAAATGGGTAAGTCTGATGATTCACAGACCTGTACCCCTTGGGCAAATAATACATTAATAAAAATAATTAATAAAAATAATACATTATATTAATAAAAATAATTTCTAAAAAAAGAATACCAAAACAAAAGTGATATATTCTTAAAATGGAATAAAACTCAGCAATAAAAACAAGTGGACTATAAGATGACTACCACATTTGTATTATTCTGAGTTAGTTCAACCTGTTATTTTACAAATAACACTGTATAAATACAACTAGTATCAGGATATAAAAAGAATTTTTTAGGATGGACAGCAAACTGGTGTAAGGGAACTAGTATACTTATATTATCAGCATGTCGACAACTCTTTCATCAAAAACCCTTTATGGAGCGCCTGGGTGACTTGGTCAGTTAAGTGTCTGCCCTTGGCTCAGGTCATGATCCCAGGGTTCTGGGACTGAGTCCCACATCGGGCTCTTTGCTCAGCAGTGAGCCTGCTTCTCCCTCTCCCTCTGCCTCTCTCCCCTGCTTGTGTGATGCACTCAAAAAAAAAAAATTTTATACAAAACAAGTAGAATAAAGAACTGAAACTATACAAGTCTTGCAGAGAGGAAATTATTTGGCTCCTAATAAAAATATTCACCAACAACATTTACCGAGTATCTTCTGAATTTCAGGTATTCTGCTAAACAGGCACAGGAAATATAAATGAATGAGACATGGACTCTCCTCTCAAGGGATTCATTAGTACAGGCATAAATGGATGATGCCAAGATTAAAAATCCTATCATCATAAAATAAAAGGTAGAAAGTGTTCTTATTTCTTATTAGGCAACATTGGGCAAGTTAATTTTCCTGCCTGTGCTTCAGTTTCCTATAAAAAGAACACCTACCTCATAGGATTATTATGAGGATGAAATGTACATATTTGTAAAGCACTTAGAACAGACTTGGCACATACTAAATGCTAGAGTCTTCGTTAAATAAGTGCAAATACATTCCACATTTATTATAATTATGAAATTTAATCCAGTTTAAAATATTTTGACTAAATGAATATGTGAAGCACTAACAAAAAAATATACTTTAAGTGACTCTGGTGTTGATGACAGAGCAAAGTGAGAATCTCCTTACTCCTCTAAGAAATTACCCAAAACCAATAAATAAATAAAAAAGCAAACATGATCTCCAATAAAACTAGGAAACATATGAAAATATAAGTGAAAGGCCAAAAGAGAGACAAAACTGGAGAAAGAGGGTGAATATAAAGCATGAGGCTCCAAAACTGAAGGGGGTTGTGCAGACATCTCTTTAAGTGTACTTCCTGAGGTATAAAATGGAAACCACATTTGCAACAACAAAAAAAAGGGGAGCTAGGGGAAGGAACTTTGCTCCTCACAGTCTGAAGTAGTAGAGGAGACAGTACTAAATAAGGAATCACACAAACAAGCTACACTAGCAGAAATTAGGCTGCTGGTACGGCAAAAGGATAGTGAGATAGCCTACACTATGAACAGTCCTAAAGAAGCAAATCTTCTCTAGCTGAGGAGAATGAAATGAGTTCATACATACAAGTCTGGTTATGAAGAAAACTCCTGTAAATTTGGAAGACAGTAGCTACCCTGAGACACCTACTTCCAATATCCTAAAAAGTAGTACAGGAAGAACTCTCTTAGTTCAAAAACAACAACAACAACAACAACAAACAAACAAACCCCAAAAAGAAGCAGGAATGGAAAATATAAATGCAAAACTTAAAGGAAAACAGGAGCCAAAGGACATTCATGAGAAAAACGCTGCCATGGAGCAGATTTTAAAAATGTAACCAAATATTTCAAATGAATTTTTAAAACTTAATAATTCAAAAAAATGAATGAAACAAATACCACTTACATATCGAATTATAATTTTTTTATTTTATTTATTTATTTGAAAGACAGAGATCACAAGTAGGCAGAGAGGCAGGCAGAGAGAGAGGAGGAAGCAGGCTCCCACCTGAGCAGAGAGCCTGATGCGGGACTCGATCCCAGGACCCTGGGACCATGACCTGAGCCGAAGGCAGAGGCTTTAACCCACTGAGCCACCCAGGCACCCCATCGAATTATAATGTTTAAGTGCCAAGAGAATAGCAGTCTCGTTGACTCCTCAAAAAACCTTAACTATTAATAGCCTATTGCTGACAGGAAGGCTTATCAATAACAGTCAATTAACACATATTTTGTATGTTATATATATTGCATACATTTTCTTACAATAATCTAAGCTAGATAAAAGAAAATGTTAAGAAAATCATAAAGAAAATAAATTTATAGCACTGGACTATATTTATCCAAAAAAAATTGGACCCACATTGTTCAAACACATGTTGTCCAAGGGTCAACTATATGTTACTGTGGATTTTTGTATGTGCCCTTTATCATATTAAGGAAGTTTCCTTTTATTCCTAGTTTCCTGAGTGTTTTTTAATTATTTAAAATTTTTTGAGTAGTTGACACTTAATGCTACATGTGTTTATATGTGTTACAATGTTTCAGGTATACAACAGTGATTTCACCTTCTCTGTAAGTTACACCAGGACCATCACATGTGTAGCTACCATCTGTTACCACACAATGCTATTACAATATCATTGACTATATTTTCTATGCTATGCCTTTAGTTTACTGAGCAATTTTTCTCACAAAAAGGTGTTAAATTTTCTCAAATGCTTTCTTTGCCTCTATTGAGATGACTATGTGGTTTTTCTCCTTTGTTCTATTCATATGGTGTATTTCACTCACTGATTTTCTTATGCTGAACTTCTGCATTCCCGGGATGAATCTCACTTCATCGTATTGTATAATTCTAGAAATTTGTTGTCAGATTCGGTTTGTCAGTGTTTTGTTGAGAATCTTTGCATCAGTGTTCATAAGGGATATTGATCTTTGGTTTTCTTGTGTTGTCTTTGTCTGACTCTCATATCAGAGTAATGAGGACCTCATAGAATATGAGTGTTCCCTCCTCTTCTATTTTTTGGAAGTGTTTGAGAAGGATTGGTATTAACTCTTTAACAGTTTGTTAAAAATCCACCCATGAAAAGCTGTGTTATCAAGGACTTTTTGTTGGAAGGCTTTTGATTACTTATGAAATTTCTTTACTTTGAAAGGTCTGTTAGGAATTCTATTTTTTTCTTGAATCAGTTTTGGTAATTTGTATTTTTCTAGGAATTTGTCCTTTCTAAGTTATCCAATTTGTTGGCATACAATTGCTCATAGTTCTCTTTTACAATATTTTTATTTCAATGGTAGAATGGAGAGTAATATCCCTTTTTAAAAAATATTTTATTTATTTGACAGAGAGAGACAGAGCAAGAGAGGGAACATAAGCAGGGGGAGTGGGAGAGGGAGAAGCAGGCTTCCTGCCCAGCAGGGAGCCTGATGATGGCTCTATCTCAGGACCCTGGGATTATGACCTGAGCCAAAGGCAGATGCTTAACCCACTGAGCTACCCAGGACCCATAATGTCCCTAGTTTTATTTCTGATTTTAGTTATTTGCATCTTCTCTCCTTTTCTTAGACTAGTTAAAGGTTTGTCCCTTAAGAATCGACTTTGGTTTCATTAGTTCTCTACTATCTTTCTATTCTCTATTTCATCTCTGATCTAGTCTTTTTATCATTTTCCTCCTTTTGCTGGCTTTGGATTTGGTTTGCTCTTTTTCTAGTTTCTTGGGCATAAATTTAGATTGATTTGAGATCTTTATTTTTAATGTAGGTGTTTAGAGCTATCAATTTCCCAGAATACTGTCACTGCATACACTTAAGTTTTGGTATACTGTGTTTTGTTTTCATTCCTGCTAAAGTATTTTCGAATTTTCCCAGGGATTTCTTTGACCTACTACTAGTTAAGAATATGTTGTTAAATTTCCATATATTTGCAAATTTTTCAGTTTTCCTTCTGTTGATTTCTGTAGCTTCATTCCATTGGGTCAGAGAAGATAGTTTCTATGATTGCAATCTTTTACTGATAATTGTTCATGGCCCAACTTATGATCTCTTCTGGAGAATATTCCATGTGTACTTGAAAAGAATGTATATCTTGCTTTGTTGGGTGGAGTGTTCTGTATTATGTTTGTGAGGCCTACTTGGTTTATATTATTTTTCAATGAAATGGAACTGATGATCCAGAAACAAACCCAAATATTTATAACCAACTGATTTTCAACAAGGACACCAAGTCCATTCAAAGGAGAAAGAGTAGTCTTTTCAACAAATGATGCTAGGAAAGTGAATTTCCACAAACAAAAGAATGAAGTTGGACCTCTATTCCATTCCAAATATAAAACTTAACTCAAAATAGATTGAAAACTAAATGTAATAGATGAAACTATAAAATTCTTTTTTTGAACTATAAAATTCTTTTTTTTTTTTTTAAGATTTTATTTATTTATTTGAGAGAGAGGCAGTGAGAGAGCATGAGCGAGGAGAAGGTCAGGGGGAGAAGCAGACTCCCTGTGGAGCTGGGAGCCTGATGCGGGACTCGATCCCGGGTCTCCGGGATCATGACCTGAGCCGAAGGTAGTCGTCCAACCAACTGAGCCACCCAGGCGTTCCTAAAATTCTTTTTTTTTAAAGATTTTATTTATTTGACAGAGATCACAAGTAGGCATAGAGGCAAGCAGAGAGAGAGGAAGGGAAGCAGGACCCCTGCTGAGCAGAGAGCCCAATGTGGGGCTTAATCCCAGGACCCTGGGATCATGACCTGAGACAAAGGCAGAGCTTTAACCCACTGAGCCACCCGGGCACCCCGAACTACAAAATTCTTAAAAGAAAGCACAGAATTAAGACTTCAAGATCTCCAATTTGGCAACAGATTTTCTTTTTTTTTTTTTTTTAAAGATTTTATTTATTTATTTGTCAGAGAGAGAGGGAGAGAGAGCAAGCAAGCACAGGCAGACAGAGTGACAGGCAGAGGCAGAGGGAGAAGCAGGCTCCCTGCCGAGCAAGGAGCCCGATGTGGGACTCGATCCCAGGATGCTGGGATCATGACCCGAGCCGAAGGCAGCTGCTTAACCAACTGAGCCACCCAGGCGTCCCTGGCAACAGATTTTCAAAAGAGAGCAGGGGGAGGGGCAGAGAAAGGAGGAAGGAAAGAATCCTTAACCAGACTCCCCACTGAGCATGGAGCCAAAGTGGGGCTCAAACCCAGCACCCTGAAATCATGACCCGAGCTGAAGCCAAAAGCTGGACACTCAACTGACTGAGCCACCGAGGCATCCCTTGGCAACAGATTCTTAAATGGAACACCAAAAGCATATCAACAAAAGAAAAAAAGTAACTAAAATGAACTTTATCAAAATTAAAGATGCTTAGGGTGCCTGGGTGGCTCAGATGATTAAGTGTCTGCCTTCAGCTCAGGTCATGATCTCCAGGTTCTGGGATTGAGCCCCACATCAGGCTCCTAGCAGAGTGAGGAGTCTGCTCTTCCCTCTCCTTCTGCCTCTACCTCTGCTTGTGCT
Source organism: Mellivora capensis (assembly GCA_004024625.1). Lineage (NCBI taxonomy): Eukaryota > Metazoa > Chordata > Mammalia > Carnivora > Mustelidae > Mellivora > Mellivora capensis. The sequence continues at coordinate 214,495 of PISX010001016.1, read as the reverse complement.
CTCTCTCTTTCTCTCAAATAAATAAATAACATCTTTTAAAAACTTTTTTTTTTAAGATGTTATTTATTTATTTGACAGAGATCACAAATAGGCAGAGAGGCAGGCAGAGAGAGAGGAGGAAGCAGGCTTCCCGCGGAGCAGAGAGCCCAATGCGGGGCTGGATCCCAGGACCCTGGAATCATGACCTGAGCCGAAGGCAGAGGCTTTAACCCACTGAGCCACCCAGGCACCCCAAAACATTTTTTTTTAATTAGCTCTTGCTTCCCTTGCCTTTGGCGATATTTCTAGTAAGAAGTTACAGTGGCTGAGGTCAAAAAGGTTGCTGCCTGTGTTTTCAAGGATTTTGATAGGTTCCTCGAAAAGTTTAAAACAGAGCTACCCTACGACCCAGCAATTGCACTACTAGGTTGTTTTATTTTTTTAAGATTTTATTTATTTGACAGATGGAGATTACAAGTAGGCAGAGAGGCAGACAGAGAGAGGGGGGGAAGCAGGCTCCCTGCAGGGAGCCTGATGCGGGGCTTGATCCCAGGACCCCGGGACCATGACCTGAGCCGAAGGCAGAGGCTTTAACCCACTGAGCCACCCAGGTGCCCCTGCACTACTAGGTATTTATCCAAAGGATACAAACATAGTGATTCAAAGAGGCACATGCACCCCAATGTTTACAGCAGCAATGTCCATAAGAGCCAAAATATAGAAAGCTCCTAAATGTCCATCAACAGATGCTGGATAAAGATGTGAGATATATAGATAGAGATAATAGAATATTAATCCACCATCAAAAAAAATGAAATCTTGCCATTTGCAAAGATGTGGATGGAACCAGAGGGTATTATGCAAAGTGAAATAAGTTAGTCAGAGAAAGACAAATACCTACGATTTTATTCATAGGTGGCATTTTAGAAATAAAACAGATGAACATAGGGGAAGGGAAGGAAGATAAAGTAAGATGAAACGAGAGAGGGAAGCAAGCCATTAGAGACTCTTAACTGCAGGATACAAACTGAGGGTTGCTGGAGGGGTGGGATGAGTTAATTGGGTGATGGGCATTAAGGAGAGCACATGAAGTAATGAGCACAGGATGTTACATGCAACTGATTAATCACTAAATTCTACCTCTAAAACTAGTAATACAGTATATGTTAACTAAATTGAATTTAAATAAAAACTGTTTAAAAATAGTTCATCTGTCGGGACGCCTGGGTGGCTCAGTTGGTTAAGCGGCTGCCTTCGGCTCAGGTCATGATCCCAGCGTCCTGGGATCGAGTCCCACATCGGGCTCCTTGCTCGGCAGGGAGCCTGCTTCTCCCTCTGCCTCTGCCTGCCACTCTGTCCGCCTGTGCTCGCCCGCTCTCTCTCTCTCCCTCTCTGACAAATAAATAATAAAATCTTTTAAAAAAAAAATCTTTAAAAAAAATAGTTCATCTGTCAAAAGCAAAAACTCCAGGCCTACATGGCTTCACTGTTAATATAGAATTAACAGTTTGACAGCAAACATTTAAGAAATAACAGCATCATATATAAACTCTTCCAGAAAGTAGATAAGAAAGTGAACACTTCCCAACTCATTTTATGAGACCAGTATTACCCATACAGGAAAACGTTAAAAGACAGCATCGAAAAACAACAAAAATTCTACAGTTAATATCCCTTATACATACAGATGTAAAAGCTCTTAACTATATATTAGCAAATCAAACCCACTTTATATTTTCATATAAAAAAGGATAATATGACATAATAATAACATAAAAACCATATTGGGTTTATTTGAGGAATGCAAGCATGGTTCCAGAACCAAAAATTCATCAGTTTAACTCAACACAAAATAAAGGAGAAAAGCTACATGACCATTTCCATAGATGCAGAAAAACTATTTAACAAAATCCAATATCAGAAAATTAACCAAGGAGGTAAAAGATGTGAACACTGAAAACTCTAAGACATTTATGAAAGAAACTGAAGATGACACAAATAAATGGAAAAATATCTTGTGTTCCTGGATCAGAAGAATTAATTTGGTTAAAATATCCATACTAACCAGAGCCTACAGATTTGATGCAATACCAAATTTCCAATGGCATTTTTCACAAAAATTTTTAAAAAACTAAAATTACACTGAAGAGCCAAAGCAACTCTGAGAAAGAAAAACAGAGCTGGAGGTGTCACACTTACTGATTTCAAACTATATTACAAAGCTAAAGTACAAAGCTTTACAAAGCTAACGTAGTCAAAACAGGAGGGTACTGGCATCAAAGAAAGACATAGAGACCAGTGAATCAGAAGAGCCCAGAAATAAACCCATGCATATACAGTCAACCACTATTTGACAAGGGAGCCAAGAATACTTAATAGGAAAAGGAGAGTGTCTTCAACATATGGTACTGAGAAAGCCAAGTATTTACATATAAAAGAATGAAGTTGGACCCCTATTTTACACCATTCACAAAAATTAACTTGAAATAGATTAATAATAGACTAAAATGTAGACTTGAAGCCATATAACTCCTAGAAGAAAACATACAGTAAAAAAGCTTGACACTGGACGCCTGGGTGGCTCAGTTGGTTGGACGACTGCCTTCGGCTCAGGTCATGATCCCGGAGACCCGGGATCGAGTCCCGCATCAGGCTCCCAGCTCCACGGGGAGTCTGCTTCTCCCTCTGACCTTCTCCTCGCTCATGCTCTCTCACTGCCTCTCTCTCAAATAAATAAATAAAATCTTTATAAAAAAAAAAAAAAAAAGGGACGCCTGGGTGGCTCAGTTGGTTAAGCGGCTGCCTTCGGCTCAGGTTATGATCCCAGCGTCCTGGGATCGAGTCCCACATCGGGCTCCTTGCTTGGCGAGGAGCCTGCTTCTCCCTCTGCCTCTGTCTGCTTGTGCTCGTTCGCTCACTCGCTCTCCCTCTCTCTCTGACAAATAAATAAATAAAATCTTTAAAAAAAAAAAAAAAAGCTTGACACTGATCTTGGCAATAATTTTCTGGATATGACACAAATGCACAAGCAACAAAAGCAAAAATAAACAAGTGGACAAAATCAAACTTCACATCTGTTAAAATGGCTATTACCAAAAAGAGAAGAAATAAGTGTTGGCTAATGTGGAGAAAAGTTAAACTCCTTGTGAATTCTGAAGGGAATTTAAACTGGTATAGCTATTATGGGATACAGTATAGAAGTAACTAAAAAAAAACTAAAAAAAGAAGTCAAACAATCCAATTTTAAAATATGGGGAAAAGACCTGAATTGACATTTCACAAAAGAAACCATCTAAATGGTCAGCAATAATGAAAAGATGTTTTAAAGTCACTAGTCAGGAGCACCTGAGTGGCTCAGTGGGTTAAGCCTCTGCCTTTGGCTCTGATCATGATTTCAGGGTCCTGGGATCGAGCCCCACACTGGACTCTCTGCTCTGCGGGGAGCCTGTTTTCCCCTCTCTGCCTGCCTCTCTGCCTGCTTGTGATCTCTCTCTGTCAAATAAATGAATAAAATCTCTTAAAAAAATAAAAATAAAAATTCTGTTACGCTGAAAAGAAATAAAAAATAAATAAATAAAAATAAAAATAAATAAAATCACTAGTCATTAAGGAAATGCAAATTAAAATAAGATACCACCAAATACCCACTAGAATTACTGAAATTAAGAAAGCTAACAATAGGGACGCCTGGGTGGCTCGGTTGGTTAAGCGGCTGCCTTCGGCTCAGGTCATTATCCCAGCGTCCTGGGATAGAGTCCCACATTGGGCTCCTTGCTCGGCAGGGAGCCTGCTTCTCCCTCTGCCTGCCACTCTGTCTGCCTGTGCTCGCTCGCTCTCTCTCTGACAAATAAATAAATTTTTTTAAAAAAATTTTTAATTAAAAAAAAAGAAAGAAAGCTAACAATATCAAGTGTTTATGAGGATATGGCAAAACTGGAACACTCATACACTACTAATGGGAATATCAAATGGTATAGCTACTTTGAAAACATTTTCATTATTTCTTATAAAGTTAAGACACATTTATTGAAGAACGCATCAATGGCACTATTAGGTATTTACTAAAGAGAAATGAAAACATGTCCAGGCAAAGACCTATAAGCAAATATCATAGCAGCCAAGAATGTAAACAATTTGTAACAGACAAAAATTGGAAACAATGAAATGCCTCTCCACTGGTGAAGGATAAAGAAACTGTAGTATACCCTTACTATGGAAAACTCCTTAGCAATAAAAATGGAATGAAACACCAATACATGCAACAACACATATGAATCTCAAGAACGCTGCACTAAAAACAAATGACACTGAATAAAGGTGTCAAACACAAAAGTACCTATTGTGTGATTCCATTTATATGAAATTCTAGGAAAGACACAACTATAATGACAGAAAGTAGGTAAGTAGCTGTTTGAGGCTTGGACATTAAAGGGCACAAGGAAACATTTAAGTACGATGGAAATGTTCTATATCTGGAGTGTAGTGGTTATAACTCAATTACACACAATTACTAAAATGTACCAAGCCAATATGCACTTTAAAGTGAATGATTTTTACTGTATATAAATTATACCTCAATAAAGTTGAAAATAAATAAAACATGATAAAAGCAGTAAATAAAGAAATAACAACTATCGTCCTTTTAAGTAACACATTCAAAATCTGCAAAGGACTGACATTATAAAATGCTGGTTTATGGGGCACCTGAGCAGCTCCATCACTTGGCCTCTGCCTTCGGCTCAGGTTGTGATCCCAGAATCCTGGGATGGAGCCCTGCATCTGGCTCCCTGCTCAGAAGGGAGCCTGCTTCTCCCTCTCCTAATGCCCCTGCTTGTGCTCTCTCTCTCTTTGTCTTTCTCCCTCTAATAAATAAAAGCCTTTAAAAAAATTTTTGGTTTATCATTTCTGAAAACTTAATGTGCTTCCATTTTTATAAGATTTGATTAGAGCTAGTTTGGGTATCATCTCTTCCAAAATCATTGCCTGAATCTCTATGCTGGACCAAGTACCTGTCTGTTACACTCCCAAAGCAAGTGTCTGTCTCATCGCTAATTACATTATAGTGAAAATACCCGTGTATAATGCTAAGTGAAATAAGGCACAGAAAGACAAATATCATATGATTTTGCTCATTTGTAGAATTTAAGAAATGAAACAAATGAGAAAAAAATAAAAAGAGAGAGAGAGACAAAGACAAACCAAGAAACAGATTCTTAACTACAGAGAACAATCTGATGGTTACCAGGGGGAAGTGGGTAGGGAGATGCTGAAACAGGTGATGGGGATTAAGGAGTACACTTATCATGGTAAGCACTGGGTAATATATGGAATTGCAGAATCTATATTACACTATACCATATAGTATATGTTATATATATAATAATATATGGCATATACTACTCTATACTATATACTATTACACTATACTGTACACCTGAACTAATATAAGACTGTATGTTAACTTTACTGGAATTAAAATAAAATTGGAAATATATGTACAGAAAAAAAAAAGAAAGTATCTGCATTTCTGTCTATCTTACATAGCTTTGTATCCCCAAGCATTAAGCTTGACACTTGGAAGAGAGATGCTCAATTAAATTGAAATGAATCTATGTAAAACCTACACACATAAAATATAGATACATATACTTTTCAAGAAAATAAGAAATGCCAAAAAGGAAAAGGGGCAGATTAATAACAGTGTTCTTTATATCATTTTAAAATGTATGCAAGTTTATTTTAGGTATTCACAAATCTAATTTTAACAAGCCACATTAACTGAACATTCTATTCCTCTGAGAATCCCAAGAATCAAGCAAATCCTCCTCTAGAGGTTTGTAAAAGCCTTTAAATTTTTAAAAACCACTCCTGTATCCTTTATTTTTGCAGTATCTCAAACAAGGTGCCTAATGTCCCAGTTAACTACCACCAGTGCAAATGATAAGGCAAAAACATCAAGAAATGTTTTCTGGGGGAGCCTGGGTGGCTCAGTGGGTTAAAGCCTCTGCCTCCGGCTCAGGTCATGATCCCAGGGTCCTAGGATCAAGCCCAGCATCAGGCTCTCTGCTCAGCAGGGAGCCTGCTTCCTCCTCTGCCTCTCTGCCCACTTGTGATCTCTGTCAGTCAAATAAATAAATAAAATCTTTGAAAAAAAAAAAAGAAATGTTTTCTGTTATTAAACTCTTTACACAGCTTCAGAGGACCCAACTATGCACGGAGCTTATCATAAACAAGCTGGCTCAGTCCATGACTGTTGATCTCAAGGTTGTGAGTTCAAGCCCCATGTTGGGTCTAGAGATTGCTTAAAAATAAAAAATATATATAAAATAAATAAATAAAAATAAATGCAGGCTATAATAGAGGCGTTGGAAGCTGCACTACAGTTCCAGTCTAGGTCACTTGGCTGGCCATTTGGCATTAGTGAGAAACACTGCACATTTTATATACAATTAAATAACACACAAGGTATTACTATTTCACTCTACTTCTAATCAGAAGAGACAGTACAAACTTACTAATGTAAAGCAAGAGAGCTGGAATACTAAATGGTGAAATTCTAAATTATAGTGTATAGTTTCATTAAATTTCAATAGAATACATTTATTTAAAAGCAGACCAGCAATGTACTGAGTCACAAAGACTGACATACAGTAACAATAATCCTCGTTAGTAAATAAAGCATTTCAAAATTTTCAAAGTCCTTTCCCATTTTATTCTATCTGCCCTTCACAACAACTGTGTGAAGAAACCAGAAAAGGTTATTTCCATTCCATAAATGGGGAAAGTTACAGATCAGAGCAATTAAAAAACACACAATGCTAATAAGTTGTTCTGGTTAGGTAGGGAGAAGAACTGGGAAATGAACCTATAACCAATTTTATCTAAGACTTTTTACATATTAAATGATGTGTTGTAAAATCGGTGATAAAAATGAAGCCAAAAAAGGTGCCTGGCGCTGCCTGCAGCTCAGGTCATGATCCCAGGATCCTGGGATCGAGCCCCACATTGGGCTCTCTTCTCAGCGGGGAGCCTGCTTCCCCCTCTCTCTCTGCCTGCCTCTCTGCCTACTTGTGATCTCTATCTATTAAATAAATAAAAATCTTTAAAAAAAAAAAAAAGGTGCCTGGGTGATTCAGTCAGTTAAGGTCTGCCTTTGACTCAGGTTATGATCCCAAGGTCCTGGGATCAAGCCCCATATCAGGCTCCCTGCTCCATGGGGAGTCTGCTTTTCTTTCTCCCTCTGCCTCTCCCTCCTTCCACTCATGCTCTCTCTCTTGCTCTGCGTGCTCTGTCTCTCAAATATATAAATAAAATCTTTTTTAAAAATGAAGCTAAAGAGAATAATGGCAATGAAACAAATAATCAATTTTACATTATCTCCATACTTTATTGCTTCCCTTCCACTGTCTACAGTACACCCTGTGTATAAGACATCACCACGCCTCACTAACCTAACTTTCCTAGGGAAGACCTCAGAAACAAAAATACACTAGGAAAGTGGAAAGAGAACAGGCTAAAAGGCAGAAGTCCTGAATTTTTCTAATCCTGGCTTTGGATAAGTACCTTCATCTCTTCAAGCAACAATTTTTACATCTATATACTCACATATATCTTACTAGGTTGTTCTGAAGATTAAGTGAAATAAACAGATATAAAACCACTTTCGGAAATGGAAAGAACTCAATAAATGTTTACTGTAAGGCTACAAATATGTAATGGAAAATTCATAATAGGTGTCTCACATAATTGTACTAATAAATCCAAACTATTCTACTTATTTATAACTTTTTCACAATCATATAATTAGTTTAAAAAATATTTGTTGAATGGATAGCCTTTTGCAGAATTAACAATAATTTTTAAATCTGTTAAGTCTGAATGAAGAAAATGCACTATACTACAGGACTCTAATAAATCTGACAAGGAATCTGGTAAAACAAGTACCGGTAAAGTCAGCTGGTAAAGTAAAACATCAATCTTCACAGGACTCTCTAAAAGCTAGTCTTTGCCTCCAAAGATTTCTGTAATTACTTAGAAATCATAAAATCAAGAGAACTGAGATAAACTTTGGAAATCATGTAGCAAACACCTCTGATACACAGAAAAAGTAACAGGCCAAAAAGAAAGAATTTTACAGAATTTTGAAATTTTCCTTACAGGACTGGTGGTGGTGGTGAGGGGAGGGGAGGGCATCAAAAATAAAATGAAGCAAGAATTTCCTCCAGTCAGGCTCTTAAGTCCCCATTCCCCTTGTTAAAGAATCCTTAAGTACAATGACCAAAGTAGCTATAGGAAGTTACAGAATTTCTGCAGAATTATAAAACTGGTGGCTAGAATACTACAATTCCAATCATAACATTGCCTAAGAATTTAACATTTTGACAAAGATAGAAGAATCACATCCTGCAGGGTTACTAAACATATTTATTTATAAATAAATACTGTAGGGACGCCTGGGTGGCTCAGTTGGTTAAGCGGCTGCCTTCGGCTCAGGTCATGATCCCACCGTCCTGGGATCGACTCCCACATCGGGCTCCTTGCTCGGCAGGGAGCCTGCTTCTCCTTCTGCCTGCCACTCTGTCTGCCTGTGCTCACTCTCTCTCTCTCCTCTCTCTCTGGCAAATAAATAAATTTTTAAAAAATTTTGTTTTCAAAATAAATAAATAAATACTGTAGAAAATTTAAAAATTATCATTGGATATCCAGAACCCTGAACTTCTTACAGCCTAGTTCATATCTCTATTACTATTTACTGGAAAATCTGTATTCTTTAAACTGCTTGTAGGGGCACCTGAGTGGCTCCAGTTGGTTAAATGTCTGCCTTCAGCTCAGGTCATGATCCCAGGATCCTAGGAACGAGCCCCGCATTGGGCTCCCTGCTCAAAGGGGAGTCTGCTTCTTCCTCTGCCTCTGCCATTCCCCCTGCTTGTGCTCACTCTCTCTCTCTCTCAAATAAATAAAATCTTTTTTAAAAAGTGCTTTGTTGGGCGCCTGGGTGGCTCAGTTGGTTAAGCCTTCAGCTCAGGTCGCGATCCCAGAGTCCTGGGATGGAGTCCTGCATCAGGCTCCCAGCTCCGTGGGGAGTTTGATTCTCCCTCTGACCTTCTCCCCTCTCACGCTCTCTCTCACACTCTTTCTCTCTCTCAAATAAATAAATAAAATCTTTTTTTTAAGTGCTTTGTAATATTTCTCTAAAATTAAAATTTTTTATATTCAAATACACACCTGATTTAAGTCAAAGAAGTTCAATTTCATAAGTATTTGTTTTACAAATGTTATGTAAAACTGATAAAGCAAAAACAAAAACAGAGTGAAGCTTAATCCTCTGGTATCTACAAATACTACTTTTTAAAATACAGTAAGATGGGACGCCTGGGTGGCTCAGGTGGTTAAGCGACTACCTTCGGCTCAGGTCATGATCCCAGCGTCCTGGGATTGAGTCCCACATCGGGCTCCTTGCTCGGCAGGAAGCCTGCTTCTCCCTCTGCCTCTGCCTGCCACTCTGCCTGTGCTCGCTCTCTCTCTGACAAATAAATAAAATCTTAAAAAAAAAAAATCAATCTTTAAAAAAAATAAAATACAGTAAGAAAGCAACATACATTTAACAGTGATCTCTGGATGGCAGGACTACAGAATGATTTTAACTCTCTGTGAACATATTTTAAGATAAAAGTACAACTAAAAATATAAACAAACATCCATGTTGTTACCACAAATGTTAAACTCATATCTTATTTGCTTTAGATATATTTCAGAGAAATGTAACTGCACAATACACTAAGGTCCACTGGTTCTACTGCTGTACCTCCCCTCTCTTCTTAGAGGTAACCAATACCATGTCTTTCTTACTCAAGTTTTTATACTCTAAATATATAGCTTTCTATCAACAATACATAGTATTTTGTCATTCTGCAACTTGGTTTTTCCAGTAACATTAAGACTGTGAGATCTACCCAAGAGATGTACTTCTTTCAATTGCTACATTGTATTTCATATTTATACCACTATTCATTTATCCATCTATCCCCTAAAAAGCAATTTAAGTTTTTACCAAGTTTTTGCAATAACAACTTGCTTAGTCTTTTTATACAAAACATATATAATAAAATGCACAAATTTTATATATACATTTGAGTTTTGACAAACATATACATCTGTGTAATCCAAATGCCTATCAAGATATTGAATGACAGCACCATCCCAGAAAGTTCCTTGATACCCTTTCTTGGTCAATTCCCTCCCCTAACCGGCAGAGGAAACCACTGTATTGATTTCTTTTCTACCATACATTAGTTTTGCCTATTTTAATACATAATGTGAATACAATCATACAGTATATACTCTTTTTTATGTGGTTTCTTTTACTCAGAATGTTTCCCTCATCCACATTGTCATGTGTATCCATAATTCATTTCTTTTTATTACTGAATAGTTCATGTAAAGGTTTCATCTTTTATTTGGGGGTCAGTGTTTATCTCTTTATTACTGATTTACCTTTTCACTGCATTGTCATCAGAGAATATAATAATGATGACTAATACTTCTACTGTGCCCTGACCATGTGGTAAGGCACTGATCTGAACTCTAACCCTCACAATGACTCTGAGGAGCACGCTATTATCACTTGCATCTTACAGATGAGAAATCTAATGCACAAGAGTCAGATGACGATCTAGGTCACAGAGGTAGGGCAGAACCAGAATCTGGCTCCTGAGCCTTCTCTTAATCACGTATTTACTGCATAAAAGGTATCTTATCATTTCTGTGGAATCTGTTGAGACTTCCTCTATAAACAGTAATGCAATCCAGTTTTGTAACTGAAAAGAATGTATAGTCTCTATAGTAGATATAGAATTCTATGTGTATATAAGTAAGCTTAGACATTATGGAATTCAGATCCTATATATATTTTAAATTTTTATTTCTTGATGTGAAAATCTCCAACTATAATTACAAATTTATCAATTTTTTCCTTACAATTTTATAATCTGTACTCTTTTTATGTTACCAGGTGAATAAATCTTCATGCTTATGTGACTTTCCAGGGGGATTATTGTATTTATCTTTAACTATCTTTATCCCTATTAGTAATTAGACTTAAATTCTCTCCATTCAAATAATGGAGTATCATTTCTCTTTCGAAGTATTTTCTAGGAGCAACTGGGTGGCTCAGTCACTTAAGTGTCCACCTCTTGATCTCAGCTCAAGTCTTGATCTCAGGGTTGTGAGTTCAAGCCCCACTTTGGGCTCAACACTGGGCACAGAGCCTACTTAAAAAAATTTTTTTTCCTAGAATATTTTACTGTTTTATTTTCAATTTTCAGTATCATTAGATTTTTTTTACATATGTCTTATAAGTATATACCAAGCTAGACATTAAATTTTTAGGTTAAAAAAGAGCAAAATTAAAAAACAAGCTGGGGGAGTAGTATTTGAAATAAACAAAGCAAACATCCTAAAATATAAGAAACTCTCAACATTCAAATAGAAAATTCAACTAAGGACATGCTATCGGCGGAATGTTTGTGTCCTTCCAAAATTCACCCATTGGAATCTTAAATGTCCAATGTGATGGTATTAGTAGATGGGGCTTTTGGGAGGTGCTAAAATCATGAATGAGAGTAGAACCCTTATAAGTAAATTAGTGTCCATATAAAAAAGGATCCAGGGAAATCTTTAACCCCTTCAGCCATGTGAGAACACAGCAAGAAGGTACCAGCAATGACCAGGAAAAGGGCCCTCAACAGAGAACACAACCTTGATCTTGGGATTTCTCAGCCTCCAGAACCATGAGCAAGAAATTTCTATTGTTTATAGCTACCCAGCCCATCGAAATTTATTATAGCAGCCCAAATGAACAGATGATTAACAAAAAACATAAAATAATGTAAAATATCAACCATGAAAAAAATCCAACCTTGCTAATTACCAAAGAAATCCAGATTTCAAACAATAAGCTGTTTTGCCTATTAGAATGCCCAATATTAGAATATTAGAATAATGATATCACATGCTGTGGCCACGTCTGAAAATAAGCACCTACATAGGGCAGGGTATGCAATATGGCAGCAGGTATGAACAACCATTTTTTTTTAAGATTTATTTGAGAGAGAGTGAGAGAGAGCGAGCACAAAAGCACGGGCAGAGGAAGAGGGGGTTAGACTCCACTGCTGAGCAGGGAGCCTGATGCGGGGCTCAGTATCGGTAACCTGGGATCATGACTTGAGCCAAAGACAGCTACTTAAGGGTTGAGCCATTCAGGCATCCATAAGCAACCATTTAAACAGTATGTAATGTTTGACTCATCAACTCTACTAGAAATCTACCCTAAAAAGATAGTTACATAATTACACAAAGATGTGAGTAAGAACATCAACCACTATGCTACACTAAAAATTAGGAACTACAGTGCAGTATAAGCTCCTTAGGTGAACAAAGGAAAATAAAACTTGAGTTTAACAACTATGAAGTCTATATTTTAAAATTTATTAAAAACTAATTTGGTTAACAAAACCTTATTCAGTAACAAAACACTCCTTCAAGCATCTATGTACCAGGCTATGAAATACACAAAGATAAAAGATAGTCTTGCTCTCAAAACTGCCCAGTCTGGAAGGAAAGATGTACACACACACACACAGGATTAAAATTCTGGAAACAAATATTGAACAATGGATTAGTTAAGCATGGGGGAAGTTAAAAAAAAAAACACCTCTGTAAATAATAGCTATTATAATTTTAACAGTGGTCCTCAAACTTCAACATACATAAGAATCACCTAAAAGGACTTGTTGAATCACAGATTAGTAGGTCCCACTCCCAGAATTTGTGATTCAGGAGGCTTGGGATAAAGCCTGAGAAATTGCACTTCCAACAAGTTCCCAGTTGGAACTGATACTACTAGTCCAGAAAACAGTTTGAGAATCGGAGAATTATAAAACTACTCATCCTTCCTTACCCCACCAAATACAAACAAATAAGTAAATCAACTTATATATCTATATGTATATATGTAGATAGTTTTTAATTACATACACATAAAAGAAGGGGGAAAAACACCTAATAACAAGCCAAACCACCACCCTCTTAGTCATCCAATACAACTGCATTAAAAGTAATATAAACTTGAAAAATTATTTCACTGACATTTTCAACCTACAAAGAATCCACTCTCAATTATTCAAGGTTGATTATCCAATCAATAATTTTATACATCTTGGAAATCCACTTCTCCTGCAGTATCTGTTAGCCAAGGAAATATTTTATGTGATGCCTCAGTTCGGGAGGAGAAAAAAAATCTGAAATGCATATCAAATAAGAGTGGTAACTCCTACCCTAGAACAGCAGTTCTCATCCTTACTTACAAATGAGAATACCAGCTACGCTTTTAAAGATGCATATGTGCAGGCCTCTCCCCAAATCTACCAACTGTGAATCTTAAGAGTAGGACCTAAGCATCTGCAATGTTAAAAAGTGCCCAGGTGACTCTTTCTTATACAATGCATTCTTGGCACCATCCTTTCATTTAAGCTATGTTTAATTCTGGGAATTCAAAATATTTCAAAGAAGATAATGTTATCACATTGTGATGACAATATTCAGGAATCTGAAAAAGCTCTATGATCTTCCTTATAACCATTCCTCCCCCTCACGCTCAACTTCCCAACATCACAGAGGTTGGGGAGCATCTCCCCTCACACTGATCAAATGTGGTCTAAATGGAGCTGTTTTTTTCTCTAGTTAAATGTGTTGACCAACTGACTTATTTTAATTGGGCATCTTTGAACTTTTTGCCTTTCAACTCTTGATACACTATAAAGAGAAATAATGTCCTCAAACTGAATTACCTGAAAAGAGATAATTTTACCAAAAAGAAATTGAAGTCAAGTTTGTCATGAATAGATCCTAAGATGAAGAGAGTCACAAGACATCTTCCAAAGCTTTTTATCATAACATCCTTTAAGTAGTATTTAGGTCAACTCAGTAAATATTGCATGATGATAGAAAATGGCTATCCTCTCATTTTTTTTTTAAATTTTTTCTATTCTCTCATTTTTCAAAAGTATTGATATCATAGCGCGCATGCGCACAGACACACACAGACCTGGGGAAGAAGTTAAAACCCTCAACTAAAACTGTATTTTCAAGTAAAAAAATTACTTTCCATTAAGACTAGTCAATACTCTTCAAGTTGCCAAAATCTTATCAGGAGATCTGTAATTAAGTTCACCTCTGAACACCATGACTTTATATGTTTTCATCTCTGATATATCATATTTAAGACCCATTTTAAGATGCCAAGTTTTCTTTGCCTGGAAAAGAGTTGGAGACATTTATTAGTCAGATAATCTTTTATTAAAGTGCAACACACATTCCTTCGAGATCCTAGCAGAAAACATATCAAAACATTTTAATCAAATGAAAATTGTTGCTATTTCTATAGAATGCACATAGGTTAACAAATAATTTTTTACTACATTATCTATCTTTCAACATTTTACTCCAAGAGACATCTTATTCCTTATCCTCGAATTACATTGTACATTTAAAAGATACATCATAAAACATTCACAGCCTTCTGCCTGGCAGTTACATAAAAATAAACACTGAGGCCTTTTTTCTTGCTTTCTCCTTCCTTAAAATGTTACTGATACATAATATACAGGAGGTTTGAAGGCTTAATTTTAATACATGTGTACTAATATATCAACACTAGATCTAGATCAATGACAAAAGATACCACATTAACAAAACATGCATTCTCAAAGCCATTTTTAAAATTTTAACAAATTACTATAATTTGTTACTATTATTCTTTTATATTTTTTATAAACTAATAGAACTCTGAAAATCTGATATGTTCCTGAAAGTAAATTTAGGATTATTATGTCTCTTGAGAAGAATACCTCTGTGTAGCTATACAAAATAATACCCAGTGTAATTGGCTAAAGGCAATTTATTTTCTAGGTAGAAGCATTTCAATAACTTTTGTAACTTACTGGTTTCAAATACGTAAAGAAAAATTTTTTTATTAAAGTGAGTTTACTAAAAAATAAAAAATAAAAATAAAGTGAGTTTACTAATATAAAGCATTTACATTCACCCAGAATAAGCTGGTTCTAAGATTTTTGTGGAGTATACTTTATTTTAGGTACACTGCTAAAAAGTTAAAAATAAAAATAAATTAGATGGCCAGGAAAAAAACCTTGCTGGATAACAAGACTTCAGCTATTCAAAAACTTTGTATCCCTCACTCAATCACTATAAAACTGCCTGATCTTAACTTATAGCAAAAAAAGACAGACAAGGCATTTTTGACTATGGAAGTATTTTGAAATATAACCTAAACCGCAAATATAATTATCAGAAGAGCCAAGAGATTCCCTAGAAGTTCAGTGTTTCACAGAATCCTTCAACAAGCCTGGATCTGAAAAAGACATGTAACTCCAGACCATGTATCTTCTTCCACTCCTATACTAATCAGCCAGACTAAAAGCTGTGCAAGTCACTGAACCTTCTTACTCCTGTTCTTTGGTATCTATTCTAAGTAGTTGTTCTTGAAACAAGATACCACATTCCATCCATAATGTCTGGACATGGTAGGCACTGAAAATAGTGTGCCACCAAATATTAAAGTAATCCCAGGTGAAAGACATCTGTTTTCTACTTTCAAGAAAACTGAATCAAGCTATAAAACCAGGGAAATGATGGTCCTATGCTCCATGGGATTCCTACCAAGATCTAATAAAGGCTGAAAAAATATGCTTGGAAATACTAGGAAAATTTCCCTTGATTTCAACTGCTATTATCAAATACCTTTAGAGACAGTTTCCAATGAGAGAAAGAACTTAAATTTTAAAGTCAGGCATACATCCAGGTTCAAACCCAGTTCTTCTATTTCTTAGTTCTGATCCTTGGCAAGTCACTTAACCACTCTATGCCTCACTCTCATCTATAAAATGGGAATAATAATAATAATTACAGAATGCATAGCTGCTGGGAGGCTTTTAGATATAATTAATGGTCAGCAACAAGTGTTGATAAGGATGTACAGAAATCAGAACCCTCAGATTGCTAGTCAGAATGTAAAATGGTATATTCCCTTTGTAAAACAGTCTGGCAGTTCCTTGAAAAAACACAGAGTTAGAGAAGAAAAAAGAAGAGAAAAAAAAAAAAAACCCACAGAGTTAATGTATTACTCAGCAATTCCACTCCTAGGCATATAGTCAAGAGAAATGAGAACACATGTACATGAAAAACCCTGTACATGAATGTTCATAAAAGTGTTTACTTGTAATAGCTACAGTGGAACAACTCAAATGTCCATCAACTGATGAATGGATTAATAAAATGTGGCATATTCAAACAATGGAATATTATTTAGCAATAAAAAGGAATGAAGTACTGATAGATGTTACAACATTGATGAACCTTGAAAACATTACACTAAGTAAAAGACGTCAGTTGCAAAAGACTATATATTGTGATTCCATTTATATAAAATATCCAAAACAAGTAAATCTATGGAAAGCAGATTAGTGATTGCCTAGAGCTGGGCAAATGGGGGTAAGATGGAGGGTAATGGCTAAGGAGTGTGAGGTTTCTTTTTATGGTAATGAAAATGTCCTGAAATGGATTGTGGCAATGGATGTACAATTTTGAATATACTAAAAGCCACTGAATTATACACTTTACATGAGTGAGTTACATGGTTTAAGAATGGTATCTTAGGGACGCCTGGGTAGCTCAGTTGGTTAAGCGGCTGCCTTCGGCTTGGGTCATGATCCCAGCGTCCTGGGATCGAGTCCCACATCGGGGTCCTTGCTCGGCAGGGAGCCTGCTTCTCCCTCTGCCTCTGCCTGCCACTCTGTCTGCCTGTGCTCACTCGCTCGCTCTCTCTCCCTCTCTCTGACAAATAAATTAATTTTTTTAAAAAATTTTTTAAAAAGAATGGTATCTTAATAAAGCTGTTAAAAAATTCCTGTGGTAGAGAATACACTTAAATATTGAATATCCAAACTCACACATCTAAAAGCAGAACTTAAATTAGGAATATATAGATATTACATATGTGTAAATACATGTTACTTATGTATTTAAAAACAGTTAAATATATTCCTCCAATACATCTAAGAAATGGACTTTTTCTAGCCATGATGAATTAAACTGATACCAGACCAGCCCTCCTTGGGTAACACCTATGAAACTAGACAAAATCTATGACTCTGCTATTTTCAGGAGTGAAACGACCGGCACTACTGGCATACCATATCTGCTCCAGCTTTCTGCCTGGGACACTTCCCAAATGCATCACAGGGAAGTGAAGCCTAGGCCAAGCATGAAGGTCTCATGAATGGAGAAATCAGAGTTCCGGGCTAGCAGAGTGCCTAGAGTTTATATGACAGGATACTGGAGAGCAGGCAACAATGCAGAAAGGGTAGCCCCAGAAATCTGCATGGGGTCTCCTTGGGCACTGTTGGCTGAGAGTACCAGGCTACACATAACCCAGGGTGAGACTCCATGAGACCTAGAACAATCACTGCTGCAGGCCTGAGAGCTGAACATATAGCAGAAGCTGCACACTGCTAGGAGACATCAGAATTCCAGTTCAGCCAGAATGGAGACATTTCTGCACACCCTGGGCACTCAGGCTTTCAGTGGAAACGCCAAAATTCAACACTCTTTAAAGAAAGACAACATAGGGGAGCCTGGGTGGCTCAGCGGGTTAAAGCCTCTGCTTTCGGCTTGGGTCATGATCCCGGGGTTCTGGGATCAAGCCCCGCATCGGGCTCTCTGCTCAGCGGGGAGCCTGGTTCCAATCTCTCTCTCTGTCTGCCTCTCTGCCTGCTTGTGATCTCTGTCTGTCAAATAAATAAATAAAATCTTAAAAAAAAAAAAAAAGAAAGACAACATAATTAAGACTTCCTATAATGCGCCATTCACAAAGTCCAAATAATCAAAACTTACTACATGTGAAGATAAGCAGGAAAGTGTGACCCATAATTGGGAGGGAGGGCTGGAAGCAGCCAATAGAAACAGATCACAAGAAGACTCCAAAGTTGGAAATAACAGCCAAGAGCTTTAAAATAGCAATTATAAATATGTTCAGGCACTTAAAGGTACAGTATCAAAAATGAAAATTATACTGGATAGGCTTAGAAACAGATTGAAAATTATAGAAGAGGGGTGCCTGACTGACTCAGTCAGTACAGCATGTGACTCTTGATCTAGGGGTTGTGAGTTCGAGCCTCACACTCGATACAGAGATTACACAAAAATAAAATTCTTAAAAAAAAAAAAAATTGCAGGGGCACCTGAGTGGCTCAGTCAGTTAGGCATCCAACTCTTGATTTTAGCTTAGGTCACAATCTCTGGGTCCTGGGATTGAGCCCCACATTGCCTCTGTGCTCGGTGGGGAATCTCCTTGAGGATTCTCTCTCACTTTCCCTCTTTCCCTATGCCCCTCCCCTTGCTCATGTTCTCTCTCTCTCTAATAAATAAATCTTTAAAAAACATTTTTTTAATTACAGGAGGGCCAATGAGCCAGAAAACAAATCAACACAAACTATCCACTCTGAAGAACACAGATTATTATCAAACAGTATAACATATGCAAATCCTTGGAACCCAAAAAGGAAAGAAGAGAAATGGAGCAAAAAAAAAAAAAAAAAAAATTGAAGAAATAAATAATGGCCAAAAATTTCTTAGGTTTGTTGAAAAACATCACCTATGGATTCAAAAAGTTCAGTGAACCGCCAGCAGGATAATTACAAAGACACATTAGTCACATCACACTTCCCAGAATTCAATATCCTGCAAAAATTACCTTCCAAAAATTAGGGTAAAATAAAGACATTTTCAGAGAAGTGAAAGCTTAGAGAATTGTCACCAAAATTCACTAGAATCACTGAAGAAGTTCTTCAGCCCAAAAGGAAATGATACCATCCTTTCTGATGGAGGCATAATACTCCACTGTATATATGGACCACATCTTCTTTATCCATTCGTCCATTGAAGGGCATCCTGGTTCTTTCCACAGTTTGGCGACTGTGGCCATTGCTGCTATGAACATTGGGATACAGATGGCTCTTCTTTTCATTACAGCTGTATCTTTGGGGTAAATACCCAGTGGTGCAATTGCAGGTTCATAGGATAGCTCTATTTTTAATTTCTTAAGGAACCTCCATACTGTTTCCAAAGTGGCTGTGTCAATTTGCATTCCCACCAACAGTGTAAGAGGGTTTCCCTTTCTCCATATCCTCTCCAACACTTGTTGTTTACTGTCTTGTTGATTTTGGCTATTCTAACTAGTATAAGGTGGTATCTCAATGTGGTTTTGATTTGAATCTCCCTGATGGCTAATGATGAACATTTTTTCATGTGTCTGTTATCCATTTGTATGTCTTCTTTGGAGCATCCCATAACATTATTATAAAATTTTTAAAATTAAGAAACCTATTGGAGGGGCGCCTGGGTGGCTCAGTGTGTTAAAGCCTCTGCCTTCAGCTCAGGTCATGATCCCAGAGTCCTGGGATCGAGCCCCGCATCGGGCTCTCTGCTTGGCGGGGAGCCTGCTTCCCTCTCTCTCTCTGCCTACTCGTGATCTTTGTCTGTCAAAAAAATAAACAAAATCTTTAAAAAAAAAAAAAAAGAAACCTATTGGATACTTAGTGAAAGCAAGGAAAAAAGTGTTCTCTATCATGCAACAACATTTGTTTATAAAACTCAAAATTAGTGTATTAGTATATTAATATATTGTAATTAGAATATTTGTATTATATCTTGTACAGCACTATAGGCAAGCTAATATTAGTGGAGAAGAATAATGTATACTGCACATTAAATATATCCAGTTGAAATATTAAAACGAAAACAGTTTATATAAATAAAACTACTACAAAAAAAAAATTTAAAAATTTAAGAAAAAAAGGAAATGATACCAGACAGAAACTCAAAACTATGTTACTGGTCTGGGGAAAGAAAGAAAAGTCAAAATTGGTAAATAAATATAAAAGACTTTTTTCTATGTCTTAATCTCTTCAAAAGATACTCTGTTTAAAGCAAAACTAATATCATATTATGAAGTTTATAAAGTATGCAGCACAAAGTCTGGGATGAAGTAATTAGAATTGGATTTCTTGCAAGTGCCTTAGGTGGAGAGGTATAATATATCTAAGTATACAGTGATAAATTAAAGATGCATGGTGTAACACCTAGAACAACCACTTGAAAAACAGAAAGAGGTACAGCTAAAAATGCAAGAAAAGAAAAGGCAGTACTAAAAAATATTCAATTTGCTCAATACAGCTAAGGAAACTATTACATAAAATACCTCTATAGCAAAATAGAAAACAATTCCCCCATGAAAGAAGTTGGCTTATAATGCAAAATACATTTTACCACAGAAACATTTCAAAATAGGACTGTATTTTAAAATTTTTATTTAAAATATTTGAAAATATGACTATAATGTAAAACTTTTGGATAAAGTGAGCTAAAATAAAATTTGAGGCTGGACAGAAATCTAACACCATGTGTACTTGTTTCAGAATAAAAAAAAATCCACAACGCAGAAACACAGTAGTACACAGAGCCCATTTCCCCAACTCTGAACTATAATCAGCTGAAGATCTGTCATTCTAAGAAAAGAAGTTTATAAATCAAGTATTCTTAAATTTGTACATACTAGAAATAAACTCCAAAGTCTGTTATATAAAAATACATTAAAATAACTTCACTAAAAATTAATTAAAAGCCAAATGTTTAGCAATTCTGAATCATCTAATTTTAGTCTTCAGAGTAGATAAAATTCACGTGACTCAAAATTCAAAACATAAAAAAATGGTATGTAATAAATAGTCTCTGCCTCTTGCCCCCATTCTCCAACCACCAAAGAGGGAAAAACAAGTACCGCTAAAATATAATCAAGAAGTATTAACGCTCCCAGTTGTTTCCTGTGGAACCACAGACATAGTAACACTTTTCCTAACACCAGAAATAACATTTTCTTTTTGAACTGGGATTATGTCAAATTTCACAAAACAGAAAACATCTGGATGACAAGAGATGTGAATGCAAAAAAAAAAAAAATCAAATGGAATGTTAAAATAATGCATACCAAGGAATACTGTGAAGACAAGATGAAATAAAACTATCAGCTAAGGTTCTATTAAGTCAGTCCTGACCAACACATGACAGGAAATCTGCAGCAATGGAACAAAAGAAGAGGTTACAAATTTCTGTGCCTAGTTCCCAAATTAGTCACTGAAGAATGGACAGCACAAACCATACTTAGAAACTAACTCCTGCTTATGCATCACATCATTCCTGAAGGCTGACACCAATAAAACAGAATGGGATTTGTGAAATTCAAATGGACATTCAAAAAATTTACAAAGAAAAACATAAACTTACCACCACAGGCTTCCTCAAGTACTTTATATTCCTAAGACTGAATTGCCAATCTTCAATTATTAAGGGGCAAATTATTCAGCTAGGATTAATTCTAGCTCTTATTTCTCCTTCTCTGCTTTCAGTTTAGCCACTTTACTACTTATTAATGCTTTCACCTGAGAAGTAAAAGGAGTTCAGCAAAACCACAACTGCCTGGAGGGCCCTTGGGCCACTATTTCTCTAAATTATCAGAAGATCTTAAATGGTGAGTTTAGCCACTCCTGTGTTGCTAAGAAGAGAATACTAAGAGGCCACTGGCCTATTGGGCCATTACCTACAGCAAATATAAAAACCTACTCCTGACCTATGCCTCTGAATTCAAAAGAAGTTGGTAGGAGGCCATACAAGTGTTTTCTAAGGAATTCCTTATTCCAGCTTTATCTTTCACAATTAAACCCCAACACATTTTTTACACTTTTATGGGAAACACTAGAAGTGACTCAGAAATTGGTCCCTATGGCAAAGAGGGAAGAACAGTAATGTGGAAAAAGCCATATCACTGCCACCAAAAACTTATTTCTTGCAGGCAAAGACCACCTCTCCAAGAATATAATCATATTCCCAGCCTCCTTTGCAACTAGGCACACAGAGGCAGATGAACCAAACTCAGCCAATAAGATATAAAGTCAAGTCTATTGAGATAATTTCTGGTAGAAATTATCTTCTCAGAGGAAAGAGGAGAAGAAGAGAGGGAAAATTTGCATTAAAGATAAACTGCCCTCCCCTCCGCTAACATTGTTGTATAAGATCATCATGCTTGGAATTGCAGAAGTCATACAGCAATAATGAGAAGAATCATAACTAACACAGAGAAAAATAGAAGTACCATGGACTACTGAACTTAGTGAAGGAAATTCTTTTTTTTTTTTAAAGATTTTATTTATTTATTTGAGAGAGAGGCAGTGAGAGAGCATGAGCGAGGAGAAGGTCAGAGAGAGAAGCAGACTCCCCGTGGAGCTGGGAGCCTGATGCGGGACTCGATCCCGGGTCTCCGGGATCATGACCTGAGCCGAAGGCAGTCGTCCAACCAACTGAGCCACCCAGGCGTTCCGTGAAGGAAATTCTTAATATTACTTGAATACTTTATCTTTAAGGCTCATTGCATTTTTAACTCACCAGTTAACTCTTTAGGGGATAAGTCAGTCACAGCATAATTCTGAATCGGTGTTCTGAATTACTTAACATAATCACAATCCACGAAAGACAATTATCATATGATCTCCCTGTTATAAGGAAGTTGAGATGCAACGTTGAGGGTTTGGGGGGTAGGAAAAGAATAAATGAAACAAGATGAGATGGGGAGGGAGACAAACCATAATTGACTTTTTTTTTTTTTTAATTTATTCATTTGTCAGAGAGAGAGGGAGAGAGAGTGAGTGAGCACAGGCAGACAGAGTGGCAGGCAGAGGCAGAGGGAGAAGCAGGCTCCCTGCCGAGCAAGGAGCCCGATGTGGGACTCGATCCCAGGACGCTGGGATCATGACCTGAGCCGAAGGCAGCCGCTCAACCAACTGAGCCATCCAGGTGTCCCCATAAGTGACTCTTAATCTCACAAAACAAACTGAGGGTTGTGGGGAGGGGGGAGGAAGAGGGGGTGGGGCAGTAGACATTGGGGATGGTATCTGCTACGGTGAGTGCTGTGAAGTGTGTAAACTTGGCAATTCACAGACCTGTACCCCTGGGGCTAATAATAGATTATATGTTAATAAAAAATATATATATAAGAAAGATAATAATCACAATCCACATGCATTCACTGAGCATCTATTATGTCACTATACAAGAGAGCTTTTATATGCATTTGTTTCAACTACCAAAATAATCCCATAAGATATTATAATTATTACCATTTTACAGATAAGAGACATGAGGCTCAGAGAAGTTTAAGTGACTTGTGGTGATTTAGGGTCAAAGTCACACAGTTAATAAGAGATTAAGACTAGGATTCATACCCCGGTTGCATGTCTCTTAAGCTAGTGCTCTGTTCAAATCTATAAATCTATAAAACATTAAACAACTTCTCCTGCAGTGGGTTGCAATAGCCATCCCAACCAGAACCAAATCTTCATATTTTAGGAGCACATAAGGATCTATGAACAATGGCTTATGAGTTCATAAACCACTAAATAGCAATAGGAAAAGTTATTGTTAAAACCCTGACTCTTTCAAGTAGGCATTGGTCTGGGACAAAAAGTTTTAGTAAACAGATTCTTTCAAACTGTATTTCCCTATTTCCTCCTCTGCCTAGTTTATACCTCCTACTCTTAGTCTCCCCCCTCCAGAACTGATCATAATGTGGAAGTATATATTTAAAATGTAAATTCATTTAGTTAAAATTCCATGTTATCTTTTCATTTTAAAATCAGGTAATCTTTTTTTTTCCTCTCAAAGAAATGTTAAGTACAGTCCTATTTTATCTTTTTCCATGCAGTCCTATTTTTAAAAGTTCTCCCCTCATGATTTATATCATTTTAAGTTCTCATCTGAAAGAATACTGGGGCACCTGGGTGGCTCAGTCAGCTAAGCATCCAACTCTTGATTTTGGCTCAGATCATGATCTTAGGGTTGTGGGATGAAGCCCTGAATCATTCTCCCTCTCCCTGAAACATATAAGACTCTTTATCATAGGAAACAAACTGAGGATTGCTGGAGGGGAGGGGGGTAGGGGGATAGGAGTACTGGGTGAGGGCACGTAATGTAATGAGCACTGGGTATTATATAAGACTGATTAATCACTGAATTCTACCTTTGTAACTTAAAAAAAGTTCTCTTTCTCCCTCTCCCCCTCCCTCCTTCCAAAAAATAAATTTTAAATTATTTTTTAAAAGAAGAACACTGAATTGAGAAGCAATTTACAATTTTTGAATGAATGAAAAAAGACCTGGGTCCAGTATCTGATTAGCTACTTCCAGTTTTCATCATATCAAAAACACTGATTCCAAGACACATTATGTTTCACTAAGAAAAAAATGCTGCCAACTAAATTGATACAATACCCTACCACTTAAACAATTTTTATTTATACTTATTGAAAGAGTGCTTTTAAGCTTATTTAGTCAGATTTTTTTAGGGTATATTACTCTTGTGCATAATTTTAAAAAGATAAACTGATGCATAAACTGGTCACACTCAGGAGTCAAGCTCTTCTGAACCACTGTTCTGAATCAATCATTGATACCTCTATTTTTCCACACAATATCATCCTCTGCACCATCAAAAGCCCAGCTGACCCAACATTTGTATTCCAACCATTAACTCTGGGATTTTCTTTCAAGCCTGCCAACAGGTATTCAAGTTCTATGCATGAAGAGACACTGACAACTACATCAAAGCCAAAACCAATTCTAAGATGTATCTGGATTTCAGAAGAATGTAAAAACAAAAACAAAAACAAAAAGACTGTGCTTCTTAGAATTAATGAAACATAAAAACCTCCACTGTTACCTTGAATAAGACAACATCCCTCTTCCCAGGCTCTAATTTCCACTAACAGTAGCAGCTACCAATGCTGAAGATCTACCATGCTCAGTATTTCATGTATCTCATTTAACTTTTACAGAAAAGCAAAAAAGGTAGGTACTAGCCTTATTTTACATATATGAAATATGAGGCTCACAGAACCTTAGTAACTTGTCCAAGATTACCCAACTAATAAATGGCAGAGTTGGGTTTCAATCTCTGGTCTACCTTCAAAGTCCTTATTCTTTCCACTGCTTCAGTAACTCAAAATTTAATGCGTGTCTGAATCACTTCAGGTGATTCTTCCAGAGTGGGAAAAATATAGCAAATACTGTATATATTTGCAAATCAAATAGCTTACATATATATACGTACATATACATATACATAAAGAACTCTTATAATGCAATAAGACAAATAAACCAATTTAAAAATGGGCAAAAGATCTGAATAGACATTTCTCCAAAGAAGATATACAAATGGCTAATAAACACATGAAAAAATGCTCAATATCACAGACTATTAGAGAAATGCAAATAAAAGCCACAACAATACCACTTCACACCCATTAGGATGGCTATAACCAAAAGACAGACAATAATAAGCATTGGCAATGATGTAAAGAAACTGGAATCTTCATAACATGACTGCTAGTGGGAATATAAAATGGTGGAGCCACTTTGGAAATCAGTTTGAAAGTTCCTCAAAAAGTTAAACAGAGTTACCATATGACCCAGCAATTCCACTACCAGATTCATACTCAAGATAAATGAAAACATAAGTCCACACAAAAATTTGTACATGAATGTTCAAAGGGACATTATTCATAAAAGCCAAAAAATTATCAACTGATAAGTAGGTTATTAAATGTGGTGGTACATCCATCCAACAAAGTATTATTCAGCAATAAAGAGGAATGAAGTTCTGATGCTATAACATGGATGAACCTTGAAAATATTACGCTAAGTAAAAGCCAGTCACAGAAGACCACACACTGTATTATTTCATTTTTACAGATTCCATTTCTATAGAAAAAGAAAGTAATTGCTTAAGGCTAGAGAAAATTATGGAAGTGACTGCTAATCAGTACAGAGTTTCTTTTTGGGGAAGCAAAATGTTCTCAAGTTTAAGTGTTGATGGTCATACAATCCCATAAATATACTAAAAACTTTTTTTTTTAAGATTTTATTTATTTGTCAGAGAGAGAGAGAGCGCGAGAGAGTGAGCACAGGCAGACAGAGTGCCAGGCAGAGGCTGAGGGAGAAGCAGGCTCCCTGCCGAGCAAGGAGCCCGATGTGGGACTCGATCCCAGGACGCTCGGATCATGACCTGAGCCAAAGGCAGCCGCTCAACCAACTGAGCCACCCAGGCGTCCCAAATATACTAAAAACTTCAAATAGGTTAATTGCATGATATATGAATTATATGTCAATACAATAAAACTTTTTAAAAAAACAGTCTAGACCAGATTACGTCTAAGGTTCCCTTCTAGACATAACAGTCTCTGAGACAATGAAAAAATTCTCAGAGCATCCATAAATAGTCAAGAATCCAATCCCCAGTGTGTCCCACAAACTTACAGTTTATAGAAGGTAACATATAGTACAGTAATTCCTCACTTGAGGTCACTAGACCTCCAGGTTTCTACAAAGAAAAGACAGGTGCTTTTTAAGCTAGTTTCCATTTTTCGGAACATCTGTGAGAAACCATACACTCAGCCTTCTCTGAGGTAAAGTTTCAATTATCTTTGCCTTTGTCTGGATTCATGTTAGTAGTTTTAAAATACTGATTCAAAGCTGATTGACAGCTTGATGTATGAAAAGTTAAAAGTAAGAAAAATTATTAGTTAAAATGTACTATTTGATAGGCAAAATGTTTCAAGAAATGGGACTTATGATGATTTCCTTGATTAAAAACTTGGATAATACAAAGAGATGGGATAGTGCACTAGACCAGAAATTAGAGAAATAGCATTTTTTTTCTCAGTATGATTCACTTCATCTCACTGTGCCTCAGTTTCCATTTTCATTGACAAACATGACAGTGTTCAACTGACTCTAAAATTCTATGGTTTTTCCGTATTATATAATGACCTAAAAATGTCTGCTAAGAAGGTAGTTCTTTATATTCAAGATCCCTGCAAAGAACTTTCTTTATTGACTCTACTTAGTACATCATTAGAATAAACAAGATGAAATATATGATATTAATAAATAATATAGAGGCTGTAGTATTTAGAAACTTATAAGTGGTTTTAGAAAGCAAAGAGAAAAAAAATAATAATAAAAAACTAAAAGGAAAGTAAAGTTTCCTTGTCTATTGCTGACAGCAAAAGTCAACAGGAGGGACGCCTGGGTGGCTCAGTTGGTTAAGCGGCTGCCTTCGGCTCAGGTCATGATCCCAGCGTCCTGGGATCGAGTCCCACATCGGGCTCCTTGCTCAGCGGGGAGCCTGCTTCTCCCTCTGCCTCTGCCTGCCACTCTGTCTGCCTGTGCTCTCTCCCTCTCTCTCTGACAAATAAATAAAATTAAAAAAAAAAAAAAAAGTCAACAGGAAACACTTCAGTATAAAATCTCCCCAAAGCATGGAATGTCCCTGATTAACAACAAATGAGTTATCTTTCATTGTCTTATTTTACTCCCAACACACCAGCTTCCAAATACATCCCTGGAACAAATGAACTGAAGCAGGGGAGGAGAGCAAAGGAAAAATATTGTATCATAACTGGTTTCCTCCCTTCAAAATTCCAGAATATGAGAAGGGGGGGAAGGGAGTGGAAACCAGCCATAACCCAGCATGAAATTGTCTATTTACAGCTTAATACACTACATCTCCTATTACATCTCCTACTTACAGCTTAATAATTATTGTGGTCTTTTAATTTTTTGCTCTTTTTAAAGTAATAAAAATTTTTCTCTGCCTACTAGTAATTTCTTTATATTAAGAAAAGCTATTTGCACTTTTTTTGAGTGAATTCACACTAACTTAAATTGAGCATAATACTGGTTGAGGCATTGGTGAGAAAGACTATTATTTGTGGGGTTTGGGGGAGGAAGGGGATGGGACCCTCAAGAAAAGAAAACCAAAGGCACCTGGCTGGCTCAGTCCGTACAGCATGTAATTCTTGATTTCCAGGTTTTGAGTTCAAGTACCACATTGGGGGTAGAAAGTACTTTAAAAAAAGGTGGGGGGAGGGGGCAACAAGCAAGATCTTTTACAAGATAATACATATAAAAACTTCAAGTTCAGAGATTGCTAATGAATCTTTTTTAAAATATTTTATTTATTTATTTGACAGATAGAGATCACATGTAGGCAGTGAGGCGGGCAGACAGAGAGTAAGAAGCAGGCTCCCCACTGAGCAGAGAGCCCAACATGGGGCCCTATCCCAGGACTCTGGGATCATGACCCAAGCTGAAGGCAGAGGCTTCAACCCACTGAGCCACCCAGGCAGCCCTTGCTAATGAATTTTTAAATGTCATTCTTCTTGCTAGGACAGACCAGAAAAGCTAAACTACCCCCTTTCTCAAGCAACTAAAGTTATTATGAATATCAATATCAAGTTATTATGAATATGCAATTTTCAACTTCCAATTCAATATTATTGAAAAAAAAATCAGAAACATATATTCACCTATTAAGAGGTAATACAGTATTCTGATCACAACTACATAGGAGTGAAGGAATTCACTGAAATAATTTAATATAGGGGCGCCTGAATGGCTCAGTGGGTTAAAGCCTCTGTCTTCTGCTCTGGTCATGGTCTTGGGATCCTGGGATCGAGCCCCACATCAGGCTCTCTGCTCAGCAGGGAGCCTGCTTCCTCCTCTCTCTCTCTGCCTGCCTCTCTGCCTACTTGTGATCTCTGTCTGTCAAATAAATAAATAAAATCTTAAAAAAAAAAAAAAGAAAGAATTTAATATAAAAGAAGAACATATCATTTGAATAAAGAATCTACTAATTTTTGGAACACCAACAATCTATGTATTTATATATTTTATGTAAATATAGATATACTCAACATCAAATAGTACAATATGTTTTAAAGTGCCCACATGAATCAAAGTTTAACACAAGCCCAACAGACAACACTCTAGCACCCTACAAACAGAACAATAAAACATTTCACCTAAAAACAAGTAAGATATACTTAAATATAACCAGTTACATTTACTTAACAATTCTGCCAGCCTAAACAAAGGGTACAAAGACACAAAACGGTATTAAGACTTACCCCCTGACTTCAAGGAATTCACATGACGGGGGAAGCCAAAAGCGTGTGCAAAATCAAAATCCTCTGAGATCACAGAGATC
Organism: Mellivora capensis; assembly: GCA_004024625.1. Taxonomy (NCBI): domain Eukaryota; kingdom Metazoa; phylum Chordata; class Mammalia; order Carnivora; family Mustelidae; genus Mellivora; species Mellivora capensis. Next base: position 185,290 of record PISX010001016.1, on the reverse strand, counting down.
AACAAACTTGCAAACTTAGTGGCAACCATAATTTGCCAGGTGAAAATGTGGGAGGAAGGGTATTAACAGGCAAAGAGAATGGCATATTTAAAGGAATGAATGTACAGAGCACAATTAGATAACCAGAAGTCCTGAGTGGCCAAGGCAAGGGGAATAAGAAGGAAGGATGAATAAGCATGAAATGGCAGTAATTACATCAGGAAAGGAAGCTTGTGGCTAGGTTGCAGAGCACTATATATGCTACAACAAGGTGTGTAGTCTTTATCTAGGAGGCCATAGAGAACACAGGATATAATAAACAATGTTTTTAGAAAGCTAACTGGTGGGACGCCTGGGTGGCTCAGTTGGTTAAGCGGCTGCCTTCGGCTCAGGTCATGATCCCAGCGTCCTGGGATCGAGTTCCACATCGGGCTCCTTGCTCGGCAGGGAACCTGCTTCTCCCTCTGCCTGTGCTCGCTCTCTCTTTCTCTCTCTCTCTCTCTCTGACAAATAAATAAAAATTAAAAAATGAAAAAATAAAAATCTTTAAAAAAAAAAAGAAAGAAAGCTAACTGGTGGGGCGCCTGGGTGGCTCCATTGGTTAAGCGTCTGCCTTCAGCTCAGGTCATGAGGGTCCTGAGACTGAGCCCCATGTCAGGCTCCCTGCTCAGCAGGTAGTCTGCTTATCCCTCTCCCTCTGCTCCTTCCCCCTGCTCCTGCATGTGCACACTCTCTCTCAAATAAATAAAATCTTAAAAAGAAAAGAAAAGGAAAGAAAGCTAACTGGACAATGTGGAAGACAGACTTTAAAGAAGAGATTGAGGGGTAGAAGATACGAGAACACTACTGCAATAGTTGGGATATTATTGTAATAAGGCAAGTGAAATATGATGGCGTCGGCAATACTACAAACAAATAATAGTAGCAGAACAACCTTTATCAACTTAGCAGTGATTGTGTGTCCCCATACTTGACCATAAGCTCTGGTACTAAGGTAGAGGCAGTAAGGTAAAAAAAGAAAAGAATATAAACAAGAAGTCTTTAGAAGATATAATCGCAGGGCTTTATGACCACTGACCTTCCATACCCCAGAGAAGCTTCACTTACTAATTTGGCCTTATAAAACTGCTTCCAAAAATTTATTACTTTCTTCATCTGGAGATTGTTACAAAAATACCATATTTCACTTAATAGATGTTTAAAACTTACTATTTTTTTTAAAGATTTTATTTATTTATTTGACAGAGGTCACAAGTAGGCAGAGGCAGGCAGGGGGGTGGGGAAGCAGGCTCCCCACTGAGTAGAGAACTAGATGTGGGGCTCGATCCCAGAACCCTGAGATCATGACCTGAGCCAAAGGCAGAGGCTTAACCCACTGAGCCACCCAGGTACCCCTAAAGCTTAATTTTTAACCTTACGAAGAACTTCAGGTATTTTGCACAGGAATTATTTAAGTCTAAAAACTCCCCTGCGGCCACATGAAAAACAAAAAGAAACTAATGCAGAATTAAAACAGAATACTTCCCAGTGAGAAAACAATGATCTTAGTATATTCAAGTTTGGATAAGACTAAATTTATATGCCCTAGTTAGAAACCCTGAACAGACAGGAGAAATAGTCACAAGTAGTACCTAAATTAAATATGGGGCAGGAAAAAGGGAGCTCTTTAAATTAAAATGTTTGGGTTCCAAACAATTCAGCTATCCAAACACATAATTTTATTATAACAACACACAGATCATATTTTTCATGAAGTCAACATGAGGTTATGCACCACAGGAGAAATAGGCAACAGATAAAGCTTACAGACCCAATACCAATTTCATAAATGTGTTACTAAAAGGAAATAAGAATTGTAGCCACTCTGTTTCAACATGAAACTTATCTTCCATCCTTTATAAAAATATATTTGTTGAGCTGTCAATTTGTATTACAGGATTGTTAAAACAGTGGTGTTTCTTTCAGTAAAATGTGTCATGCTTCCCTTTATAAAGATACTGATTTTCACAATGCTGGCAAGATGGCTTATTTATTTAGAGTTGTCTTGATTACGAATACAGGTAACTTTAATGACAAATATGATAAACATATTTCCCACTAAATTTAATGTTCAAAGACAAAATTGTATTTGTCATGTTCTAACAAATAGTGCCAGTGTACAATTGTCTGAGATTGACAGGCTCCCCCCCCCAGATATTAACTATTAACCAGAGGTGTCAGTTTAAAAATATCTGTGAAATCATTAAGGTCAGTAAATGTTACAATTCAGTGGAAAGATTATTTAAATAAGAATTTTTACTTTAATAATTATAATTTGACTAATTTTTAAGAGCCTTGTTTTCTCATGATAGTATGTGTAGATTATAGGTTCCACCACTAAAGGAAAAAAAAAAAAAGTTTGTATTGCGTTAGTTCCAGTTATAATTCCTAGCTGAGTCAAAGCTCTAACAGCATTAAAGCAGGAAATCCAAAAGGAAATTCCATCATCAGTTCCTGGGGCTTGGTAACTCAATGGTTCTTTGAAACAAAGATATAAAAGTTCTTATACTATTTACTATAACCTTACCTCATATCTTCAAGTAAATCACATTCTGCTTGATGTTTGGCTTGAAGTTTTGTCATCTGCTCAACTTGAGTGTTTTTCAGTTCTTGTGTAACTTTCACCTAAAATATACCATATATTATGAAGGCCTTACTACAACTTTAACAACCACAAAGTCATTACTTAAGCAAAATACTTAACAGCTGTCAGAATATATACCTCTTGCTCATTTCTCCCCTACAGAATATATACCTCTTGCTCGTTTCTCCCCTAAAGGCCATAAATCCATTACTAGCTACCTAATTTTGTTTCCTGAGGACACAATGAGAAGTCTAGCCAAATATCCTAAAAGAGGGTAAATGAAAGTAAAAGAGTATAAAAATTACAGATTAAAGAAATGCAAAATAAACTGTCAGTCATTCCTTTTCATCCACAAGCTTAATACATATGTAGTAGTTTTAAGAGTCTGTCTTCTATTTCTTCCAAAAAAGATTCAAAGATCTCAACCACCAGGAGAGGTGAGCTGAGTATAGATGGCAGACGCGAGTATAGGAATGCCTAATATATAATGGCCAAAATTTACACAATCATGAAATTATATGCATAAATTGACTACATAAATCATCCCATAATGGCTGCGAGAAAGCACAGTCTCAGGATGCCAGCTCGCTGACAGTGCATCAAATCACAATCTCTTTCTCACAAAGGAGAAAGCAAAAGTGACCTTCCAGCATATGCAGTGCTTTTTAAGCCACCCCAGCAAGCCGGTCCCCGTGGCGGCTCCACTTCAAACAGAACAGCAAATGCAAGCTGTCCAGTGCCTCGCCAGCCAGGCCCGGACCCCAGGGTTCCAGGTTACAGAGGGCCTGGAATCCCCGCCGCCGCCGCGGAGCCGGGCTAACCGGGAGGGGTGGGTGTACATGTGTGAAAGAAAAAAGTCACTTAACTGGAGAAACACGGATTAAGAAAGAGAAAAAGAAGAAGCAGACGCGAGCGAGTTAGGCATTTCGGCAAATATTTGCCCACGAGGGGAGGACAGAACAGCCTTCTCCACCCAATGCCCAGGGTAGACACTCAGTAACCATCTGCAGAATTAAAAAGACAAGGACACGGCCTCAGCCCTTGAGAACGCTGGGGAAGAGGGCAGTGAAACAGTTCTCGAAGGGCGCAGCGGGGGGAGCCGCTGACACGCCAAGAGCACCCGTCACTCCCACCCCAAGCCCAGATCGCGGTGCACACGCCACGCACCGCCCGGTTCTCGCTCTCCGGGGACAGCACCAGCCTCCCGGCCTCCTAGCTGGAGGGGCGGGGCAGGACGGGGGGGGGGGGCTTAATTTCTTGTTTTCCCCTGGGGTGGGGGCGGTGACTAGTCCAACTTCTTTTCCGCCGCCCCGTGGGAAAGGCAGGCCGAACCTTACCGCTAAGCTGGAAACAAATTCCCTGAAAATGATCAAACGGGCAAGGGTGGCGACAAGTAGCCGGAGGGCTCAAACCTGGAGCAGACTAAACAATCACACAAGCACAGGCTCTGAGAAGCTGCAGGGGCTCCCCGCCTCCCCTTGGTGCAGCCCCGAGAATCCACTTTGCAGCGAGCAGCACTGCCATGCGCGCGCACACATACAAATGCACACCCGAAACTCCTGTGAAATGTATGGGGGTCTCCCGTGCGGTGGAAGGGACGAGCTCCGGCAGCCCCTCCGTCGGAAAGACACCTCATCCGCGTGGCCCGCGACTGAAGCCAGCGGCAACTCGGTGACAAGCCCGAGACGACGGCGGTCACGGCCCCTTGCGGAAAGGGGGAGGGGGCGCCCCAGCCGCGTCCCTTGTACACATCCCTCCCAAACCGCAAAAGCCCCCCAACTGCACCCTCACCTTCCTCGGCGGCGGCTGCATGATGCTGAAGGGACATCAATCCTCCCCCCGACGGCGGCGTCAGCTCGGACGAGGAGATGGGGGGCCGTGAGGAGGGGAGGCCCGGCAAGCGTGTGTATGTGTGTGTGCGTGTGCAAGGAGAGCCTGAGAACGAGGACTCGCCCGGCAGGGAGCAAGGCAAGGCCGGCAGGCGGCTGGAGGACCCGGGTCGGACCGCGAGTGTGAAGAGGAGGAGGAGGAGCTCCGGGAAGGCCTGGAGCTCCGGCGGCCCGGGGGGTGTGTGAGGGAAGGAGGCGGAGACCGCGAGGGGGCGGGGGCCCAGGAGCGGAGCTGGGGCGCAGGGTCTCCGAGCTCACCGAAAGGCTCTCAAGCAACAGCGTTGTCCCGTTCCCCGCCCGCCCGCGCCGCAGCTCCTCGCAGACGCGGGCTCCCGCCCCCACTCAAGCAGCCCAGCCCTCGCTGGGCCCAACGCCCCCGCCCGGCCCGGGAAGGTGGAAGGCGGTGCCGCGCTCTCGGCTTCGGCTCCTACACTCCGGCCGCGGGAATTTCCGGCCCCACCGTGTGGCGCAGCGCCCCGCTCCGGCGGCAGAGGGGACAACACAGTCCAAAGCGGGGTTCCAGGGGCTGGGCCACGCTGGAGGGAGGGAGCGTGGCCGCGGCGCGGGGCTTCAGATCTCGGCGGGGGACGTGGGGGAACTAACGGAACGGTCGGCGAATAGGAGAGGTAGAAACGCTAGAGGAGCGCGAAAATCCCCCCGTTGTCTCCGAGAGTGGCACGTTCCAAACGCCTCCTGTCCTCCCTCCCCCATACCCAGAGCCAGACGGGGGCTTCGCGCGCGCCTTCCCGCCAGCCGACCGGGCGCGCGCCTCCGATCGGGGCCGCGCACGTGGGCGGGAGAGGGCTCTGCGCCGACGCACGCGCACAAGCCGCCCCCGCTTCCTGCCGGCTTTTGGGCTGCAGTGCTTTTGTGTGTGTCTGTGTGTTGGGGTGGGGGGACGACACTCAGCGAAGTTTTTACTGTACGCGAAGGGTAGCATGCCTGTGGCTGTAGGAGAGTTCCACTTCTTTCCGGTCTTCCAACACCCCTCTCTGGCAAGCGAATGCGCTGGCCAGATAGGCAAGCGTGAGGGGGCGAGCATCGACAGGTTCTTCCTCAGCGGGCCACAGGTGCCGACTGCTGCGGTGCCGGGCAGGGGGGTATCTCGTGGCCTCGCAGAGAAGAAAACGGATCTCTGCTACAAGGCAATCTCGTCAAAGAGCACGGACTCTGTGCTGGAGGGGAACCGTGAGGTCGTTAAGATCAGGATCCCCAATTCACAGATGGGGAGGCTAGTGCCCATAGGAGAGACTTTTCACACAGCAAGACTAGACTCTGTGTCACGAAGGGCTCTGTGTGTGGGTCATAAAACAAAACAAAAAAACATGTGCAGATGATAACCATGAAGAAAAGTAGAGGAGGCAGCAAGGGCAGCAGAGGAAGCTCTTGTCTGGGAGTCAGTCCACCCTGTGCCTCTGACTGAGTGAGCTCTGCCTTCCTCTGTCACTGGGGCTGTTCATCCGGGAAGCCCCCTCCACCTACATTCCCGCCCTGTCCAGACCATCTTGAGACAGGGGTTTCAGCCTCCCTTGGGAGTCCTTAGAAAAATGAAAAATACCTCTTCCAGAGCCACGTGGATGTGCGGAGGGTGAACTAGATCACCTCACGGTTTTATCAGAAGTTGGGGTCCCAGACAACTGTTCTCAGAAGCATAGGCAAAAGAGGAAAGTCACTGAGTCCTGGAGAGACCCAAGTATATTGCCTGAGGCCACAAGTGGCCAGAAATTGGGAATATGGGACCCGAATCCAGGTTGTTCACCTCAGATTACTTAGATTCTTGTATAGGAAGGTGATAGAATCAGAGCTATGCATGAGTCAGGTTGTATAGGAACTAGGAGATCAGGCTTGTTTTTTCTAGTTTCCTTGAGGCTATTCAAAAAGCCCTTCACCAGAGCCCTCAGTCACTATCAGGGAAGGCCTGGGGCAATGGAGCAGGTGGGCAGCAGCCTAGCTCCCTGATAGCTGTAGGACAGCAGAGCTGAAGCCCAAGGTAGCCAGACTGGGCTCCAATCTCAGCTTCAGCACCAATCCATGGTGAGGCCTTGAACTGATCAGTTTTACTGCTTCCAGTGTTTATTTTCTGACTTGTACATTGGGGAGATAATACCAGCCCTGCAGGCTTGTTGTATTAAATGGAATTTCTTCTAACACAAGGCCTGGTACATAGTCGGTGCTCAATAAATGCGTACGGCTTCATCATTCATTCAAAAAATATTTGCTAAGATCCTGCTTTGTGCCAAACCTTGTGGCAGACACTGGGGATACAAAAGTTAGCAAGACAGAATCCGCCTCAGCCTTCAGCAAGGCTGAGTTCCAGACCAGGCATTCCGTGAGTGACACTAGGTTCATGGGGAGGGGTAACAGTGCTTGCCCAGATGCAGTGTTATGCCACAGAAGGTGCTCAACAAAGATTTGCTGGATCTTAGTCCTGGTGCAACTAGTCTGGCTCAAAGATTAGCTTACCATCACCTCTCTTTTCCTAGAGGGGAGGACTAGGTATAAAATTGCTAGATGTGGGGAGATTTGGGATCCAGCCTCTACTATTGATAAGCTGGGTCTTCTCTGGGTCTTGGTCCCCAACTATGGAATAAAATAAGTGAATGAGCCTGGAACTTAGTACGCTCTTCACAGATGAAGTACAACCCTGTGGCTCAATTTTGTGGGTTTAGGAGGGCATCTTACACCTGATTTGCCGTTATTCTAAAAGCAGGAACGGCATAAACTTTCTGGGATGACTTCCTTTGGGGGTAGGATAAAAAACTAAGGGGCAACATGAGATGACCTGCTAACTGCTTTTTCAGAAATATGTTTGTTGGTTTGTTGTAAATGTGTTTAACATTTACTAAGTGCCTTTCCCAAACTCCAAACTTTCGTATTACTTTCTCTGAGCTAATCTTCACTATAATCCTGAGAAACTGTTATTTTATTCATTTTACATATGAGGAACTGGAGGCTCAGTGAAAGATAAGTAACTTGCCCTGAAGTGATGAATTTGGGACCAGAATCCAGTTCTCCCATTTGCCTCTTTTTCAAAGGAATTGAGAGAGTTCACCCACAAAAAAAGCACACTTGGGGGTGCCTGGGTGGCTCAGTGGGTTAAGCCTCTGCCTTCGGCTCAGGTCGTGATCTCAGGGTCCTGGAATTGAGCCCCCGAGTTGGGTTTTCTGCTCAGCAGGGAGCCTGCTTCTCCCTCTCTCTCTCTCTCTGCCTGCTGCTCTGCCTACTTGTGATCTCTTTCTCTGTCAAATAAATAAATAAAATCTTTTTTAAAAAGATGGGGGCACCTGGGTGGCTCAGTGGTTAAAGCCTCTGCCTTTGGCTCAGGTCATGATCTCAGGGTCCTGGGATTGAACCCCACATCAGGCTCTCTGCTCGGCGGTGAGCCTGCTTCTTCCTCTCTCCCTCTCTGCCTGCCTCTCTGCCTACTTGTGATCTCTGTCTGGCTCTGTCAAATAAATAAACAAATAAATAAATAAAATAAAATCTTAAAAAAAAGCAGACTCAGGAGGATACAATCCCTATATTCCAGACTCTATAGGAATGGGGAAAGGGATTTGTATGATTTATGTAAGCCTGCCTGCCTTAAAACGTACTCCTTTGAACCAGGCTGGGAACTTCCAGAGCCTTGCTCCTGTAGTGCAGATAAGCACTGTGTTACCAGACATAAAATCTCTTGAAATTCTTTGTGGTAATGCCCAGAGCTGTCCTTTGCCCACATAGCAGCATGCATTATGGCCCCAGAGACAGACTGGGGATAGGTCTCAGCTGCATCAAAGGAAGAAGGTTTTCCAGGCAGATCTGCCCCTAGAGGAGGTGAGCTCCCCGATCCCTGGGGCAGTGCAAGTAGCTGTTGGCTCCTTTCCACCAAGGAGGCCACAGATGCAATTCTCACCCTGGGAAGGAATTAATAACAGCTATCATTTATTTTGCCTCTTCTATGTGTCAGATATTGAAGCAGGCATGTTATTTACATTATTTCTAAGCTTTACAACTTCTCATGATACATAACACCCCATTTCACAGATTTCAAAGACTGAGGATCAGAAGCGAAATGACCAGCTGAAGGTCACACAGCTAGGATAGGAGAGCCAGGTCTGGCCCCTGGCCCCTGGCTCCTCCTGGCTCTGAAGCTATGGTCTTTCCTCCAGGGTGCATTCTGCTATACAATCTTCCAGAAGGAAAGTGATTCTAAATTTAAGTGATTAAAAGCTGGCCTAGAACAGGCATATGAGTAGGCATTGGAAGATGAGCTATTCCAGTATTCCACAGGGCTCCCAGGAGAAACTCCGGGGATATGAAGTGCACAGCAGCCCTTGAGCATAACTAGAATGCGAACAGCACCCCACCACCGTTCAGAGTGGCCACCTGGGACAAACTGGCACTCCATCCAAGGCTCTAGAGAAGGTGGCCACCATCCTATATGCCCATACTGTACCAGGTCACCTCTCACCCTCGCTGTTGCTAGGGTTCACAGCCCTCTCTGCTCCCTTTCCTGCTCTGTCATTATCCCCCACTCACATTGGCTCAGACCGCTCAGGAATACCTGTTAGCCCAGAGACTAGCTATTCCCCATTGGAGCCGCAGTGAGACTACCAGGCTGTGCTGCCACAAATAATGCAGTCTGTGGACCTCACTCCCATTCACCTCCCTACTACCCTAGCCACCTTTCTCCCTGTATTTCCACTCACCAACCCCCTCTTCACACACACAGAGTAGCTTTTGCTCCTTCAGGAGCTAATCCCTTCAGCACAGTCCTCTAAGAAACCTGGTATGGGGGGGGAGCCTGGGTGGCTCAGTGGGTTAAGGCCTCTGCCTTCGGCTCGGGTCATGATCCCGGGGTCCTGGGATCGAGCCCCACGTCGGGCTCTCTGCTCCGCGGAGAGCCGGCTTCCTCTTCTGCCTGCCTCCCTGCCTACTTGTGATCTCTCTCTCTCTGTCAAATAAATAAATAAAACCTTTAAAAAAAAAAAAGAAAAGAAAAGAAAAAGAAACCTGGTATGGGAGCAGCTCTCAAGACAGAGCATCACAGCCCACTCAAATGAAGCTTCAAGGTTAGTGACCAGCTGAAGAGCACAGCAGCTCTCCCTAGAACACGGAGTTGGTGGCAGAACTAGACCTTGGATTCCATCCAGCAACACTCAACAAGTCCCCTCTTCTGGGCTCAGTCGTGGGCAGGTCTCTGGGATAAAACCAGGCCCTGCACTCCAGGAACTCCCAATCTCAACACGTGGACTATAGGTAGCCATGAGTCCAGAACATGCAGGGTCGGGAGAGTCATAGGGACCCAGATTCCACCAGGTGGTAGCAGGGGCCTAAGGCCAGAGGTAGGTTCCTGGGAGGCAGGCACTAGGACAGGGAATTATCTGGGCAGCTGGTGCCAGGGAGTGTTAGAGCTTGGGTGGGGGTGAGGGACAGCCAGTCCCAGGGCTATAGTAGGAGCTGACGGTCACATGGGTTTGATATCAGGAAGCAGGAAACCAAGGTCTTTGCCAGGCACTTGCTGAATGTGACCTTTTTGGCACAGCTATGTAATCCATAAAGAACTGAGAAGCTACATAAGCTAGTGACTGCCCATCCTGGGACACATCAGGGAAGGTTGAATGACTGTCTATGTGGAACACCAGGGGCCTTCCCATTGGAAGCTGCACAGTGATCACAACTCTGGGAAACTTGGACTGATAGGTAAAATAGTCAGGTTTGGGAGGAGGAGGATTGTCATCACAGGGACTTGGGGTCAGGTAAACCTGGGTTAGGTGTTTGGTTCCTCTTCCGCCTGGTTTTGGGTTCCTGACCAAGTTCTGAAATCTCTTTTCAACTGAGTTCCCTTGTCCTTAAAAGGCAAATGATGACTTTTGGGACTTTTGCAGGGTTGTGGTGGGAATTAAATGGGAATGTTTACATAAAATGCCTGCACCTGTGCTGGCCCACCAATGTGAGCTTCCTTTGTGTGCACATGTGTTTTCCTTCAGTTTCCCTTCATTTCATTCTCATTTTATTTTTAAATGTAAAAAACAAAACACAAAAAGAGGAATTCCCATGGGAGGGTGTTGAACCCAACTCCAGTCCCAGTTTTACTCCTGACTCATCGGCAAGACCCAGGAAGTCCCAGACCTCCTTCCACCTTCGTTTCCTCATCTAGAACACAGGGACTTCCACCAGGGAGTTTCTTCAAAGACCAACCTGAAGGCTTGAAATGCTACCCCTTCGAGAGTCCCTTCTGTGTTGAGGACCCCCCAGGCTGAGGGGAGGAAAGGTGGCCGGTGGGGGTGGGAGGAGTGGAGATGGGGGTCGGGCAGTGACCAGAGGAAGGAGATGGGATTTGTAGGGGAGGGACAGCAGCATGAGGAGGCAACAGCTCTTCAACCCCATTGCCCTGGCCCATGAAACGAGCAGGCCCCACTCAGCTTGGGAGGCCTGCCACCTATTTTCCCACAGCCTGCCCAGTTAATGCCAAAACAAAACATACTTGTCTGCTCCCTGCTGGAGGGCAGTGGGCCAAAATGAGTGTCCTGAAGCCTAGCAGATGCCCTGGCATCCTGCCTCTCCTCCCTGGGCACCCACCCTTCCCCTGTCTGCAACATATCCACACACCCGTGGCCTGTGGCCTGTGGGAGCTGAGCTCCACCCTCAGCCAAAACTGGCCCAGGCTGCAGAAAGGAGCTTCCCCAGGACCTGTCCTCCCCCGTCTCATTTTCAGGGCTCCTAAATGGACGTACCAACACCGAAACCTGCCTGTCTTTCCAGTCCAGCCTTGGCCCTGAGATGTGATCTAATTCTCACCATGCTGCTGTGGGCAGAGGACGTGGCATCAGAAGCTGGGAGCTGCTGTCAGTCGCTACGGGAGGGAATTCCCTGGCTCAGGAAAGCTCTTCCAGAGGAAGGGAGCAGGTGGTGTGTCTCCCCGAAGAGACAGACACCGCCAACGCTGTAGGCAGATCCAATCCTGGGGTAAGAATCATCACATCCACCACCCCCGCCTTCTCTCTGATGCTTGTCTACACTGGTCACAGTAATAATAATAGCTTATACTTTATAATAGCTACTATGTATCAGCATTCACATAAATTATTTAATTCTCACAACAACTTTGAAATAGGTACTATTATTAGCCCCATTTTACCCTAAGGTCATACAGCCAATAAGTGGCAACCTGAGATTTCTACCCAGTTAATCAGGTCCAGGGTCTCCGCTGTTAACTGCTATGCCAATTGGTCACCAGAAGATGGTAGCCCCCCTAAAACCCAAGTCCAAACTCAGAATGGGGCAAAATGTTTGTGCTAGTATCCTACAATCCTAGCATTTACCCAGACTCGCCTGAAGCTGGGCAATCACCTAGGGCTGCTTGTTTAAAACACAGGGCCCTCCTCTGAGAATTCAGTAGGTTCAGTAGGATTCAGTAGGAGAAACAGTGCCTGACATGTGAAAATTGCCCCCAAAAAAGCGGGGTGGGGGGAGATTTGTTAGATGAATGAATGCTCTGCCTTCTCTGAGTCTCTGTTCATCTCTAAAATGGGGTTTCAGTTCCCCACCCTGCCCATGTCTAAGCGCTGCTGTGTGTTGAGCCTGTGTATCTATAACCAGCTTTGCTTGGGTCTGAAGAGTTGTTTACAAGCACACCCACTAGCTCCTAATAATAGCTGTAATAACAATAGCTAACATTTCTCTCATGCTTATGAGGTACCAGGCACAGCTCTGATGGCTTTGACTGTATTAACCCATTGATTCTCACAATACCCCACTATCTTGACTTTAAGGATGGAGAAACTGAGGCTCAGAGAGGATGAATAACTTGCCCATCATCACACAATTAGTAAGAAGCAGGATTTGAACCCAGGTGTTCCTACTCCAGTGTCCAGAGGCTAACTATTCTATCATAGTTTCTGGACTCCCCCAGCCCACAACAGTAGACCAAATGGTTAGGGCACCTGTCATGTTCAGGAAGAAGGGAAGAATGGAAAATTCAACTAACAGAGACAAGATTTAGAATCCTCTCACTATTGTTTGAGTCTGAATAAGAAATTCCAAATGGTGGAATCAAGGTTTTATAGTCATTCCACATGGGTAAGGCTGGCTCTCTCTGAACCGGGGGACCCCAGGAGGCTGCTCTGGAAGTGGGCCTTGAGGCATGGGAGGTAGACACTCCCAGGAGAGCAAACATCACAGGCTGAATGGGCTGAGCCATGTCTGGGGACAGTCTGAGTATCCCAAAAAATGAGCCTACAAAGACTGGACTACAGTCTTGGGTGCCCTGCTTGGATATTTGCTCTAAATTTTGAAAAGCAGTCTTCCTTTATAATGTTTATCACGTTCTGTAATAGGCATGTGTGTTGCTCATCTCATCTATCCTATCAATGCTTCCATCCCCACAGATCTCTGGAGGAGATCTTCTTTGTCACTGTATCCCAGCACCTAGGACAAGGCACACTGGATGGCTGGATTTGAAAGCCTGAAGTCCCAAAAGTTTACCAGCCATGGAACATTAAGTGTGGGCAGCCAGGTCAATAGAAGCCTCAGGACAGCAGCGTAAGGAATGGTGTGCCTGAGGGCCACATGGGCCTGTCTTCTGTTCATATTCAGCCCTCTGACCTCATACACGGCACTGGGCCTATGACCTCACTGCTACTCCTCGCAGTGGAGGTTTGTGAGTGTGTTGACCATGAATGACAGGATGAGCAGGTCTGAAAGACAAGTCACCTTGGGCTGGGTTACAGTAACTCCATTGCTTTTCTTCCCTGCTTGTTGGGCACTCAGCTTGGGGGTGTGGTTAAGAGCTTGGTCAATTTTTAAGTCAGACTGACCCCTTTGAATCTTGGCTCTGCTACTTTCTAGCTATGTGACCTTAACAGCACCATCTGGTGATTACACACACCTCCCCAACATCATCTCACATAGGTCCTGTAGCCCTGGGCCCTGCTCTCACCCTCTCTGGGCCTCAGTCACTATGGAAGTTGGAATGGTTACCCTTGAGGCCCCCATGGCTCTATCATTCTCCAGTTCTGTAGCAATCAAGACCAAATGGTGCTTTCTAAATGGTAACAAAATGAATGTAAAGGTGAAGCTTGCGGCAGCCAGAGAAACCTTCTTCTTCTTCTTCTAGAAACCCAGGACTAATCACAAAGAAATGACTGGATCAAGACCACAGTCATCATCCAGATATTACATCTGGGCGACAATTTTTCAGGCATATCTGGAGATAGTTAATCTCTATTTTCACTAACCTCCCCTCCCCCAGACCCTTGGCCCTACACTGTACCCTAGCAGGCTAGGAACGTTGGGCCACATCACCAAGCCCTCTTGCCAACTGGCTTCCACTTGGGTTTGGACAATGAGAAGCAACAGGACACCTGAGAATGAGAGAAGAGAGAGACTGGGCGATTTCTCCCTCTGCTCCCGCCCTGCTTTGGTGCCTTCCCTACTCCCTCCTTGATCCCATTCCTGCCAGGCAGCCCTACACCTCACTGGGCTCCAGTAACATGATTCCTGTCCCACCTTCAGCCCTGGTCCCTGGGTGGGCGCCCTGCCATCCTTCTGTTTGTTCCCTTCTCCTGCCCATGTCTCGATACAGCCTATCCTTCAGTAAGTCTCTTCACTTGGACCTGAGAGGTGCAATGCTTCCCTCAGGCCTGCTGATTAATATAGGACCCTCCAGCTGAATCTGCCTATTTGGCTCAATTAGTTCAGCACATTTCCCAGAACAAAGAACAACCATCCTAGCCCATGAACAGCCCTCCCATGTACCCGCTCTAGGGAAGACAGAGCAACCTGGCTTCTTTGGGGGCCCCAGAGTCTGATTCTGACTTCCTGTCACTCCTAAAGAACTCTTGTGGGCAGAGTCCGATGCGACAGAGGCACTTGCATCAAGGTAGCATTGACTGGCACAGAGAACCAAGACCACTGAACTAAACACGCCTCAAGACAGAGCATGGTTGCACCCCAGCTTCGGCAAGGTGGCTGGTGGGGCCATGGGAAGCCAGGAACCTGCACAGCTCAGAGCAGGCTTCCTGGAAGGCTGGGCAGGGCCTAGTCGGGAACCACAGGGCGCCGGAAAGGCAGGGAAAAGAGGGAGGAAAAGTTTAGCTAGGGAGGCAGTCGAACAAAGGCTTGGCAGGAGGAAGTGGGCTTCCTGAGGGCAGGAGTGAGGGGCAGGGACTTGGTGGGGCACACAGTGGTCTGTAGCAGACTGTCCCTTGGCTTCCCTCAGAACATAGCCTCTCACCCTACCCTAGCCAGGATCAGGGCTCCCACTTTCCCTCACCTGGAATCCCACCTTCCCCCAGGTTGGTCTGCCTGTCCGCCCAGTGGTTTCACTTCCCTTGTTAACGGGCACCTGCCCAGACCACAGCCATAGTAGAGCCCAGGTTTCAGTTCTCATTTCCTCCGCACCTCTGCAGGCTCCTAAAAAGTTTCAATTTCTCAACAGGGGTTGGGCCTGACACTGACATAGTTACCCTCAGTCTTTTGTCACCATCCCTCCCCCAACCCAGCTTCTCTGCCCTCCTAGCAACAAGCGCATGGCTTCTGATACGCTGTTGGACCACGCATGCCTCTGCTACAGACCCTTCTATAGCTCCCCCTGTCCTACAAATTAAGCCCCATATTCTTTTTTTTTCTTAAAGATTTTATTTATTTATTTGTCAGAGAGAGAGAGAGTGAGAGAGCGAGCACAGGCAGACAGAGTGCCAGGCAGAGGGAGAAGCAGGCTCCCTGCCGAGCAAGGAGCCCGATGTGGGACTCGATCCCAGGATGCTGGGATCATGACCTGAGCCTAAGGCAGCTGCTCAACCCACTGAGCCACCCAGGCGTCCCTAAGCCCCATATTCTTAACATGACATTCCAGCCCCTCACCGCAGGACTCCTGCCAGCCTACCTGACCTCCTTAACTTCACCATTTTAGACATGCTTTGTTCCCAATACAACATATATATACACATTTTTCCAGAACTCATCAAGTTCTTTTAGCAACCTCATATTTCTGAATATGCTGTTCCCTCTGCTTTCAGCATTTCTGCCTTTTCTCTGCCTGATAAACTCAAATTTACTCTTCAAGCTGCTGCCACCCTCCCTACCCCTCCCCACACCCCACTCAAGAACTCTGCTTCCTCCTGCCATCAGATCAAAATTAATGCTTCTGTTCTGGACAGCCTTGTTCAGATCTTGATGACAACATTAAGCTCCGGCTGACCAGACTTTTATTTAGTCATGTTTTTTTCTGAACTCTCCTTCCTTTCAAGTCTGGCCCAACTGGACTGCTTTTTTGCTATGGGACCTTGGGCAAGTCACTTAACCTTCTCTAGAGTTCTCCCAAGCCCCCAGGCTGGGTTAGGTGCTCACTGTTGAGAGTTTTTCAGTATCCGTATGTATGTTGATAATCATGATTTATCCCATGATTCTGTAACTATCCCCCACCAGACTGAGTCCCTTGCTGACAAGGTAACAGGCCAGATTTCCTTCCAACCAAATTGTCTCTTTATTCCTAATGCCTACCATCCCAGAAATACTTAGGGCACAGGCAAATTTAATCCCAAATCCATGTTTGCCAGTAGGGAAACTGAGCCCAAAGAGGCACAGAGATTTGCCCAAGGATGTGAACCAGCTTCAGGGCTTTTTCCTCTGCCCTCCCCCAAGTCCCTTGGCCAGTCTCCTCTCCAGGGACCTCCCCTGGCCTGTGGCAAAACTCTGGACCAGAGAACGGGCTTGCACGAGGCCTCACCTGTTGCTGTCCCATGGGCTTTCAAGGGAGAAGCTGCCAGATGCTCAGTTTTACTTCCCTCCTTGCTGCAGTGTTGAGAGCAACTGTCAGACCTCAGGCACTTCCGCTGTACCGCAGCCAGGCTTCCTTTTCACCCCTTCCTTAGGCAGCAAGCATACCAAGGACCGCTGCCTCCATGCCAGTTTCTGGGGAGTTCTGTTTCTCCTTAGGGCACAGCCTAAGTTGTGGCTTAGTGGCGGACTTCCCCTAAGGACAGTCTCTACCCTTGGGAGTTTGTGGCAGAAAAGCCTCATTCCCCCAAACTCCAGAAGACTGGAGCCTGGACCTTGATGAAACTTCCTATGATCTGCATAGTTAGGGAGCGAAAGGTCTCACGTGAGGAAACTTCTGCAGATTCATAAACTCTCAAAACCCTTGATAGAAGCTGTTCATTTATGCAGATAGGGAGACTGAGGCCCAAAAAGGGATTTTCCCAGAGCAGAAAAACAGTGATCTAAATGCCAGGAGCATCTATTTGACCCTGAACTAAATGATCCCCATCTCTGTTGCTCTTAAGTGCTTTTGCCGGTGTATCATTGCTTTGTTTTTCTCTCTTCCTTCTACTGGCCCTTCAGGTGCTTCTCTCCCAGTGCCTGCCTGTAATGGCAGCTTCTCACCCCCCAACAAGGCCACCATTAATTAACCATTAAATTGCTTACAACAAGATCATCAAAGGCATAATTCTAATGTGTAAAATATGAGTAGATGGGCTCAGACCAATTGCCTGAGGAACATCTCTGGGAGACCCAGGGGCCTTTTATACTTAAAGTCTGGTTTCTGTGGCCTTTCCCCAACAGAGAGAGAAGCCCAGGGACAAAGACGGGGCTTGGGAATATATTTTCACTGCTCTTTATCAGTCCTTCTCCCTAGCTCACACTTAATCCCATGTGCTTGGAGGGTGCTTTTAGAAGGAGGACAATAGCTTGTCTCTCTGCTTCTCTCATTTTGGTAATTTATATCATCCTGAAGGCTAGGAGGGGCATAAAAGATCAGGCAGTTCAACCTGAAGTCCAACTCAGAAATCATTTCTCCAGCTATTTTTCTTTCTCCACGATCTTTACTGGGCTCCAGGGTTTGCTATATAAGGATCCAACAGGGTCTCATCTTCAGGGAACTCACCACCTGAGGCTGGAGACAGACACGTAAAGAGTGGGTCATGTGCCCAGGTGAGACAGTGACCAGGTTTCTCCAGGAAGGAGAAGCTTTCCCAGGATCTTGAAGGATGAACTCATCAGAGAAGGAAGGGAAGGGCTCCAAGGAGCTCTCTCTATTCCTACCACCAGAGCCTGCCACTGAGCAGGCCCCTCCTAGATTAGACTCCCTGGCTTCTGCTCAACCTTTTGCCTTTTCCCCTTATTTACTCACTTTGTTGCTCAACCAAATTATCCTGCACTTCATCTGTGAAGATGCTCTGCTGGGCCCTGGTACTCCTGTCCTCAAGGAGCCCACAGCAGAGAGAGACAATGACCACACAATGTGGACAGGTGGTGTTGGGGTGAGGACAGAACTGAAGAGCTATCAAAATCATCCGAGCTATTCTGGGAGGTCAGGGAAGACTTTCTGTGGAAAGAGATTTATGACCCGAAATCCGAGATAGGGAATCTCCTTTGACCCTCCTGACATTTCTCTAAGGTAGGTCTTATTTTCTCCAGTGTAAAGGTGATAAAAGTGAGGCCTTGAGGGATGCCTGGGTGTCTAAGTTGGTTAAGCGGCTGCCTTTGGCTCAGGTCATGATCCCAGTGTCCTGGGATTGAGTCCCGCATTGGGCTCCTTGCTTGGTGGGAAGCCCGCTTCTCCCTCTGCCTCTGCCTGCCACTCTGTCTGCCTGTGCTCGCTCGCTCTCTCTCTCTGACAAATAAATAAATAAAATCTTAAAAAAAAAAAAAAATGAGGCCTTGAAAATGTCAATGTCTCACCCAAGATCATATGGTTAGTAGGTGGCAGGGGAGGGGGAGTTGTGGGGTATGTTCACCCCTGGACACCTGGCAACAGAGTCAGAGGGTGGCTCTGCTGGAAGGGCTGGGCCTAGGAGAACGGGACCAGAGGTGGGATATTCAGAGACATGGAGGGAGGAGCAGAAGCTGAGAGCCCGGCGCTGGGTGGAAGCAGCAGGACATGCCATTTTCCCTACAAACAGTGGAGCAAAGGAGGGGATAGGAATTCCCAACAGGCCATCAGGTCATGGCTTCAGAACAGCAGAGCTGGCTCAGTCCTTGGACCTGATCTCATTTGGCCACCATGAAACTGAGGACCAACCAAAGCAATTGATGAGGACACACAGTATCACAGTGGCTGGCCCTGGACGAGAACCCCAGCTCTGTCCCTCGGCCCAAGTCTCTGTGCACTGTGCACGGCCCTGGCTGCATCATTAATCCAATCTACATCGACTTATGTATGCTCTGGATTAGACACTCTTCTAGAGACCACAGAGGTGACAGGCTCCTCCCCACCACTGCTGTCGGGAGCCTACAGGAGTTTCACTGGAGTGGGGAATTCAGCTCCGGTTTACAGACTGCAGGCAGCATATGAGAAGTAGGCTGACAGCAGGCATAAAGAGAGTGCTGGGGAGTGAGGGGGAGAGGACATTTGTGTCCAAGTGTCCCGGGAAAGTCCTTGGACCTCAGTTCTCCTGTCTGTTCCAAGAAGAGACTGTCATCAACAGTGCCTGAGATC
The DNA here is from genome assembly GCA_004024625.1 of Mellivora capensis. Classification (NCBI taxonomy): domain Eukaryota; kingdom Metazoa; phylum Chordata; class Mammalia; order Carnivora; family Mustelidae; genus Mellivora; species Mellivora capensis. The sequence goes on along the minus strand of PISX010001016.1, from coordinate 166,377 downwards.
TCTCCATTCAGGCAGTCAGGCCTCTCCCGGTGCCTGCCTTGCAGGGGTTGGGAGGTAGACTGGGTGGTGGGAGCAGAGGAAGTGGCTTGAGCTGCTTGACCCATTACCAGCAGAGAAATCACAGACTCAGCTCTCAGACATCTGGGAGGCGTTGGGCAGCCGGAGTATTTTTAGAAGGCCAGAAGCAGACATGCCCGGAATCCTGGGCGTTGCTGAGCCAAAGAAGCTGGGAGGCCAGTAGAGGGTGAACCAAAAAAGGTGGCCTCTGTGCTGGTTCTTACTTCATCAAGGTCCACCGGCCTTCCCTGTCCCTGGAGGCCAGTGCTCAGGCCTACTGTTCAAGCTCTGGTGTCCCTGACTTGCCATTGATCACTGATCTACTTCCTGATGGGTAGTCAGGTGCAGGGCGGTTACAGAGCCTCAGGGGAAGGATGTCTGTCTGCAGCATTAAGTCTACTTCAATTCCTTCAGCTAGCCCTTTGAGTGCTGTCTCTGGTCCAGGTGAGCTGCTGGGCCCAAAGGATATGGAAAGAAAGCAAGCAACCTGGAAGCTCTGTGTCCAGATTCCTTAGCGGGGCGGGGGTGGGGGAGAACAAGGCACAGATAGTAATAATAGCATGAGATCACTTTGGCAGAGGGGGACAAATGGGCCTGGGGGAGCTTGGAGGAGGCCTGTTGGTTTCCCAGGGCTGCAGCAAGGACCAGATGATTATCTATGGACAAAAATGTAACCTGCAAGCTAGGAGGCAAGCTCTGGGTTGTAACTAAAGGGTGATTATCAGTCTTTTCTAGAGCCATACATTTCCTCTTGCATTATTTCTGGAAAATGATGTCTCAGAATTAGAGTAAGTAGTAGATGCTCTTTTCAGCTCTGGACCTATCAACTCCCAGAAAATCTGTCCAGTTTACAGGGGCAGCTCTAACAAATGGATGCTCCCTCCCCCTCTCCCCCATCCTATCCTCATCATTCCCTCATGGCAAGTCCACTCCATTGTATTATAGATGAAGATCCAAGGCCCAGAAAGGGGTATGTCCAACTCAGGATCCCTCAGGAAGGTCTCGGGAAGGACTCTGACCTCTGTCTGGAACCTGCAGATTTCCAGATGGTCAAAACCACAGGAAAGACACTCCCAAGCCCTGTCACAGGCCAAGGGCCAAGGTGTGGGGTGACAGAGGACAGGAGTCCAGCCCCACAGTGTGCCCCGTCACAACTGACTCTTCAACTTAGACCTGGCCTGTTCCCACCCCCTCCGTAAGACCATCTGTCCTCAAACCAGGCTCCTCAGTTTCTTGAGGGTTTCCAGCCTTAGTCGCGAGTGGCTACAAATATTCCACCTAAACTTTTAAATGCAGTGCCTTCACTTTAATGATAATCTAAACAAATTAATATGGGAATATTCTAGCTTAGTGGAAATACAGAGCATCTAATAAAAGAAGCAGCTGTAAGTGTCAGGGCTGGTGTCTGGCTTTCCGCATTTAATTTCAGTGCAGTTGTGTCAAGCTAACCTATCAAGTCGGAGACTCACTACTCTACAAAAATACTTCTTTTTTTAAAAAGATTTTATTTATTTATCCATGAGAGACACAGAGAGAGAGGGCAGAACTGGATCCCAGGACCCTGGGATCATTACCTGAGCCAAAGGCAGACGCTCAACCAACTGAGGCCACCCAGGCGCCCCTAAAGTGCTTATTTCTTTCCTGCAAGATCCTGGACAGAGAAAGAACGCTCTCAGTTGGGTTCAGAAGTCCTGGGTTCTAATTTTGTCTCTTTATCCAGCTCACTGAATAGCCTTGGACAACTCCTTACCTGGATCAAGATTCTTAACTTGTAAAATGGTTAATTGGGTTAGACGATCTACGTGACCTCATCTTGCTCTCAAAAGAGACAAGATTCCAAATTGTGATGACCTACCTTCTTATCCCCACCCATCCCCCAGCCCCTACTCCCCACCCAACCACATACCGTACCCTGCCCAGTGCAGCCCTGGGCTGCTAGAAAGAGACACAGCCCAGAAGTGGAACCTCCAGGAAGGCAGGTTATCAGGCAAAAATAAAGGATGCCACCCAAGGGGGTTTGGAGGTCATCAGGAAGAAGGCCACCAGGCCAAAGAGAGCTCTGAAAACCAGTCATACTGTCAGCTAAGACACAACCTAAAAGCCTGGAGGCTCCTCTCAGAGTGGTGGGATCCACATCGTGGACTCTTACAAGGTCATGGAGCATAGCCCTCACTAGGGCGGGGTTCTCCTTGAGGCTTCCCAACAGGCCATATTCCATCCTACCCCACCCATTCCTCCATTGAGGGACCTGAGCCTCCCTCTGGTCTACCCACCCACCCCCTTAACTGGCTCACCCTGGGGCCACAAAGCTCAGTGCCCCCAGACAGTGTTGGACTCACTTTCTCTGACCTGACCACCTTTCTCTATCTCCTACCCCTTGCACCTGCCCAAGTCCCATAGATTGCCTAGATTTCAAATTAGGAGTCTGCTCTGTCAGGAAGCCCTCCCAGACCCTTCACCCCAGGCAGGGTCAGGCTCTTCATCCCTCACCCCATGCTCTGTATTAACCTCTGTCTCTGTTGCTGATCCACTGTAAATATTTTCTGTCCATCTCTCCTTCCATACTCTCTTCTTCCTGTACTAATTCAGACATCATGGAGATGACATTCTCTTATAGCTAAGAGCTTTTTCATTGAACAGAACTTTTTGGATATCAGCTCTAATACTGGGCTCTGCTCTGTCAGGAGCTGTGCTACAGGTTAACTCTGGTCCTCAGGCCTTTTTCATCAGAGTAGCTCTGGTATAAACTTGCCGTTTGCCACCCCCCCCCCCACCCCGGGCTGGGAGTGGGGATCTATTAAATCTCTCTGCCTTGCTGGGAAAGGCCTGAAGCTCTGTACCCTTGGCAAGAAAATTTTAGGCCTCTTAGAACAGCTGAAGTAGGGGGACGTGACTGTAGGCCCCCTGACCTGGATCCCAGGCAGGCATGCCCTCTAAACCAGTTTTCACCAGAGACTTGGCAGGCTCTTGACAATTTGAGGACTAGGTAAATGAATTGGGCACCCTGCAGTCCTGAGCCATGGATTTATTCTGTCTTGTCACCCTTTACCTGAGGGGTCTCCTAGGGACACAAGGTAGAGAAGTGGGTGGAGCATTGTCAGATGGGAGGGTAGGGGAGGCCAAGGGAGGAAATACAGGTAGGGAAATGCTTGGGAGTAGGTGGACCATCGCCAGCAGACATGGGTGGCAATGGCTGTCTCTTCACCCGGCCGTGGGGCCATCCTAACCTTGATCCCCATCCAGGCCTGGCTGAAGAGGCGTCAGAGCCCAGAGGTCATAAGTCATTACTTCCCAGAGTAATGGGAAGCACTTCCAATCCCAAGGTGGTCTATTCTCAGCACCCCAGCCCAAGGGAAAGAGCACTGAGCAGTGAGTCAGGAAAGTGTATGACTTTGGGCAGGTCCTGCCTCCTCTGTGAGCTTCATCTATACAATCTATACAATAAAAAATGAACTCTGTAACCCCTAGAAGCCCTCCAGTTAAGATAGTATATAGGCAGGATGAAGCAGAAGGAATTGTCCCTTTGTGCAGGGTGCTAGCTTGGTGCTCCCACATATCTCAGCCCATCTCATCTCCTAACTGTTATGCCCCAAAAATGGGTCCGTGATTAAAGGAGTGAGACTGATATAAAGGGAAGGTCAAGCAAAGCTTTGTTTCGCGCCAAGCATCAAGAATCTAACCGAGCATTCGGGGCCGCACCTCTTACAAGAGAGGGCGACCCTTCCCTGTTTCACAGACTAGCTTTTAAGGGTAAAGGCCATGCGGTCGGGTCTGGCCACGCACAGGTGGCCAATGAGATTGTAACACACACAGGAAACTCCACAGTGATGCTAGGTGACCAACTGAATTACAATTTACCCTAGTAGACATTTGAACCAGCCTATCACCTTGGTCAGAATTGGCGCCCAAAGGGTGGGGTCCATACTCCTTGGTAGCTGGGGAGACAGTATGCATCTCCCCACTGATCGGATGTCTCCACCTGGCCTGACCCACCCTTTTATTTGAGCTTTGTTACCTGAGGCTGGTTTCCGGGATTGTTTTTAAGTAAATCCCCTGGGGGAAGGGGAGCAGGGACAGTTTAAGGGTTAAACAAGGTTATTGTTTAACCTCAATGGAAGCCTCTGGCTAAAATATAAAAATATAAAATAGGTTCTTACACTAGCCACAGAGTATCTGTGCCCAAGTACAGCTAATGGAACCGAGGGCACAGGCTGCTCTGACCCCTTCCAAAAATCACACATTTGGGCAGGGAGGGCCTTTGAATTAAAGTGAGGCTACCGGGACGCCTGGGTGGCTCAGTTGGTTGGACGACTGCCTTCGGCTCAGGTCATGATCCCGGAGACCCGGGATCGAGTCCCGCATCAGGCTCCCAGCTCCACAGGGAGTCTGCTTCTCCCTCTGACCTTCTCCTCGCTCATGCTCTCTCTCAAATAAATAAATAAAATCTTTAAAAAATTTTTAAAAATAAATAAATAAATAAAGTGAGGCTACCAAATTTTTGCTCTAGGCAAAGAAGAGTAGCTTGGATATGGTTTGTTTCTTTGGTAAAATATAGAACAAAAATGTACCATTTTAACCATTGTCAGGTGTACAATTTGGTGGCATTAAGTACATTCATGATGTTATACAACAATCAAAACTATATATTTCCAGAAATTTTCCATCATCCCAAATGGAAACTATGTACCCATCAAACTAACAATAACTCCCCATTCTCCCTCCCCTCCCAGTCCCTGGTACCTTGTTATTCTACTTTCTGTCTCTATGAATTTGCCTATTCTTGTACTTCATGTGAGTGGAATCATCCTATATTTGCCCCTTTTTATCTGGTTTATTTCACTTAGCGTAATGTCATCAAGGTTCAACCATGTTGTAGCAGGTGTCAGAACTTCATTCCTTTTTAAGGCTGAATAGTATTCCATTGTATGGATAGATCACAATTTGTTTATCCATTCATCTGTTGACAGACACTTGAGTTGTTTCCATCTTTTGGCTTTTATGAATATTGCTGCTATGAACACGGGTGCACAAATATCTGTTTGAGGGGTGCCTGGGTAGCTCTGTTGGTTGAGTGTCTGCCTTCATCTCAGATCATGATCCCAGGGTCCTGGAATTGAGTCCCATGTGGGACTCCCTGCTCAGCTGAGCCTGCTTCTCCCTCTCTTCCCCTTTTGTGCTCTCTCTTGCTATCTATGTCTCTCTCTCTCTCTCAAATAAATAAATAAAATCTTTTAAAAAACAAAGCAAAAAACAAGTATGAGTCTCCGCTTTCAATACTTTTGGGTATGTACCTAGAAGTAAAATTGCTGGCCCTTATGACAATTCTATGTTTAACTCTTTGAGGAACCACCAAACTGTTTTTCACAGTGGCCGCACCATTTCCCACTCCTGCCAGCAATGCCTGTGGGTTCCGGTTTCTCCTGGGGACACAGGCTGGAGATGCTTGTTATTTTCCTTTTTATTATTTTATAGAACAATAGCCCCCCTGATGAGTCTTGTGGTATCTCACTGCGGTTAGCCTGGATTTTTTTTTTTTTTTTTAACAATTTTAGCTTGTAGAGCCCTTTTGTCCTAGGGGAAGTTACCCAAAGGCCACGAGAAGTCTGGTAGAGGAGCTGGCAGTAGTTAACTGGCAGCAAGAGGGGCTGGTGAGACCTGTGTGTGTGAAGGGTGCTCATGGGTGAGAGCCCTTTTTCTCAGTCCTTCCTTCCCTGCCCTGCCCCACCCACAAGTCCTTAAGGTCTTTATGAGGAACCTGGGGGCACAGTAAAATGTCCCTGACTCATAGTTATTGAGGTCACTTCCCTCCTGAGGTGCTAACTGGAGAGGGCCAAGTGTAACAGGGGCAGGAAGCATCTCCTTTTTTGTCCTTGGGCCAGGACTTTGCCAAGGAGGCCCTCTCTGTTCTGGCGGTCACTTGAGGTGATCAGATGAGCCCCTGGCAGAACAAGACAGGACCCTGTGTGGCCTGACAAAGCCTGCCTCTCCCAAGATCCAATGGGGACGCAGAGCCGGGGAGAAAGGAGCTTCCAGGGTACAGATGGAAGCAGGCCCAGCCTCTGCCCTTGAGAGGTTCAAAGTTGGCCAATTCTCTCCCCAGACAAGCATCCCCAAAAAGCGTCACTGGTCAGTGAGAAAGGATGGTTGGGTCCCCAAGGGGAACTCTGTGGTGTGGGGAAGAAGTCTTGTACTGGTGAGACTCAACTTTGCTGCTGAAGACCTAGAAGCCCCTTTGAACTTTACCCCCCCCCCCCCCCCCCCCCGGGGAAAATTGCCTGAGCTCAGGAATGTGAATGAGAGCTGGGGCTTTGGAGCCCTGTATTCATGGTTGCTCTGGCTGGGAGCATTGAGGTGGAGCAAGGCTGGTGCTTAGCAGGAACCTGGGTTGAATAGAGCTAGCCCGGAGGGTTTTGAGCAGTCCTATGAAGCAGAAAAGGCCTCCAGAGGGGCTGATCGCACTTCTCTTGATAAGATCTTGAGAGAACTCAAGTAACTAATGGGGGAAAAAATGTGAGCATAATATGTGCCCTAAGCTGGGGGAGTGACCAGACCAGTCACATGTAGTTCTCAAGTTCTTGGCTTCGCCATCTCCCAAAAGTGGGGCCGGGTGAGGGGCCCCAGAAAGGTGTATTATCCCTTTCTGAACTCAGCTCAAGACAACCCTGGGAAACAGGAGGGAAAGTCTCTGAGCCTTTTTCTGTACTTTGGTTCCTGGCAAGTCCTTCTCAGATGCCCTCCAAGAGCTCCCTGGCTGTTCCGCATACTCAGCGTTCCACCAGGCCCTCTGCCTGGGTCTATATCCCAGCATAGTACTCAAGTGCTCAGGTTAGTTTCCGTTCATACCCTCTATCAAAATGTACCCAGCCTGTGTCCCAGTCCTTCTGAATCTGACAGGGACACTGAACTCAGCTAACAGACAAAATCGACCTGAGAAGCTGATGGCGATAGCAATTGGTTAATCCAGCTCACAGAACTTCCTATACAACCTTTTCCTGATTCCAGTCTCATTTTACACCAGGGGTCATACTCCAAAACACAGCAATCTGAATAATGGGTTGCTTCCAGGTGAGGGGCCAAACAGGCCAAGCCCCAGGTGTGACCTTCAGTTGCCCTTCTCTGGCCAAGATGCTAAATTCATACCTCCCATGAGTCCTGAAGCAGGTTATGCCAGTCACCGTGGGCATGTGCCTGACGATCAAATTTGCCTAAGATGAAATCCTGATTATGAAAAGGGCTCTTTGGCCTACAATATTTTCCACCCTAAGCATAGAAATGGAAACATTTCTTCTTGACTTCACTTAGAAAGAAAAGAAAGACAAGCAGGATAAAGCTCAAGATAAGAGAATAGAGTAGGAATCGAGGAACTGAATCCTACCAGCCATCAAAACTTCATTCAACCAGCCTGCTCAGCCACACTTTCCATTTGCTAATTCATTATTTCAACCAACGAATCTTCATTCAGCTAATCAAAGAATGAACAAGTCTTCACGCAAGCAAATATCTTTTATTTATTGGAGTATTCAATTTCATTCATTCATCCATTCATTCAATCACTTTCTTTAACAAATCAACCATCATCCCACCAAAAAAGTAGTAAGTAGTCATTCGGTCTTCATTCACTCAACTGTGTATTCCAAATATCAAAGCTCAGGGCTGACAGAGACCTCAAAGTCCACCCAGTTCAGCCAATTCAATCTTGTAGGAATCCTTTCCATTGCAATCTTGCCAGGTATCCACCCAGGCTCAATTGAATACCTCTAGTAACAGAGCGCTCACTATCTTCAAAGGCTGCCTAGACTGTCTCGAGCTCCCTTGTAATATTTATATCTGTTTCTGTGCTGCTTTTCAAGCCACCCAGAACAACTCAGCTCCTGTCACTGCTAAGACAGTGCATCAGCAGATGAAGATTATGGCCTCTGGGCTCCCTCCTTCCCTCACCTCACTCTTGTGGAAACTGTTCCCTCTTTGTTCCAGTCTGTCTCTCTCTTGGGGTCAGATAGGGTTCACTTAGTCCAGGGCTCTCTCCTGGTTTGGGGATTGGAATGGGAGGTCACATTCCAGGTGTGATGTGACAAGCTCTGAGGTAAGGGGACAATCACCTCCAGTTCTGAACAGACTAAGCCCCAGAGTGATTCTTTCTTTCTTTCTTTCTTTTTTGAGATTTTATTTATTTAATTGACAGCGAGAGAGGGAACACAAGCAGGGGGAGTGGAAGAAGGAGAAACAGGTCTCACACCAAGCTGGGGCTTGATCCCCGGACCCTGAGATCACAACACCCCACCCCCCAGCCAAACAAGCAGATGCTTAAGGACTGAGCCACCCAGGTGTCACCCCCTGTAGTGTTTCTCATGCCTGCTATTTTGCTGAAAGGGTCTCACCTCACCCTGCTTCACACCCCACTCCCACCTCCACTATAGCTGAGAACCCCAGGCAGTGGCAACAGGGATTCGGTGGGCCAGCCAGTCCTCCTCTGACATCTGTGGAGAGAGCTAAACCATGGGAAGCAGGAGATGAGGCAGGAAGACAGAAAGAAGGAGGTAGGTAGATTCTGAAGGAGACAGATAGATTCTTTTTTTTTTTTAAAGGTTTTATTTATTCATTTGACAGACAGAGATCGCAAGTAGGCAGAGAGGCAGGCAGAGAGAGAGGAGGAAGCAGGCTCCCCGCTGAGCAGAGAGCCCTACGCAGGGCTCCATCCCAGGACCCTGAGATCATGACCTGAGCTGAAGGCAGAGGCTTTAACCCACTGAGCCACCCAGGCACCCCGGTAGGTAGATTCTTGAGTCAGTACAGGCTTCGAGAAAGCAGAGGCTAAGGGAAAGAAATGATCCACCACACCAGTTAGGTTGTGGGAGCAAGCGGCAGAAACAAACTGACCAATTTCAGCAGAAAAATAATTTCTTACAAGGGACTGTGGGTAACTTGCAGAAACTGGTTTCCAGTTACAGGGTGATTTAGTGGTGAGGTATATATTTGATTCTAAAGAATTACAGCATATGGCAGGAAAAGATTATTTGTTTTAGAAAAGTTAAAACTTGGGGTGCCTGCGTGGCTCAGAATATGCTTCCCTATTGGAAAGAGCTTACTTTCCCATACTTGGGGTGCCTGCATGGCTCAATGGATTAAAGCCTCCGCCTTCAGCTCAGGTCATGATTCCAGGGTCCTGGGATCGAGCCCCGCCTCGAACCCCGCCTGGAGCCCAGCATCGAGCACCCCCCCTCCAGCATCGTGCTCTCTGCTCAGCAGGAAGCTTGCTTCCTCCTCTCTCTCTGCCTGCCTCTCTGCCTACTCTCTCTCTCTCTGTCAAATAAATAAAATCTTAAAAAAAAAAAAAGAAAGAAAGAAAAAGAAAAGTTAAAACTTCCCTTCCCCGAACCTTCCAAGAAGATACATCCAGGCAGCTGGAGGGCTTTTGGTTTGCTGAGAACACGGTCTTGTTCAGAATGATGCTGCCTTTTCCTATACAAGATCACAGCCTCACATTGTGTGTAAGGAAGAGAAGCCCAGAGCTAACTGCATCACAAAGAAGGAGAGGGGAGTAGGAGAGGTCGGTATAGAGGAGAACCTGGAGAAGAGAGAGGCCTGGGGTCACTTGAAGGGACCAAGAACTGCTGGGGACTATTGGAGCAAAACCTGACTCTGTCTCTAGATCAAAATCTTTGCTACAACGTCCATTTTTCACTAAAGCCTGTGGTGAAGTTTGACTCGGATAGTTCAGTGCTGAGGCTTGCTCCTTGGGAAAGGGTGTGAATGGAGGTTGTGGGCAGTCACACCTGCACTGCATTTTGAGACCCTGCCCAGGGTTTTTGATGGTAAATTCAATTCTCAGCTGAATTTGGGTTTCAATCTTTAATCTAAATAAAGAGCCAGACATATTCCATTGTACCTAGGGTTAACAATACTGTATTATGCACTTAAAATTTTACGAAGAGGGATGCCTGGGTGGCTCAGTTGGTTGAGCAGCTGCCTTCGGCTCAGGTCATGATCCTAGCGTCCTGGGATCGAGTCCCACATCGGGCTCCTTGCTCAGCAGGGAGCCTGCTTCTCCCTCTGCCTCCGTCTGCCAGTGCTGGCTCTCTCTCACTCTCTCTCTCTCTCTCTCTGACAAATAAATAAATAAAATCTTAAAAAAAAAAAAAATTTTACGAAGAAGTTAAAGCTCCGGTTAAATGTTCTTGCCTCTATAGAAAATAAAAAGCCAAACATGCCCCCCCTCCCCGTCACTGCCCAAGTGCCAGTGTAGGCTAATCCAGCCCAGGCAGAAATGGTCTTGGAATATTATCTCAACACCAGAGGGGATCAGTGGTTGTGAAGTCAGCATTCTGGCATGACCAAGAATGGATTTTTCAGAAAGTATATTAATCAGGATCCTTTGTTTGTAAATCATGGAAATTCATCTCTAATGTGTTAAGCAAGTCAAACAAACAAAACCCAAAAAACATAAAAGGGAGGGTGGAATTATTGGCTCACTTGAATGTGAAATCCAAGAATAGGGCTAGCTTCAGGAATAGCTAGATCTAGGCACGCAAGTCAAGTCATCAGAAATTTGTCTCCATCTCACTACTTTGCCTTTCTCTGTGTTGACTTCTCTCTCAGAATATGCTCCCCATCTAGTGGAAAGATGACCCCCAAGAGCTCCATCCTAACATCTTCAGCCCTATTGGAAAGAGCTTACTTTTCCATTCGTTCTGAGGAAATGACCATAACTGACTCTTGTCGGAGACTGATTGGATTATTTCCCTGGCCCTGGAGTTGGGAGGGTAGGGTCAGCCACACAGGAACTCTTTGAGCTGAGAGTGCAGGCAGGAAAGTCTCCCAAAGGAAATGAAGGTGCTGATAGCAGAAATGGGAATGGCAAAACAGCCATCAGTGAAAAACTAAGATATACACCCTATGAAGTGAGCTCAGGAGACTGATGTTACAAACAAAAAACAAAAAAAACAAAACAACACTAAACTTCCTTGTATGACCCCAGGCTGGAAATTGATGTTTAATCCAGCCATGAAGGATGCATGATTTATTAGGAAACTACAGTGTCTCCAGGAAGGGGCGAGGTGGACTGGGGCAGATACCCTTGGCTGATTCAGGCCCTCACTCCCTCCCCTTTTAGCCTTCACTTCAGAGACAGGATTTCCTGGAGCTGGAGCTGCTGCTGTAGACCTGGCTTTCAGACAAGCAGACACCTCTGGTCAAGGCCACATGCTATCAGAAAGAGAGATGTTTGCAGAGAGTGCTGCCCTGGGGGCAAGAGAGGAGGATACTGGCTGTGGGCAGAGCTGCCCTCTAAAATGGTACAGGGTGGTGGTGGGGGACAGAGAGAGAAGTGGCAAAAATTAAGAGGCTTTAAGCTCTGGCAGTAGGAATCAAATTCCAAGCCACAAATCAACGCCTCCATCTCTAGGCAGGAATGATCAGTGCCAATTACTGGGATGTGCAGTGAAAGGGGGAAGGTGCCAGGATTCACATGGTTTAGAGACAGCAAGAAAGAGACAGGTGCTCCCCACATGTGTTAAGACTGATGAGACCTGTGTTATGAGTGATGGGACAAGAGGGACAAGATGTGCTTGACAGCAGCTTGGAGAATCTGTCCCTGCCAGGACAGCTGCAAGGGAGAGGGAGACCTTACAGGAAAAGTAGAATTCCCTAGATTTCCTATGTGGAATAGCTTTTACTCTCTACCTCTCTCTACATGCTCTCTTGCCCAGGAAGCTGAACTGTGTAGACTTAATCAACAGGAGTCCTGTACTTCTGGCTTCAGGTTGGGTTTGGCCAACAGAGAGTCCCAGCTGGAGACACAAAGATGGAAGCAGAGTGAGGTCAAGGTATTTCTTCCCTTGGCTCCCTTCTTATGGCAGAGCCTTGGGTTGGCTCTGCCCTCAACCAACGGTCACTCCTCTTCTTAAGGAGGCCTACTCCACAGAACTCTCATTCTACCTTCTTGTCACTGCTCCCCTCCTCCACCTTGGTCATTCGGGCCTAGAGGGGATGACAGTTTTACATTCTTGCACTTGAGGCTCCCCTGCACTTTGTAAATAGTCCCTATATAAAGAAAACCTCCTTCCATTTTCAGTCGAGTTGGCCATCTGTTTGTTGTCAGAACCTGAATGATACTGTCCCTGAAATTCTCCCTTTTAACAAAGCAGAAGGAGGAAGAGGGGGCAGTGAGGGGACAGTCCTCAGAAAACAAGAAAGAGCAGCAGAGTTTTGGCCCAGGAGCCCCTGAGGAGGCAGAAGGGAGGTAAATACACTCAGCCTCCTGCTTCTGAACGCAGGTGGAAGTCCCGGGCATCCCCCCCCCCACCCCCCGACTAGGGAGAGTCTCATACCCAGGTGGATGGGCAGTTGTTGGCACTGAACAGGTCCCTGTAGCCGCTGGTCACACTGAAAGGCAGACTAAGGAATTCCAAGGACTCATACGAGTTTCAAACACTCACCATGACCAAGAAGGCCATCTTGTGGCAAGGTGCCTCCAAGGGAGCTCGATAAATGCATCATTTTTTCCCTTTCCAAGTGATGAGGAACTGGGAGCTGGGGCAAGCAGGGGACTTCCTCGTGCTGTGGCTAAGCTGAAGGAGAGTTGAAGGGGTGGGCATGGGGCTTGTCTCTGAGGGCAGAGGAAGTGAGAGAGAGGATCCAGGCTGAAAATTCCATCAACTCTCCAGGTCCCTTTTGATGCTACTGCTTCCACATTTCAACCAAGAGTGGCTCCAAATTTCCCTTGTTTCTCTTCCCCATCAAAGCTCAGTGTGTGTGTGCATGAGGCCTGGGGGAGGGAGAGAGGCTCCCTTGAAGAGACGGGGGTGGGGGAGGGGTTGCTGGGATGAGCAGAGAGGAACTTCTGCCCCTGGACGCTCACTGAGCTAGAACCCCACAGGCTCATCCCAGGACTACTGCTGGAATAAAGTATGGTGAGAAAGCAGGGACAACCTGGGCCATGCTCCCCTGAGAGTGGGGCCCTTTGTGAACATAGACAGTGAACCAGAGAGTTCTGAATGTTGGAGGTTCATCAGAGGGCCTATGTGAGCAAGCTTGTCAGGACCAGGATGTGGTGGGCCTGGGAGGAAAAAATGGGTCTACCCTGCCCAGTTCCTCATAGTCCCTGTGGCTCCATGAGACAGAGCACAAGACTTAGAGGGGACAGGAACCAGGGAGCTAGACAGCAGCCACTGGGCCAAACAATGGGGCCCTGACTTGAAGGAGGAGCTGGGGACAGACAGTCAATAAAGAGGCCAGGTCGCCCTGATCTGCAGAACTCCTTGGCAATGAAGGGGCCATAGAGCTGAACAGCACTGAAGAAACTACACGTATCTCTTGGGGGGGGCCACTACATTGTAGAAGCCACCAAGGGCAGAAATTCCCAGAATAAGCTTGGGAAACCCTTTCCACTGCAAGGCAAAGTCAGGGTGACAGGAGGTCTCACGAAGCTTCCTCCCACCCCTAGGAGTGCTCCATCCCCTCACCAAACCCCGATAGTCACAATTCGGGCCTGGGTGGGATAGGATAGATAGCAGATTAAAGTTTTAAATTGGGCTGGTCTGAGTTTTAATACCCAAATGAGACCAGAAAGTTGTAAAAATTCTACCTTTGTTATTAAAAAAAAAAAGAGTCATGGGAGTGACTAGGGTTGCTTGAAGTGTCTGCTTTAACAGGTTAAAATTCCTCCACGACCGGTTGCCGTCACAACATGGCCACTGGCCATTGCACCGACCTGAGCCAAAGAGATAACCTGTGAACCAGAATGCCTGCAAAGGCCTGAGATTCATCCCGACCAGGCCATCCTGGGTGACAAGGCCACTCCTGAACCAATCACTGTGGCCGAGAGACCGCATTTGCTAATTATAGTCAAGCTTCGATCATCTTTGCACACCAGGAGCTGGCTTCCCTGGAACCACAGTGTTCCCCAAAAGGATGTGGGTATTACAGGGAAGCGGGAAGGGAGGATGAATTTGGGGAAGTGTTGCATTACAGATTTTCCCCATTCACTCCTCTGAGAGCCTTGAGTTTCTGCCCTAGGAAGGGTGTGGAAATAAAACTAAAATTCCAGGTGTTTTATAATTCCCAGAATAAGAGCCGGTGGCATGCTTGAAGACAATGCCAACAGTTACACGGGAGGGGCAGAGCAGAATTCAATACCCCTGCAGGAAGAAAAAGGGAGCGCGAGCAGGCATGCGGGGAGTCCAGGCACCTGCCCACCCAGTGGACACCACAAGGGTGAGGGAACAGGACCCGGTTGCTGCAGGGAGAAAAGTCATGTCTGAGGGGGAGTTTTCTGAAGTCAGACTGTGAAAGAGAAAGTGAAAGAAGCCACAAAAAGAGCCCCCTCCTTTATTGCCTGAAGGAAACCAGTTAAAAAGTCGATTTTCCTGTTACGGACCAGAGTGGGGAGACAAGGTGACCAAATGCAATGTGGTACCCTGGATGGGATTCTGGAACAAAAGAGGACATTACTGGAAAAACTAGGAAAATCCAGTGAAAGTCTGCGTGTAGTTAACAGTAACTACCAATGTCAGTTTCTGAGTTGGGGTAAAGGTACTATAGGAAGGTAAGATATGAACAAGGGGGAAGCTGGGGAAAAGGGGGAAAAATGGACCCCTCTGCACTATCTCTGCATTTTCTATAAATCGAAAATGACTCCTGGGGCACCTGGGTGGCTCAGTTGTTAAGTGCCTGCCTTCGGCTCAGGTCATGATCTCAGGGTCCTGGCATCGAGCCCCGCATCGGGCTCCCTGCTCAGCAGGAAAGTCTGCTTTTCCCTCTCCCACTCCCCCTGCTTGTAGTCCCTCTCTCACTGTCTCTCTCTGTCAAATAAATAAATAAAATCTTTAAACAATAAAAAAGTAAAATGACTCCAAAATAAAATTTATTTTTATATAAAAATATATTTTATATAAAAAATATAAAAATTATTTTTTATAAAGTCAGTTTCTCATGCTATAGATTCTCTTTTACCATGTGGTAAAAGCCCCACATCTGGGATTTTACATATAAATGAACACTCATCTGTCTTTAGGTCATCAAGTCATCCCCCGTGCAACTGTGGAAAGAGCTGAAGACCAGCCATAACTCCTCTGAGATCCCGTGAACTGGCCTCGTGTGAAGGAGGTGGAGCCTGTGAGGCAGTCAGCACAGGGCCGACCCCGTAACTAGTGCCCAGGGGAGGTAAGTAGTCTTAGCTCTTCCCATACCTGGATATGTTGGAATGTGCCTGCCTTCTCCTTGTGGCCTCCCACAGCCCCCGTCTTGGAGGTGGGGTGAGTTGTTCAGCCTCTTAATCGAGTCTTTCCACGGGGCTAAGAACCCCAGCCCTGAGTTCTTTGCATCTTTGTTCCGAGCGGGCTATACCTCACCTCCTGCCACATGTGTGGACAGCCTGAGATGACTTGTGCTGGGCTCTGATCCAATTAATGTTATTGAATCCTTACATCGGCCTGGGAGGATAGGGATCACTGTCCCCATTTTACAGAGGGGGAAGCTGAGGCTTGGAGAGGCTGGCGTTTGCTCTCAGAGCAACCTCCTGAGACAGATAAGACAAACAGCGCCAATAACTCTGAGTAAGCAGAAAAAAGTGGGGAGTGCTGGAGAACTTGGAGAGGAAAGCTCACTTTTGCTTCCCTCAGTCAGTGGACTTTCGAGCCAGGAAGGTTTTCAGGGAGAAGAGGATGAAGAGAGCATCCAAGAGATAGAAATAGTGAGAGGCTGGGCACTGAGATGGGATTCCTTGAAGTCTAGCAGTTCTCAGGCGGTCTTTCTGCGTGGGCTAAAGCCCAGGATCCAAGCAGACAGTGGGTTGGGACCATAAGCAGAGGAATTGGTGGGACCCCATAGGGCTCTTTACATCCCTGTCTCTGGGCTGGATCCTGCCCTGAGGCTAACACCCACATTCCCTCATCTGTAGCTAAGGATTGCCTACTCCAGGACCCTGCTAGGGATCACTGCTGGGAGGACCCAAAATAGGGCATAGATGGAAGAAACAATTTAGTATCTATTTTGTGCCAAGCCCTAAAATGGGCTGTGGCGATCAAGGTGACTCAGTCACCTTGTCCTAGGAGCACTCGGGCTGGGGAGCATACTGACTGCCACAAACAGGTGATGAGCTAGTCCATGAGAAATGGGGCCCATGACTGTGGGTGTTCAGAGAAAGCTCCCAGCCTCTGGGGGTGGAGGTTCTCCCTGGCCAGACTGGGCCAACCCGGTAGCTGGGTAACCAACAGAATCAGCAGTCCTAGTGGGAAGGAGAACCCCAAGTTCTTTGGCTGCCTCTCCAGGAGGAGAATCAGATCCAGGAAAAAAGTGGGGCCCCTCCAGAGGCCCAGCAGGGTAAACCAGGCCTCCCCATGTGGACAACCACTTTCCCACAGCGGGGTGGGATCTGGACATGGCCCGTGAGCAGGGCCTGTTGAACAGGGGCTTGGCTTCCAGAAGGTGTGATGGCCTCTCACTGTTCTACGTGACCTCTATAGCTCATACAGTGGGTGTGATGCTCTGAGCTTGCCATTTGCCAGCTGTCTGGCACCAGACCAACCCAGAGACCTATTCTTCCCTCTCCTGCTAAGGTACATGGTGCCAGGACTCTCTCAAGTGCTCTGGCCACTTCTCCGAGGGTGTGCACAGTGCTGAAGTCCCCCGGGGGCCTAGAGGCCAACTCAAAACTTGCATTTTGCTGCAGAGCCTCTGGGAAAGGGTTGCATCTGTGATGGTGAGAATACAGGCAGTGTGCTCGTGCCCTCGTAAGTGTTGTCCATTACTTGGGGATCTTTCTCCGTGCAACATTCTTTCTATTGTTGCTAGATGAGTAGGAAGGAGCCAAGATGACTCCCTCTTGGAGGAAACTCCATGATTTCAGGGAAAAAGAGCCTAGAGAGACCAGAGGTATATGGGACGCTGAGCACGAAGAAGGGAACAGGGGCAGCAGGGGTCTCCATTGCTCTCGGGGTCTTAGATGAGATGTGCAAAGAAAGACCATGAGGCTGGACACAGGTGGATCCTGCCACAAACAACATGGGCCTGAGATGATTGCTATAGGTGGGGGGACAGAGGGGTCCTCCATGGATAGGGGGCCTGCCTGGGCCTATCCCTGACTCTGTCAGGATCTCAGGATCACAGGATCCTGGATCATCAGAGACGAAGGAGCTACAGAGCCCCTTGCATCTGATCCATGATATTGAAGGGAAGATCAAAGTCCAGAGGGAAAGATGACATGGCTTAGATCATCTAGTGTGTCAAGGCGAGGTCCAGCCTCAAACCAGGGTCCTGCCTCCCAGATCAGAGCATCTTCTTTCCCTGCTCAGGCAAGTCCAACCCAGCAGGCAATGTTCTCTCTGGGACTGGGGAAAGGACCTCTGGGGAGACTGGTGTCTCCGCCTTATTTCTCAGATAATGAAGTGTCAGAGATAGGCAGGGACTTGCCTGAGGTCAGGCAGCCAGAGAGCAGCAAAACCCACTCATTAGACTCAGGTGTCCTGACCCCCAGCCCAAGGCTTCTCACTGCACAGTGTCTCCCAAGGAGAGGAGAAAGGAGCTCACATTCACTGAACAGGTCCCTGATACATATTCTTTCCAATCTCTGAAACCTGGGAGACAGATATTTCTCCATGTTTAACAAATCAGAGAGAAGAGGTTCAGAAAGGTGAAGCAACTTGCCCAAAGCCACACAGCTGGTGGTTGGCCCACAAAACTGAAGCCCAAGTCTGCTACTTCCAAAGCCCGTGCTCTCATTTGTAATCAGGCTAAGCTGGGTTTGGGACTCAGGGCTGACAATGCAAGGAAGTGGCGGGGGGAAGCCGGGGCAAACTCCAGGCACTGCCCAGGCTCCCAGGCTGCCTGGTTGCACCAGTGATAAAGATCAACAGAAATGACCCTGGGACAGCAGGATCTTGCCTCCCGCGGACAGGTTGTTGTTGTTGTTTTTTAAGGGTGTATCAATCCACACCCTGCAACAAAACCACACAAAACAAACAGTTGTGGCATAGTTTCTGGTGTTGCTAAGACGCTCATTACCACGTGGCTTGGGGTCAGGACACCACAGACTTCAGAAGCTTGGACTTCTAGAAGTCCTAACATGGAGGGGCCTCCCAAGCTATCAATTCTACTCCAAGTAGGGTTAGACTTCCCAACTAGGCCCATCCAACCCTGTTCCTACCTCACTGCCTATCTCTAGAAGCTGCCCCTTTTGCCTTTCTCACTCTGAGCTGAGACCAGCATTCTGGGACATTCCCGTAGTCTCCTCTGGGGACCCAAAGTTAGCTGTCCTAAGGCCCTGAGTGACCCTATTAAGCTAGGAGGACAGTGACTCCATATTCTCTGCTCTGGGTCTGAAACTACCTGGCCAGGGGCATCAGGGTTGAAGTCATTCCTGAGAAATGGGCACAAACCTACAGAGAAGAGCTGTTTTCCTCCCGCGTTTTAGGCTTTATGCCTCTGCTGATATAGCCAGACATTAAACCCACCTTTGTGTAAAAAAAAAAAAAAAAAACCAAAAAAAAAAACCAAACCACCTTTGTGGTGATCACATGCCACTGTGTTCTTATCATCTCAGACCCCAAGCCTTTTAAAATTGGTCCAAGAATAGGATCTTGCATTTCCTTTCTAATTTCCATCTTGTAAATATTACCAATTCATAGTGATATGGGGCTTTACAGTTTCCATAAAGCCCCCTCGGGGGCGTCATCCTCTTTCATGCTTCAGACAGTTAACTGGGCCCCAGGAAGATGGGTGATGTGAAGTGTCCCTTGGGGAGGCTGGTCCCAGCAGGAGTCCCAGCAACAGCTGCTGGAATGACCATGACCATTAAGTGGTCAGGATCCTGTACTCTGAGCAGCCCAGAGCAGGGAAAACCATATGCAGCTGTAAGGATATCCAAAAAGGCTTTCTTGAGGGATGGCTCAGAGGCAGCCCAGAGCCTGGGGCAGGGGTCTAGGAACAAGTGTGCTCAGAAGACTGCAGGATGAGGAGAGAACGAGAGGAGTTCTCCTGGTTTGGGTGGAGTCCTTCCCAAGGCAGAGGATGGGCCAGATGTTCTGGAAAGTTCCCAGCCAGTGTTTGGGTCCCCTCATATAAGTATTACCAATCCTCCTTCCCTCTCATTGGCTGAGGAGGAAACAAAAGCTCAGCCAGGACTAGAGCCAAGGTGTCCTAGATGGCTCCCTAGCCAGGGATCTTCATCAACCCTGAACCAGGCCGGCCCAATAGTCAGTCCAGCACTCCCTTAGTTGGCTTGAGGAGGAGAAAAATTTCCCCTGCCCTCTTGGGTGCCTGTCTAGTTGGGAAGACAGGCTTTTGCACTTTGAGTGAGGTCATTTAGGCAAACGGATTCCAGGAAGGCTGATGGTGGAAACTGGGCATGGGTGACAAGCCTGTAGACATCACTCTGGAGGTGGACCAGCATCCCAACTCATGCTCCTGTTTCTGGGCCTAGGAGGGGTTGTTTGGGAGCTGGTTCTGACTGGATCAGAGAGGACCCACCCCAGTCCAGGGGCCAGGCCTATGGGTGGGTCCTAGCTAAACTTGCACACAAGGGTCCATTGTGGTTGCATGGGCAGGCCCTGGGCTCCGCCAGCTCTTCTGGCTCCCGGAAAATGCTTCCCATCTGGCAGCTCCTGGAGCGGTCTGTCCTTGACCAAGGCACCAGCCCCACACCCGGCCTCTCTAACCCAGTGGGGATCCTGGACTCTTGCAGTTTCAGAGCTCTGGGGTCCAGCCCCCACTTAACAGCTAGAGTCCCTGAGGCTCAGGGCGGTGGGCATAGGTCAGAGCAGCACACCAGGACCAGAATCAGGATCAGAACCTAGCCCTCTGGGGTACCTGGCTGGCTCAGTTGGAAAAGCATGTAAATCTTGACCTCAGAGTCATGAGTTCGAGTTCTACATGGGGTGTAGAGATTACTTAAAAAAAAAAAAAAAAAAGGAACCAGCACTCTGGCCACTTTTTCAGTTCTCACTACCCACAAGATGCAGTAGCATTTGGACTCAGAGAAGGGAAGGGACTATCCCGTCATACAGCCAATTGTGGCAGAGTCTGGGTGAAATGACTGGTTCCTAGGTGGCTACTGGGCCACCCAACACCTCTGGGGAGATCTGGTACTTCTTGGTTCTGCTGTGTGACCTTGAGAGGTTGGCTGTTCCTCTGTGTCTGGAGGTTAGGGGGATTTCAACTGGCAATCTAGCCCTGACGTCCTGAGTTTTCAAATCAGGTATGGATGCACGGGGATGGGATGAGGAAAAGAAGCTCTGGAATTTGGGGGTTTGGCAGCTTGCACCAGGGCTGAGGCTCTGGGGGGCCTGAGCCCCCCCCCCAGCCCTTGCCTGGGCTGACAGCGCCACCTGGAGCCTAATCGGTCGGGGGCGTCCCACTGAGGCTGGCATGCTGAGCCTTCCTTCAGTGAAGGCCCTCGGTGCCGCCCAGTGGTAGGTGCTGGGATAAAGAAAGGACTCGGGTCCCTGACGAAATGGCAATAGCCCACGGTGACCGCTTGGGATGAAGTGACAGCAGATAGTCCAGGACGAGGAGGGGCTCTGAGCACCACAGAGCCATAGAGTAGAATTACCATCATGGCGATTCTCACTGATTATCCTCTGGGCCAGCCCTGGGTCAGACCCTGGGGACCCAAGAAGTTGATTACGGTCTAATGGAGATGGAAGGAAGTAGAGGTGGGAGCCCAGGGCCAGACACATGGAGCTGGGTCTTGGAGAATAGTAGTAATTTGCCTTCTGTACTGAGGGCATTGCAGGCTCAGGGAAGAGCCTAGGGCCAAGGCAAGGAGGAGAGTTCATGTGTGTAAGCTTGAGGGCAACAGCTGAGGAGAGAGGAAGTGCCAGAATATGAGGTCAGAAAGGTCACAGCCCTGGGTACCTGTGGCCAACACAGCTTCCTCACAATTCCCCCCGCCCACCTCCTGCTTTGACCCCCAATGCTGGTGGGAATAGAGCCCCTGCCTCAGACTCTAACCCCATCTCCTCTAAGTCAAGCTACCCAGCTGAGATCCTGATTTCCGGCATTCCCTTCCTCCCCAAGGCCAGAAGCTGGGTCAGACTGTCCACAGGCTATCTATAGGCTGACACCACCCTGTGATCCCTCTGGCCTCCAGGGAACCTAGGCATAGCTCTTGGACCAAGGGAAGAATCTCCAAATAGTTACTGAACTCTGGTCTCAAGTTCAAGTTCCTCAACCTGGGCCTAATAACAGTGCCTACCCCATGGAGAAGTGGGGAGGATTAAAGGACAAAATGTGCATAAAGCCACATTACTAACATGGGTTGATGCCAGCTAAGGAGGCTTCTTCCCACTTCCCCTCCCTCTGGGCACATCCCTTTCAGAAAGGAAAGTTCTGGGATCCAGATCATTCCCCCGACTCCCCACTGCCACTACCGTCCCCAAGGCCTCAGGTCTTTTACTTTCCTGAGTCCAGAGAGGCTCTACTGTGCACTGCACAGGGAGATTTGTTTATTATGTTTTTCTACATTTTTTTAAAGAAAATGTAAACTACAAAGGAAAAAAGAAAAGTATAAACAAACATCCATATGCTCCCCTGGATTCAATAATTAATGATTTGCCTTATTCACCTTATCACTTTCTCTTTTTTTAAAATATTTTATTTATTTATTTGACACAGAGAGAGAGAGATCACAAGTAGGCAGAGAGGCAGGCAGAGAGTGTGGTGGGGAGCAGGATCTCCGATGAGCAGAGAGCCTGATGCGGGGCTTGATCCCAAGACCCCGGGATCATGACCCAAGTGGAAGGCAGAGGCTTAACCCACTGGGCCACCCAGGCACCCCGGGCTTTCTCTTTTTAAAAAACCTGATCTGGGGTTCCTGGGTGGCACAGTCAGTTAAGCATCCAGTTCTAGGTTTGGGCTCAGGTTGTGATCTCAGGGTCATGAGATGGAGCCCCAAGTCAGACTCCACACTCAGTGAAGAGTCAGCTTGGGATTCTCTCTCTCTTTCTCCCGCTGCCCTTCCCCACCCTCTAAAGTAAATAAATAAATCTTTTATTTATTTATTTATTTATTTAATAAATAAATCTTTTAAAAAAGATTTTTAAAAATCAGGACCATTTGGGGGCACCTGGCTGGATAAGTTGGTAAAGCATATGACTCTTATTTCAGGGTCATTAGTTTAAGCCCCCCATTGGGCATGGAGCCTACTTAAAAAAAAAAAATCTGAATCATTTGAAAATAAGTTGCAGATACCATAACACTAGATGACACTTCAGACCTGAGCACGCAGCTCCTGAGAACAGTGGTCTACATAGTCATCCTCACAATCCTGAGAAAAGGATGAATCATTCCATACTATCATCTAATGTCCAGCCCATATTCGTATTTCTCCCAATTTTCCCCAACTGTATATTACACCTGCTTTTGGGGAGGAATGGGGAGAGATCCAGGATCTAATCAATATTCACTCATTGTATTTGATTGTTGGTCTCTTTACTCTCTGGAAAACACTTCTTTTCTCCCCCAAATAGGAAAAATTACAAAAGAAAATAATCTGTAATCTGACCACCTTGAACTACCCACTGTTGGCATTTGAGCATTTTTTTCTTTCAATTAAATGATTCCTGGGGCACCTGGGTGGCTCAGTCAGTTAAGTGCCTCCCTTTGGCTCAGTGGTGAACCCAGAATCCTGGGATTAAACCTCACATTGGACTCCCTGCTTGGTGGGGAGCCTGCTTCTCCTTCTCCCTCTGCCTGCCGCTCCCTCTGCTTATGCTCTCTCTTTCTGTCAAATGAACAAATAAAATCTTTAAAATTTTTTTAAAGATTCCTAATAAATATGGCATTTTTAAAATGACATCTCCATTGAGATATAATTCACATATTATTTAATTCACTCATTTAGAATATACAATCCAGGGAAGCCTGGGTGGCTCAGTGGGTTAAAGCCTCTGCCTTCGGCTCAGGTCATGATCCCAGGGTCCTGGGATCGAGCCCCACATCAGGCTCTCTGCTCAGCGGGAAGCCTGCTTCTTCCTCTCTCTCTGCCTGCCTCTCTGCCTACTTGTGATCTCTCTCTGTCAAATAAATAAATAAAATCTTTAAAAAAAAAGAATACACAATCTTTTATTTAGAATATTGTAAATTTTTTGGGATGCCTGGGTGGCTCAGTTGGTTAAGCGCCTGCCTTCGGCTCAGGTCATGATCCCAGTGTCCTGGGATCGAGTCCCGCATCAGGCTCCTTGCTCGGCAGGGAGCCTGCTTCTCCCTCTGCCTCTGCCTGCCACTCTGTCTGCTTGTGCTCGCTCGCTCTCTCTCCCCCTCTCTCTGACAAATAAATAAATTTTTAAAAAAATTAGAATATTCTAAATTTTTTTGTAGAATATTCACAGACATACACAACCCATCATTATAATCCATTTTAGAATATTTCTATCACCTCAAAAGAAAAAAATCCTGCACCTTTTAGCTATCACCCTGTAGCCCTGAGCAACCACAAATCTACTTTCTATTTCTATAGATCTACCTATTATGAACATTTTATATAAATGGAATATATGGGGCACCTGGCTGGCTGAGTCAGAAAAGCATGAGACTCTTGATCTCATCGTCATAAGTTCAAGCCCCATGCTGGGTGTAGAGATTACTTATATAAATTTTTTTTAATCTTGAAAAAATGCAATTATGTAGTATGTGGTCTTTTGTGCCTTTTTCCATGTAGCATAATATTTTCAATGTTCATCTGTGCTATAGCATGTATCAGTACTTCGTTCCTTTTTATGGACAAATGATGCTGCATTGTATGCGTATACCACATTTTGTTTATTCATCCATTAGTTGATGGACATTTGGGTTGCTTCTATCTTTTAGATATTATGAATATGTTGCCGTGAACATTTGTGTTCAAGTTTTTGCATGAACATACGTTTTAGTTTCTCCTGGGTAGATATCTAGGAGAGGAATTGCTAAGTCACATGGTAACTTTGTTTAGCCGTGAGGAACTGCTAAGCTGTTTTGCAAAGTAATTGTAACATTTCGCATTCCAACCAACAATCTGTTAGGATTCTGATTTCTTTTTTCTTTTTTTTTTTTTTTTAAAGATTCTATTTATTTATTTGACAGAGAAAGAGCAAGAGAGCTCAAGCAGGGGGAGCAACAGAGGGAGAACCAGGCTCCCCACAGAGCAGAAAGCCTGATATGGGACTCGATCCCAGGACCCTGGGATCATGACCTGAACTGAAGGCAGACACACAACCAACTGAGCAATGCCGGTGCCCTAGGATTCTGATTTCTACGGACCTCCCCAGCATTTGTTAGTTTCTGACTCTTTTTTTCTTCCAAATTGGAATTTAAATTCTCAGTTAATATATAGGGTTAGTTAATATATAGGGTACAATTGGTTTCAGGAGTGGAATTCATTGATTCATCACTTACAGACACCCAGTGCTCTTCACGACCAGTGCCTTCCTTAATGCCCATCACATATCTAGCCCATCCCCCATCTAGCCCATCCCCCACCCACATCCCTCCATCAACTCTGTGCTCTATTGTTAAGTCTCTTACGGTTTTTTCCCTCTCCCATCCTTTTTGTTGTTGTTGTTCCCCTTCCCATATATTCATGTTTTATTTCTTTTTTTTTTTAATTATTTGTCAGAGAGAGAGAGAGAGCACGAGCACAGGCAGACAGAGTGGCAGGCAGAGGCAGAGGGAGAAGCAGGCTCCCTGCCGAGCAAGGAGCCCGATGTGGGACTGGATCCCAGGACGCTGGGATCATGACCTGAGCCGAAGGCAGCTGCTTAACCAACTGAGCCACCCAGGCGTCCCCATATGTTTTATTTCTTAAATTCCACATATAAGTGAAATCACATGGTATTTGTATTTCTCTGGCTGACTGACTGACTTCGCTTAGCATAATACACTCCAACTCCATCCATGTCACTACAAATAGTAAGATTTCATTCTTTTTGATGGCTGGGTAATATTCCATTATATATATATTCATGCTTACTGCATCTACTTTATCCATTCACAATGGACATCTGGGCTTTTTCCATAGTTTGGCTATTGTTGATAATGCTGCTATAAACATGCCCCTTCAAATCTGTATTTTTGTATCCTTTGGATAAATACCTAGTAGTTCAACTGCTGGATCCTAGGGCAGTTCTATTTTTAATTTTTGAGGAACCTCCATGCTTTTTTCCAGAGTGGCTTCACCAGTTTGCATTCCCACCAATAGTGTAAGAGGGTTCCTCTTTCTCCACATCCTCGCCAACATCTGTTGTTTACTGTGTTATTAATTTTAACCATCTGACATGTGTGAGGTGGTCTCTCATCATGGTTTTGATTTCTATTTCCCTGATATCCAGTGAGGTCGAGCGTCTGTTAGCCATCTGGATGTCTGACTTTTTTTATTATGACCATCCTTGTGGTTAAGATGTATCTCGTTGTGGTTTTGATTTTCATCTCCTTGATGTCTAATGATATCAAGAATCTTTTCTTGGGGATGTCTGGGTGCCTTGGTAGGTTAAGCATCTGCCTTTGGCTCAGGTCATGATCCCAGGGTCCTAGGATCGAGGCCCACATCAGGGCTCAGCAGAATCTGCTCTTCCCTCTGCCTGCTGCTCCCCCTGCTTGTGCTCTCTCTCTCTCTCTGTGTGACAAATAAATAAAATCTTGGAAAAAAAATAATCTTTTCTTGTGTTTATTGTTTATTTATCTATTCATTTATTTTCCATCCTCTCTGGGGAAATATTTAGTTAAATCCTTTGCCCATTTTTTTAAAAATTGGGTTACTTATTTGTTTTTGCAGGCAAGAAAGCCTTTTATTTTAAACCACAGATAGCAGATGGCCACAACTACCCATTTTATTAAAATCACAAAAAATCTGGATTTTAAAAGCATCACTTATTACTGCTCTGGAAAAACTCTGTGAAAAATTCAAATATGTACAATAGAAATACCACAGTATGCACGAGACTCAGTTTTTAGAGAAACTACATGGAATGTTGCATCAATTTTGCACACAGCTTCCAATATCAAATTGACATTTATTTTACTTGAGGATGATAGAAATTTCCAAAAGGCATGATTATAAAAAGGCAAAATGTCCATTCTTATATATCTTTGTATGCCAACTAGTAGTATCCTAAAAATTAACATTTACAAAATCCTTAGTAAAACTAGTTTGTTTTTCTTTTTTAAAGATTTTATTTATTTATTTGACAGACAGAACACAAGTAGGCAGAGAGGCCGGCAGAGGGTGAGGAAGAAACAGGCTCTCTGCTGAGCAGGAAACCCAATACGGGGCTTGATCTCAGGACCCTGGGATCATGACCTGAGCCGAAGGCAGCTGCTTAACTGGCTGAGCCACCCGGGGGGCATCCCATAAAACTAGTCTTTTTAAAGTTGTCCCAAGTGGGACATAATCCAACTTGAATTTTTCACAATTCATTCTACCTTGTGATCTACAGGTTGTTTTCTGTGCACCTTCTGCTTTCGTTTCACCATTTTCAGATGGCGCAGGACCGTATTTTCCAGCTTCGCTCCCTCCCTCTTTCCTTTTAGTACCTTTGTCAGTCTTCATTACAGGTTCTTTGTGCACAGATACTCTTCCTGGATTAGGTTCAGGTTTTGGTGGAGTGGGTTTTGCAGACAACCTGGCAGTCTGGTGGTCTCCTATTTCGTTGCTTTGGATCCATCCTCGCCCTCTGTATTCTCTGGAGACTTTGTTTAGGGCATGAAGCCCATGTTTGTTACAGCAGCAGCTGAACAGTAAAGCAATGGGCTTGATCAGCGGACACCGCTGCTCGCGCAAAGGGTATAGCAGAGCCTGGCTTCTCAGACCTGCACCTCCTGGGTTGTTCTGGGTTTGTTTTCTTTTTTATTATTATTGAATTGTAATATATATATTTATTTATTTTCTGGATCTAAACCCTGATCTCATATATGATTTGCAACTATTTCCCCCTCTTCTGGGAGTTTTCTTTCCATGTTCTTGATGATATTCCTTGAAGCACTAATGTGTTTCATTTTGGTGAAGTTCAATTTGTATAGTCTTGTTGTTGTCAATGTGCTTTTGTTGTCCTATCTAAGAATCTGTTGCCAGCTCCAAGGTCCTAAGATTTACTCCTGTGTTTTCTTCTTTTTTTTTTTTTTTTAAGATTTTATTTATTTATTTGTCAGAGAGAGAGAGAAAGAGAGAACGAGCACAGGCAGAGTAGCAGGCAGAGGCAGAGGGAGGAGCAGGCTCCCCGCCAAGCAAGGAGCCCCATGTGGGACTCGATCCCAGGACGCTGGGATCATGACCCGAGCCAAAGGCAGCCACTTAACCAACTGAGCCACCCAGGCATCCCACTCCTGTGTTTTCTTCTAAAAGGTTTATGCTTTTAGCTCTGATGTTTCAGTGTTTAATCTATTTTGAATTAACTTTTGTTACATGGTATAAAGGAAGCATTTAGCTGCCTTCTTTTGCACAAGACACCAGCTGTCCCAGCAGCCCAGAGCTGAAAGGATGAGGAATGCTGGCCGCCTTCCTGTCTCAGGAAGATAACAGAGCCTGCTGCAGGGAGCTGGAAGGGGAAGGAACCTGGTATTCTTAGTTTCACCTGCGTATAACAGAGTTTCCATCAGGTTGAGGCAGTGGGGCAAGGAGAGAGTAAATCATGGCTCAAATGCTGCAAACTCACTGTTCTTACCAAGATTTAGTAGATTTTCCTGAATGAACATTCCTTCATTTGCTGTATGCCCCTAGGATGATTTCTAGAGAATATATGCATAACGTTTCTAACAGTTATGGTTGTTCCACTGGGAAGAGGGTCTGCAGGGCTCCACGTACCACCATCCAGAAGTTGGCCACCAGCTCTTTACTTTTTATTGCCAAATAGTATCCATTGTTTGTACATGCCACACTTCGTTTATCCATTTACCTGTTGATGAACACTGGGTTGTTTCTCATTTGAGATATTACAAGTAAAGATGCTGTGAATATTTGCATACAAGTCTTTGTTTGGACATAGGCTTTCATTTCTCTTGAGTTAAGGCCTGGAAGTGGAATGGCTGGGTTATATGGAGGGTTTTCCCAAGTGGTTGTACCATATTACCTTTCTGCCAACGGTGTCTGAGAGTTCTAGTTGCTCCATATCTTCATCAACACTCAGTATGATCACTGTAAAAAATTTTAGCCATTCTAACAGATGTTAGTGGCATCTCATTGTAATGACTAATGACTGATGTGTTTGAGCAATCTTGGATCTATGTTCATGAGATTGGTCTGTAGTTTTCTTTTCTTGTGATGTCTTTGTCTGGTTTTGGCATTAGGGTGATGTTAGCCTCCTAGAATGAGTTAGGAAGTATTCTCTCTGCTTCTATCCTCTGAAAGACATTGTAAAATATTGGTGTAATTCTTTCCTTAAATGTTGGGTAGAATTCACCAGTGAACACATCTGGGCC
Source organism: Mellivora capensis (assembly GCA_004024625.1). Taxonomy (NCBI): domain Eukaryota; kingdom Metazoa; phylum Chordata; class Mammalia; order Carnivora; family Mustelidae; genus Mellivora; species Mellivora capensis. The sequence goes on along the minus strand of PISX010001016.1, from coordinate 137,943 downwards.
TGGTGTTTTGTGTTTAGGAAGATTATTAGTTATCGATTCAATTTCTTGAATAGATATAGTCTAATTCAGATTGTCCATTTCTTCTTGTGTGTTTCTGCAGATGGTGTCTTTGAAGGAATTGGTCCATTTCATCTAGGTTATCAAATTTGTGGGCAGAGTTGTTCAAGATATTCCTTTAGTATTCTCTTGATGTCCTTAGAATCTATAGTGAATTCTTCCCTTTCATTTCTTTTTTTTTTTTTTAAGATTTTATTTATTTATTTGACAGACAGAGATCACAAGTAGTCAGAGAGGCAGGCAGAGAGAGGGAGAGGAGGAAGCGGGCTCCCAGCTGAGCAGAGAGCCCAAGGTGGGGCTCCATCCCAGGACTCTGGCATCATGACCTGAGCCAAAGGCAGAGGCTTTAATCCACTGAGCCACCCGGGCACCCTTCCTTTTCATTTCTGATATTAGTAATTTATGGCCTCTCTCTTTCCTTCTTGTTAGCCTAGCTACAGGTGTATCACTCTATTGATTTTTTCAACAAACCAGGTTTTGATTTCATTGACTTTTCTCTATTGATTTTCTGTTTTCCCTTTAACTGATTTTTGCTCTAATTCTTTAAGATTTCTATTTTTAAGTAATCTCTGCACCCAGTGTGGCACTGAGACTCACAACCCTGAGATCCGGAGTCTCATGCTCTCCTGACTGAACCAGCCACGTGCCCCTTTGCTCCAGATCTTCCCATTTCTTTTCTTCCATGTCCTTTGGATTTAATTTGCTCTTCTTTTTCCGGTTTCCTAAAATGAAACTTAGAATACAAATTTTAGATCTCACTTCCTTTCCAACATATCAATGCTGTAAATTTCCCTCTCTGCACTGCTTTCACTGCATTCCACAGACTTCAATAAGTTGTTTTTTCTTTCTTTTTTTTTTTAGTTCAGAATATTTTAAAATTTCTCTTGAAGTTCTTTTTTTTTTTTAAGATTTTATTTATTTATTTGACAGAGAGAAATCACAAGTAGGCAGAGAGGCAGGCAGAGAGAGAGAGGAGGAAGCAGGCTCCCTGCCAAGCAGAGAGCCAGATGCGGAACTCGATCCCAGGACCCTGAGATCATGACCTGAGCCAAAGGCAGAGGCTTAACCCACTGAGCCACCCAGGCGCCCTCTCTTGAAATTCTTGACCCATGTGTTATTTGGAAGTGTGTTATTTAATCTCCACTTATTTTGGAATTTTCCAATTACTTTTCTGTTTCTGATCTTTAGTTTCATTCACAACTGTGCTGGGTACAACCCCTTTCCTGGATGTGTGATTTGCCGCAGTTGCTAGTAGTCAGTGGCTTGTCTTTTCATTTTTTTAAGTGTCTTTCAAATAGCAGGTGCTCCTTATTTTGATGAAGTCCAATGTATCAATATTTTTTTATTTCTGAATCATGTTTTTGGTATTGTATCTATGAACTCTTTGTCTAAATCAAGGTCACAAAGATTTTGTTTCTCTGCTTGGTGTTCCTTCCAAGTTTTGGGTTACCTTGTAAGTATTATTTTATATTTTGCCTTTTTTCCCCCAAAACCTTTCTTAAAAACTTCAGGTCTATGGAAGAGTTAAACACCACGAACACCCAGATACTCTTTGCTGACAGTGGATCCGTTGATAATAATTTGCCACATTTGCTTTATTTCCCCGGATACTTTCTTCCTTCCAGAAACATTTGACAATAAGTTGCAGAATTTTGTAACACTGACTTTTCCCAAAGTGTAAGCAAGCTGTCCTGGAAATGTGCTTTAAAAAGCAGCAACAGTAACATGTTTCACTGACTACAGTGACAAAGGTAGCACATACCCATTGTGGAGGGCTGGGAAGAAATAGAGGAGTAAAAGAAGAAAACTGCCCTCTGGTTTTATTCGAACTCCAAGATCACAGGGGGCCACTTGCCTGAGAGGTCAGTGGTAAGGATGGACAGGGCTCAGGTGCAAATCCCTGATTCCCACTGCAGCAGCCCCCTTCCTGGGGCCACTTCCTGCTGAAGAGCTTTCAGCTGGGAGGCCAGGATTTCCCTATGAGACTCTGAGCCAGCTCTGCCCTCTTTGGGCTTATCTATGGTAAACATAGACACCATGTTGCTCAGCCTTCCTCCCAGGAGGCTATTTGTGTCTTTACTAGGGTAACTCCTCTATTGTGAAAGGGCTTGGTGCCCCTCCTTCCAACACCCCACCCCAGACTGGCCTCAGGATCCCTGCTGCTTTTGCCTGGAACATTCCCCTCCCCGCCTCCAACCATCACATCCTATTCTTAGAATCACCTTGCCTCTCCCTCTTTACTTGCAACCAATCATTCCTTCACCTGTCATGGGCCAGGCTTGTGCTGGAGGCTACTCCACACTCTTAACTCACTTCTTGCTCACAATTACCCTTAAGGGAGGTTATCATGGCCATTTCAGTCTAGGAAACTCACCCTCAGCACATTGGGCAAGGTCAGTCACTCCAAGTTAGGGCAAAGCCAAGCATGTGCAGGCCACTATCTCTGCCTGTCAAGACATCGGAGCACTTGTCTGCAACCTCGGTGCCCTATGTGCAGAGAGGTCAGGTCTGTGCTGAAATATCTGAGATCTGCACCCTATCCCCCCCGTGTCTGTGAATCTAAATCTGGTTCTTGCTTTAGAGTCCAGACAGCTTCAGGGTTGCCTCCTCCATGAAGCTCTCCCTGATTCTCACTGAGAATGACCTTCCTTTTCTGGACACTCTCACACTCTGGAATCAGTGGCCTGATTCTTCTGTCTCTCTCATCCCCACTCAGATCCTCCCTCTAACTGTGCAAGAGCCTATACGCTGGGCATGTAATCAGCTTCATTCAATGCATTTTGAATTTTATTTTAATTCATTTGCATTATCTCTTTCTAATATTTATTGATTTTCTCTTTTTTAAAAAATTGTTTATTTGTTTGTTTGTTTGTTTGTTTCAGAGAGAGAGCATGAGCAGTGGGGAGAGGGAGAAGAAGGCTCCCTCTGAGCAGGGAACCTGATGTGGGGCTCAATCCCAGGGGCCTGGGATCATGATCTGAGCCAAAAGCAGACACTTAACCGACTGAGCCACCCAGGTGCCCCTTGTTGATTTTCTTTTACTTTCTTGTATAATATTATATTTTCTCTTATTAATACATCTTCACGGGGTGCTTTCAACTCAGGTTATGATCTCAGGGTCCTGGGATTGTCAGGATCAGGCTCCCTGCTCAGTAGGGAGTCTGTTTCTCTCCCTCTGCTCCCCACCACTCATATGTGTGCTTTCTATCTCTCTCAAATAAATAAAAATCTTAAAAAAAAAAACAAACATGCTCACATTATCAAAAATTTAAGAAAGAAGAAAAATCACTCTAAATTGTCCATAGATAACTATAGTAACATTTTCATAGATTATTTTTTGGTCTGATTTCTGTGGTCACGTATATTTTAGGAGTTAAGACCACACTGTATAAACAGTTCCAAAGCCTGCTTTAAAAAACAAAAACAAAAAAACAAAAACTGAGGGATGCATGGGTGGCTCAGTCAGTTAGGTGACTGCCTTTGGCTCAGGTCATGAGCCCAGCCTTTTGGGATCAAGTCCCACATAGGGCTCCTTGCTCAGTGGGGAGCCTGCTTCTCCCTCTGCCTGCTCTGCTTGTTTCTCCTCTCTTACTCCCCCTGCTTGTGTTCCCTTTCTCACTCTCTCTGTCAAATACATTAAAAAATTTAATTAAAAAATTGACATTATACCAAGGACATTTTCCATGTCACTAAAAGTTACATGGGTCATACCCATTAAGATGGCTAGAATATAAAAAAGATAATAAACGAGGGAGCAAGGGTGTGGAACAATTTGAGCCCTCATACACTGCCAGTGGGAATGCAAAATGGTGCAGTCCCTTTGGAAAATAGCCTGATGGTTCCTCAAATAGTTAAGCATTGAGTTAGTGGATGATCCAACAACTTCATACATAGGTATATATTCAAGAGAAATGAAAACATGTATCTGTACAAAAATTGTACATGAGGGGCACCTGGGTGGAACAGTCGATTAAGCATCTGACTCTTGGTTTTGGCTCCAGTCATGATCTCAGGATGGTGAGACTGAGCCCCGCATGGGGTTCCACACTCAGGAGTCCGCTTATGACTTTCTCTCCTTCTCCCTCAGCCATGCCCCCAAATAAATAAATAAATATTTAGAAACAAAAAATGGTACATGAATTTTAATGTCATTTTTCATAACAGCTGAAAAATGGAAACAACCCAAGTATCCCCCAACTAATGAGTAGATAAATATAATATGGTATATCCATACAATGGAATATTTTTCAGCCATAAAAAAGAATGGAGTGACGGGGCACCTGGCTGACTCAGTCGAAGGAGCTTGCAACTCTTGATCTCGGGGTCGTGAGTTTGAGCCCCATGTTGGGTGTAGAGATTACTTAAATTAATAAAACTTAAAAAATAAATAAATAAAACTTTAAAAAAACGTTTTAAAATGAATGAAGTACTGATACATGCTAAAACATGGGTAAATCTTGAAAACATTCTGCGATGTGTAAAAAGTCAGACACAGAAGACCACATATTATATGATTCCATTTCCATTAAATGTCCAGGAAAGGCAAATCCATAGAGACAGGAAGTGTTACCTGTGGGCTGGTTTGGGGGAGGGGAGGTTTGGGAGCAAATGAGCAGTGACTGCTAATGGGTATGGGGATTTATTATGGAGTAATGAAAATGTTCTGAAATTGATTGTGTTGACAGTTGCCTAACTTTGTGAATATACTGAAAATCATTGAACTGTACAGTTTAAGTGGGCACATTTTATGTTACATGATCTATATCAATAAGTCTGTTTTTATTTTATTTTTTAAATTTATTTTAAAATAATCTCTACACCCAATGTGGGGCTCGAACTCATGACCCTGAGATCAACGGTTGCATGCTCTACCAACTGAGCCAGCCAGGCGCCCTTCAATAAATCTGTTATAATTAAAAACAAAAGAACTCCATGACAGCACTTTTAATGTGTTTAGATGTTATTCCTTTGTACAGCTGCATCATAATTTATTTAGATTCCTATTGTTGGAACTTTATGTTTTCTATTAATTCCTTTGTTTCACAACATTTCAAACACAAAAATGAATTGAATAGTATAATGAACCCCTGTACCCATCACCCACTTCAATAAGTCACACAAATGCTATTTTTACAGACATGGATTTATGAACATTCTTGTGCATAAATCTTTGTTCAGAGTCCACACTGTTTCCTTCCATTTATACTGAATTCAATTCAGTCCCCACCACTCCCTCACTATGCCGTCCCACCATACCCATGGGATTTGACGAATCAGACACCGCCCAACTCCTGGGGGGCTCCCAGTCTGATGAAGGAGGCAGATACTGGATTGAAGTGACCAGTAGGGGCAGGGGCTGTGTAACTGGAGGGAGCCCTCAGCCTATTACCCAGGAAGAGCCCCTCCACACACCATGGTCCTTCCTACCAAGGAGCCAATTTCCCAAACCTCTGCAAGCCCTGTCTTTCTTCTCTTTTGACACACAGGGGCGCCAGAGTCTTTCACAACCTCTGAAATCGTCCATCAGCATCGTGGGTGGGTGGCTCGGGTGAGTGAGCTCTGTGCGCCTTCTCTTGGGAGACCCTGGCCTGGTGATGGCCACCTCTTGGTCTTAGGATTCTCACACAGGAAAAGAAGAAGGTGAATTCAATGAGCCATCTGGACTTAGCTTTAGCCAACTCTCATAAGCAATGTGTCCTTGGGGTCCGTTCCCCAGCACCTGCTTCTGGGTGGTCCAGGGGATCCATGTGCATGCCGCTCCACTCTGAGTCCCAGGAGAGACTAATGTCTACCAGCGCAACTTCCCGCTTTTTAGAGGCCCACAGGAGGCCGCAGATTTGCTGAGACACTCCAGGTCCTGAAGCAACATTAGGGCCGTGGGTGGTGGAAGGAAAAATGAGTCACCAGAGACTTCTAAAGTCCCTCTGGCCCAGCCCAGAGGATATGCGGGCCTCAGGGGGAGGGCATGCCCTGTGGAGGACCTTAATGTGCCTGGCATAGCTGAGGGCTGAGTCAAGGGACAAGGTGTTTGTTTTCCTAAAAGGGCTTCTCCAAAGTTGGAGTGTCTCCAGCCCTGTAGCCCCTCCTGCCTCAGGCAAGAAAGGGGACCCTGGGCCAGGCTCTGAACTCTGACTGGATGTCTGTATCTCCCCAGGGAACTCTCGCAGCTGGGATCCCAACACACCCCTCCTGGCCTTGCTTCTCCTTGTCCTTGTCCTTCCCCCAATGCCCCTTCATAATCCAGTGAGCTGGTGGCCAGAAGTCACTCCCCAAATGGCCCGGCATCCCAGTCACCAGGGGGAGGAAGGGCCGGTTCACATACACTGAGCACCCACTGTGTGTGTGAGCCTTTCCCTGTGCCTGTCACTTTGTATCTGTTATCATATTTCTTTCTCACAGCAGCAGCCTCATAAGGCAACCATTCCACACTTATTTCACAGAAGAGGAAGTCAAAGTCAGGCCAGCAGCGCGAGGCTCACTCAAGACCAGGCTGGTCTGACTCACACCTGTGTCTCCTTCCTTCTCCCCACCTGCTTTCTGCACATGCTCTGAACTGCTGTGCACGACACCTAACTCACTGAGTACCACTTCATTCCTGCACACACCCCTGCCCACCCAGGGGCTCCCATGCTCCCCAAATCCCATACACTAAGTGGGGGTAGGGGGGCACTGACAGACCACGTGAGCCAGACTACTGAGGTATGGGTAGGGATACCTGTGAAACAGAAGGCAGGGAGCCTGGCCTTGGGGTCTGGCTGCAAAGTAAAATTCCATGATCCAAATGTGGTCTGCAGACCAAGCTGGGACCTTTCTCATAACCCACTTCAGAGTTTCTAAATCAGAATCTGCAATTTAACAAGATCCTTGGAATGTCAGGGCAGAGAGGAGGGAAGTGGGCAATTATCCCTGAGTGAGAGGGGGCTGGTTTTGGTCTGACCCTGGTGACCCCAACCTGTGCCCCATCAGCAGTCTGAAACCTTCCGCCTCCTCTCCTGTCTTTAGCAGTTGGTGCTACTGTGGGAGGTTATCCAACTCGCCCTTGGGAAGGTAGGTTGGGTCCCTCCACCCTGTTTGAGAAGAGTATAAATAGCCAGGTCTGTCGCCTGGTCCTTCCCAGGGCTGTGACAGGCTGGGGGCTGGGAAGTGTGTCAGGGCCCCAGCAACTGGCAGAGGATGGCTGCTCTTCAGTCCCTCTCCTGAAATGTGTCCATACTTGTTTGTGACTCTCCCATCCAGCATCATGGTGGGGTCACGGCCACTGGCCGACCTCTCCCTCCTTGAGTAAGGTGAGGGCTGGGTCCCTTGGGGCTGTTGGAGCCTGAGGCCTGGGCCAGTGCCCCTCCCTATCCCTGCTGCAGCTAATTTTAGGGCTGTCTTGACAGCTGCCTCAGCTCAACCTGGGTCAGTTCCCTGCTCAGCATTAGGGTCAGTTGGGGTCAGATGGGGAGTGGGCCAGGCCAGCCCCAGCTTTGACTACAACACATAAAATTAGACTCCTGACCCCTGGGCCACCATCCCCGTGGGCTGGAGAGCTCCCCTCAGTACTGACCAGCAGGGTGGGACAAGAACTGGTCCTACTCTCAGTCTAATAACCCTTCCTAGGCAAACAAACCAAATCCTAAGCCACAGAGATCAGAGAACTCAGGACTTGAAGACCCTCTAGCTCAGCACCTTGCCTGCAGAAGGGAAAGGGCAAGGGGCTGAGGCCTGGACCAGTGTCACACTATTGACATGGGATATGTTTATACATATTCACAGACTGGTTGGGACAGAGGACGATGAATGGAGGATGGGAAGAGTACTGGAAATTCAGGAGTGTGAGGTGCCCACTGGGCTGCCAGCTGGCTGGGGACAGAGGCTCCTTCTCATGGGGAACCAGAACCCGAGTAGCTCCCACAGTCTTCACCCCCATTGTCTCCATCCATACTGTCTCTCACCCAGTGATGTTGCAAGAGGAAAGGGAAACAAGTCTTGAAGTTGACCTGGGCAAGAGGGAAAGGAAATGCAAACCAGGGTCACAGAAGGAAGCTGTGGTTCTCTCTTCCTCTACCCGCAGCCTTTGCTCCTTCTGTTCCCTCTGTTCCTGCTTCCTCTCATGCCCTTTTCCTGTTCATTCATTCCAACCACCCTCCCACGTCCCTAACTCTCCCGTCTCTTCCTGAGATCTCTCACCCTGGAGCCCTCTGCCCCAACCCTAAGGGTTCCCTGGTCAGGTCGGCAAGTGGGAGTGTAGATGATTGCGTGTTCATATGGGACTCTGTTGCACAGGGCTGGCACTCAACAAATATTTAATGGCCCTCCTCCAATCCTTTCTAAAACAAGGCTGTGCGCACATGAATAAATAGATAAACGTTGACTGACTCTAAAAACACACACATGCACCCTGAGAAAAGCCTTGTTTATCCATCCTCCCTGGATAACAAGTTGATTCCCACCATGGACTCTCCAGATGATTGAAGGTGGAGGATTCTCTGGGTTAGGAAGGAGGGAGTCCTTCCAGGTGGAAGGGATGTCTTGAGCCAAAGCTGGGAGCTGAATGCTCAGTAGTCAGTGGAATGGCAGTGTGAGAGGAGCTGGTGAGACTGGCAAATCATGAACAGCCTTGAATGCCAGGCCAAGGAGCAGACTTTCTCCTGAGGGCAGTGGGGAGCCATGGGAGGGTTTTGAGTGGGAGAGTGACGAGGTGGGATTTGCTACCACTGGTATTTCCTCTCTGGCTGCTGCATGGAGTGTGGATTTTTTTTTAAAGATTTTATTTATTTATAGGGACGCCTGGGTGGCTCAGTTGGTTAGGCAGCTGCCTTCAGCTCAGGTCATGATCCCAGAGTCCTGGGATCGAGTCCCGCATCAGGCTCCTTGCTCAGCCAGGAGCCAGTTTCTCTCTCTCCCTCTGCCTGCTGCTCCCCTTGCTTGTGCTCTCTCTCTTTCAAATAAATTTTTTTAAATTTATTTATTTGTCAGAGAGGGAGGGAGTGGGAGAGAGAGGGAGCACAGGCAGACAGAGGCAGAGGGAGAAGCAGGCTCCCTGCCAAGCAAGGAGCCCGATGTGGGACTCGATCCCAGGACGCTGGGATCATGACCTGAGCCGAAGGCAGCCGCTTAACCAGCTGAGCCACCCAGGCGTCCCTCAAATAAATTTTTTAACAAGATTTTATTTATTTATTTATTTTATTTATTTGAAAGCGAGAGAGATCACATGTAGGCAGAGAGGCAGGCCCCACATGGGGCTGCTAAGCAGAGAGCCCCATGTGGGGCTTGATCCCAGGACCCTGAGATCATGACCTGAGCCGAAGGCAGAGGCTTTAACCCACTGAGCCACCCAGGCGCCCCTGGAGTGTGGATTAAAGGCAGAGGGAGGGGAGCTGAGGAACCCTCTGCTTTCAGAGTCAGGCGAGAGAAGATGGAATACGAACATAGGTGAGGTTGAAGAAGTTGAGAAGGGGACGATACCAGAGGATTTCACAGAGGGATGGCCAAGACCAAGTGACGGATCAGATGAGGGCAAGGAGGGAGGGAGAGCAGGCTCTGTGATTCTCAGAATTCCAGGCCCAGGTGACCAGCTGGCTAGAAGTGCCCTTGCTGTGGTTGAGAGCTGAGCAGGTCTGGGGAAAGATGCAGAGATTGGCTTTGGATACACCAGAGAGATGGTCTGACTAGAAAAGGGAATATCTAGACTGGTCAGAGGGCTTGGGTGAGACAATCTGAGTAACAACCTCTGAACGACTTGGAAGTGTCCCACGTTGCCCCAGAATAGTCCTAGGAGCCCCAACCCCCTACAGTGTCTATGACCCACAGGACTTGGACTTGGGCCTCCGCGAAGGATGAGGACGGGATCGGCAAAAGATCTGACAGAATGGAGGGGAGAGTCTGCGACACCCCTGCAGGTAGGGTAGGAGTGACTGATGCAGGGTCTGGGAAGGAGAGGAAGTAGAAAGAGGCCAAAGGTGGGATGAGCTGGCGGGCCTTGCAGACCAGCCGGCCTGAAGCCATCCTTGTAGAGACAGGCAGAAAGAGGCCTGCTGAGGGGTGGGAATGGGCCAGGTAACACAGTGAGGCAGACCGACTGGTAGCTCCTGGCTCCGTGCTGTCCCCTGGGCCACACTGTATGGAAGTGGTCCTTTAGGTGGGACTCTGGGATTGAGCTTCCTGGCCATGTCCCGGTATTGTAGGCTTGTCTGGTCTAGCAGGGTGTGAGGGGGCAGACAGGTGACAGCCTAACACCCCGAAACCTACTATCAATCCATCTGAGTGCTATGCTACTACTTTCTCATTCCCGGACTGAGGCTGGGCGGAGAGAGGCGGGAGCCAGAATGGGGGACCTGGAGACTCACAGCCCCGCACAGAGCCATGCTCCTGGCAGAACCTGAGTGTTGGGGGATGCAGCAACTACGCCATCATGGAGCATGTCCCACACAAGGCGAGAGGGAAGAAGGGCAACAAATGGTTATCCAGCCCCTACTTAGTGCCAAGCACTGTCCTGGGATCTTGAGACATTGAGCACAATTTATATTTTAACTGGAGACTGACAAAAACCAAATGAATATGTAATATAATATCAAGAAGGGCAAAGCAAGATGAAGAAACACAGAACAGGGTTGGGGGGTGGGCAGTTTTAGCAGGGAGCATGGAGTACTCATTTGAGAGAAAGAAGCTGATTGTGGACCCGACTGGCTGGGTCACTTTGGTCAAGACCCTGTCCCCACACCCTGCCGCACTGGGAATTGAGCTGAGTCATCTCTAAGGGCCCTTTTGGCTGGCTATTAGAAGGGCCTGAGTCGGATGGCTAAGCAGTGAGCCTTCTGGTAGACCAGCCTCTCCCACAAAGCGGAGCCCCACCCACCCACTCCTGCACAGACTAAGACCCCTTCTCCGGGCCAACTACACTTGTCTGGGCAATGAGCCCAGCAGGAGCTGAGGAGCCCAGGGCCTTGGCATTGTTCCTGATCTGCTCTGACAGGTGGAGGTGACTCACCTGGGGGGTGTCAGGATCCGGGAAACTGCCTGGGGAGTAGGCATGGGGGTGGGGGGCAGAGTGGGAACTGAAGACTCCCGCCTTGACTCACCTGGAAAGGGCCTGGCCTCTGGGGTCCTTCTGCTCTCCCGTAGGCCCAAGTTGCTGCCAAGGGGGTGTGAGGGGCCCAAGGGCTTGCCAGGGCCTGTCCTCTCTGGGCCTCAGTCTCCTCGTCCACATATAGGGGGAAGGATGGAGCGAAATAACCTCCCACGTTCCTTCTAGCTCCAAATTCCTGTTTTGTTGAGTGTGTTGCAAGAGGCCCAGGACCTCTCTGATGGTTTCCCGGAGCCTCCTTGTAGGGGTGAGTAGCAGATTCTGAAATAGGGAGTGGGCAAAGGTTTGCCAGGTTTGGCAACTAAAAATTTGAATTTCAGAAAAGCAAGGAATACCTTTTTTACCATAAGCATGACTCAAAAATTATTTGTGCTGGAGAATTATTTGTTGTGTTTCTGATATGCAAATTTCAGGGGGTGTCTTGTATTTTATCTGGCAGTTCCAGGTAGAAAAGTTGATTGGAGCCAGGACTTAACCGCAGGAGGGTCCTAGCCTCTCAGATGACCAGAACTCTGGCCCCCTACCTATTTGCTCCCCGAGTCCCTTATCCATGGACTTCTAGATACCTTGCTGGACAGTAGCAGGTGAGGAAGGGAGAACCAGTTGTTGGGGAAACTGAGAGCTGTGGAGAGAGGCTCAGGGCCCCAGGAGGCGGCACCTGAACTCCTCATGCCCTGTGCACCAGCTCCCCTCACTGCCCCGCCCCCCAACAAGGCAGGCCGGTCTCTCCACGGGCTCCTGCACCGCCAGACTCCTGCCTTCCTCCACACTTGCTTGCTCTATGCCTGCCCCCTTCAGGCCTCTACACACTCTACCCACTGCAGGGACCCTCCCTTGGCGGTTCCTTAGCCTCAGGACTGACTCCTTAGAGTCCTGCGGGACAGACCCAGCCCCTGCCCCCTTGCGGCGCACAGTCCAAGCGGGGAGACACCAACCACCTCAGAAGGCATAGATAATTGCCCTTTCATGGGACCTGATGAGGCTTTGTGCAGGTGGGACCCACGTTCTGCTTCACCGAGGCCCTACCCCAGAGCAGGCTTCCATCAGTATTAGTGGAAGGAAGTTCTGAGGGAGGAGAGAAAAGGGAGGGCCTCTGGGAACCTTCCCCGACACTGTTGGAAGAAGGGCTTTCCGGGTGGAGGGAAGAGCAGAGCGAGGGCCTGGTGTAAATGGTGAAGGCGCAGGGTGCAGGTGCGGCTGGCGTGGAGGACGAGGAGGGCCAGCGGTGGGGGGTGGGGGGGAATATCCCCATGCCGGTAGGTGAGCCGGGAGGGTCCTGCTAGTGCACAGGACAAGTGACCCGGGGACGCCTGACACTCCGTGCCATTGCTCAGAGAGTGACTCATCCTCCCACATTCTGCATTTCCAAGGGCAGGGGCAGGGCCTTCCTCCTCTGTGTTCTCCAGGATTGGGCCCAGAAGCCAGCATAGGAGATAGGTTGCTAGAAAGCCGAGGGCTGGCCGAGAGGACCAGTCACCCCGCCCCATTCTCTCCCCTTGGGCACTGGATGGTGCTGGGACAATTTTAGTCAGTGATCACAGTCACTCAACAGTATCAGGGAAGGTGGCTGGCTTTCTGGCCTTACATGAAGGCCCGTGTGGCTTTTAGTATCTGTTTGCCCCCGGGACACTTCACCACCAGGGTCTGGGACAGCGACTGGTGAAGTCTTCCTATTTGTCGCCAAGCCCACAACAGGGCGAATGAGCCAGGCTCCCTACAGACACCATCTCCTGCACCCAGATTAAAGGAGACGCTGAGGCTCAGGGAGTTGAGGTGTCCAGAGTTTAGGAGTTTAGGCTAAGCGGGGATTTCTTTTTTTTTTTTTAATTTTAAAAAAGATTTTATTTATTTACTTGACACAGAGAGAGAGAGAGCACAAGCAGGCAGAGAGGCAGGCAGAGACAGAGAGAGGGGGAAGCAGGGTCCCTGCCAAGCAGAGAGCCTGATGTGGGGCTCAATTCCAGGACCCTGGGATCATGACCTGAGCTGAAGGCAGAGTAAGCGGGGATTTTAACCTGGCTTGTCCAACACAGAGGCTCAGACTCCTGTGACACGAAGCTGCCCTTATTTTTTAAGTCCTCTCCGAGGTGGTACTTTATTTTGGTGGTTTATCCCATTTTTTATCTTTGCTACTCCTGCCGCAGATCCGGACAATGCTGTTGCTTGTCTGTGGACTTCTGCAGTGGCCTTTGCCCAGAAGCAGTAAACTATGAAAGGATGGAAGAAAGCAGGAAGGGATGAGCTCCTCCTGGGGTTCATTTGCCCTTTCCCCGGGGTACCGCACCCTTCCTCCAGCCTGCAGCCCTGCCCTCCCCTGAGTCATGCGGCTCCCTGGCACTCTTGGGACAGCTGGGTCCTATGCACGCACACAGCATTCCTCCTCGGCCACATGGGCTCCCACTTTCCCCCACCCATCACCGGACAAGTGCTTCACACACACCCCCCACCCTGCCCTAAGTGTTCAGTGGCCTCGATCCAGGCTTACTGCTGGGCAAGATTCTTTGTGAGTTTGCTGTGTGCCAAGTCTCCCCTGCTAGACCATGGAGGCCTTGAGGACAGAGGCCTTTCATTCCCCCATCTGTGTGCTCAATAAGCAGCTACTATGTGCCAGGCACAGTGCTGGGCACTAGGGTAAAATGGGGGACTGATATGCCCTGAGACTCCTTGGCTGCCCCTGGGTGTACGGCCTGGGCCTCCTTACAGTCCTTCCACTAAAGGGCCCGTGTTCGGCACACCAGGGCTCCTCCAGGGGCTCAGACCATACCAACCCACGTCTTCGATCTTCTGGACTTCCCTTGCCTCTCCAGGTGTGTGACTGGCAGCACAAGTTCTCACTGGGATGGAAATGGGTTCACGATGATTCATCTGATGACGACCTGGAGAATACAGAGTACTATTGGATACAGACATGCACGAGAACTTGAGAGCCATTCTGCAATGGTCTTCTCCCCATTTACCCTCTCCAGCGACCCACAGTCAAGTTTGTCTATGGGTTCATCCTTTGCTATTCCTTCCTTTGTACCCACTGGCTCCAGGATCCAGCCAGCCCTCTTTCTGTTCAGGCTTCTGTCTCACTAATGGCCTTGTGGCCTTTGTGGCAGGTGTGAATTCCCTGGAAACTCTGGGCTACTCATCTGCTTTATCCAAGAACCTCGACAGGAGTCTGAGATCTTGTATACCAGGTGCTGTATTGAGCCCATTATATGAATAATCTCGTCTCATTCTCCAATAATTCTGTAGAACAGATTATCATTATCCTCACTTTACAGTTGTGGAAACTGGGGTCATAGGGTTTAAGGAAGTTAATAAGTGATGGAATCAGGATTTAAATCTAGGGCTATGTATTCCAAACCATTCCTCTTTTTTCTTCTTTTTTTAAGATTTTATTTATTTATTTGACAGAGAGAGAGAAATCACAAGTAGGCAGAGAGGCAGGCAGAGAGAGAGAGGGGGAAGCAGGCTCCCTGCTGAGCAGAGAGCCTGATGCGGGGCTCAACCCCAGGACCCTGGGATCATGACCCAAGCCGAAAGCAGAAGCTTTAAACCACTGAGCCACCCAGGCGCCCCCCAAACCATTCCTCTTAATCTCTCTACCTCCCTGCCCTCACGTGTAGTTAAGAAATGCCTTGGTCTAAGGCCTCCGTGATATCTTCATGTACCAAATGGAGGAATGTTTGCTCAGTAGAGAAGAAGATGATGCCTGGTTAACGGGCAGGAGTGTTTGTGATTATTATGCTGGATTAAGATATTGACCTACTGTTGATTTAGAACATAACCATTAGCCCTAAGACCACACCCCATGGGAAGACAGTGAGATGTCTCATCTACAATTCTTCCTGGTGTAAGTCCCCTACAGAAGGAGTGTCCAGGGCCTGGAAAGAAGGACTTCTGTACGGTCCTAGGCTATTGAAGAGAGACCATGGCTCTCTTAGTCCGTATTTTTAAAGGTACTAGTGTCTACAAACATGCTGCCAAGTCAGGAAGAGGCAGTCAGGGACTTGGAAAGCAGGGTCACAATTAGGCAAGAACTTAGCTTTCTCTCTGGGGTCAGTTAGCACCTGGAGAACAAGTGACACCCACTACAGTTGTCCAGTAGTGACACCTCCAGACCGGGGAGTACATCACACTCTACTCCCTCATTTCCCCATTGTCATCTCTGTTCCAGTCCTTGAAAGGATTTTAACCCCTACCCGGTTTCCTCTATTGTAAGATACAGATCTTCCTCGGCTTACAATGGGTTTATGTCCCAAGAAATCCATCATAAATTGAAAATAGCATTAAGTCAGAAATGCATGAATATACCTAACCTATTGAGCATCACAGCTTCGTCTCTCTTCGATAGCCTACGACCCTACAAAATCACCTAACCGAAGGCTATCCTATTTTATAACAAATTATTGACTATCTCGTGGAATTTACTGAATACTGTACTGAACGTGACAAGCAGAATGGTTGTATAGTACAGAGCAGCGATAAGCATATTGGTTGTTTACCCCCAAGATTGCCCGGCTGTCCGGGAGCTGCGCCGGCTGCCAGCGCCCAGCATCACCAGAGAGCCAGGAAAAGATCAAACCCCAAAACCTGAGGTACAATTTACTACTGAATGCATATCGCTTTTTTGCCATCCTCCAGTTGAAAAATCTTAAGTGGAACCATCGTAAGTTGGGGACTGTCTGTATTCGTGACAACGAATGAACGGACGTGGATTCATTATTATTAACTAAAGGAAGTCCATATTTTCTTAGAGTTTCCTTAGCTTTTACTTAATGTCCTTTTCATGTTCAGGATGCCACATCACAGTGTCTCTCTGCTTCTGCCCCCTTTCTGGTCTGGGATTGTTGCTCGGGCTTAGCTTGTTTTTGATGATCTTGACAGTTTCGTGGAGTACTGGCCAGATATCTTGTGGACTTCCGATTTGAGTTTTTCTTTCCTTTTGGGGGGTAAAGTTTATTTATTTGTGTTAGGAATCTCTATACCCATTGTCAGCTCAAACTTACAACCCTGAGTTGATGCTCTCAAGAGTGGCACGCTCCTCCCACTGAGTCAGCGGGGCACTGCTCCGTTTGAGTGTTTCTGAGTGTTTCTGACGATCTTCTCAGTTAAACTGGAGTTACAAGTTCTTGGGAGAAAGATTACGGGGGTAGAGCGCCAGGCTCATCACATCAGGTCAAGGGTATCTATTACCAACATGACTTAGCACCATGGTTGCTAAGCCTGATGGCGTGGCTATGGTTAAGGTTCTATCTGTCAGGTTTCTCTGCTGCAGAGTTTCTCAGAGGCCTTCTGTGTCAAGCCAACCCCGATCGCTAAGGTGGGAGGGGCAACCCCCCTGAAATTCTGCATGGTGGTGATAATAAGAACCAGTTGGAGAATCTGCAGTGCGAAAGGTGAATTTCAGAGGGTCCCTCCCCTCCTTCAGCTTCGAAGGCTTTGGGTTCTACCAGCTCTAGCAGGCGGCAGGTCTCATTCATCTCTATGTTCCCATACTTGGCACAAGGCTCTCTGCTGAATGCATTGGGTATCTTTTTCTTTTCTTTCTTTTGAAATTTGAGCTGTAATTCACTTAACATAAAAGTAACCATTTTAAAGCATACAGTTCAATGGCTTTTACACGTTCACAGTGTTATGTAACCAGCCCCTCTATCTCGTTCCAAAATGTTGTCATCACCCCCATTCCCCTCTCCCCTCAGCCCCTGCCTCTCTTTTGGTTATTTGTACAAATGGAATCATGGAACATGTGACCTTCTGTGTCTGGTTCCTTTCACATAGAATAACATTTTCAAGGTTCATCTGCATTGGAGCATGTATCAGAACTTCATTCCTTTTTATGGCTGGGTAATATTCCTTTGTAGGGCTAGACCACATTCTGTTTATCCATTCATCCATTGATGGACCTCTGAAGTGTTTCTACCCTTTAGCTATTGTGAATAGGGCTGCTAGGAGCATCCATGTGTATTTGTTTTTAGTACCTGTTTTTCAATCCATTTGGGTGTATACCTATGCATGACTAGATTTGTAAAGAAAGTAATACTTCTTCACAGGTTTTTAGGATGCTAAGGAAACTCATAGAGGCTCTGGTTAAGAACCAGGGCCTATGAGGTGGAGATTTCTGTCTTGGGCCTGGTTCAGGTTATCATCTTACCAGTAAGTTGCATAAACACAGCACACATGTATCAAACTCACCCCCAACAAGGAGCCAAGAGGGAGAGCTGAAATTCACGATGCATTCACAATGCAAGGCGTACATTAGGTTTCTTCAAATGATCATCCAAGCACAGAATGTGGGAGAATAGTGATGCAAAAGGGGGCTCGGAAGGCTCCTGGGTGGCTGCGTTGGTTAAGTGTCTGTCTCCTGATTTCGGCTCAGGTCATGATCTCAGGGTTGTGAGATCGAGCCCCATGTCAGACTCTGCACGGGGCATGGAGCCTGTTTAAGATTTTTTTCTTGGGATGCCTGGGTGGCTCAGTTGGTTGCGCGGCTGCCTTCGGCTCAGGTCATGATCCCAGCGGCCTCGGATGGAGTCCCACATCGGGCTCTTTGCTCGGCAGGGAGCCTGCTTCTCTCTCTGCCTCTGCCTGCCACTCTGTCTGCCTGTGCTCACTCGCTCTCTCTCTGACAAATAAATAAATAAAATCTTTTAAAAAAAAAAAAGATTTTTTTCCTCTCCTTCTGCCCATTCCCCGCCACCCCAACTCTCTCTCTCTCTTTCTTTGTCTCTTTCCCTCCAAAAAAAGAAAACAAGAGCTCAGGGTTTGAGCTGACCAGAAGCTCTATACGAGCCAAGGCATGGGCTACACTAACAGGGGCAAAGGATCTGGAACTCAGAAGACTGCCCTGCTCCACTCCACAGTCTGCCGGACCCACTTGGGCTCTGAAGCCATTCTGACGTGCTCAGGTATGTTCTAGATTAGAATAAAGTAACCAGACTTCAGAGACCCGGGAACCAGGTCATGCAACTGGTGGCCAGAGGACTCAAGTGTAGGCAGGATGGCTGGAACAGAGTCTTTGTGGCCCGGGGGTCTGCAGGGCTGGCTGTCAAGGAGGAAGGCTTCTTTCCTACCAGCTAGTGAGCTCCCTTCCTTTTAGGGTTGGGTGTGTAGAATGAGCAGGGGACAGATTGAGAAGGACAGCAGGTGAGCTCAGGCGATTGCCCTGGGGTTTTTCAGTTCTAAAAAACAGACTCAGCCAGAGAGAGGAGCAGAGAGAATGTATCTTGAGGCCTTGGGTTTTGTCTCCTCCTTCTCTTTTCTCTCCTCCTTCCCTTCTACCTCTCTTTCCCTCCACCTCCTCCCTCCCCCTTTTCCTTCAGGCTGGTACCCCCAGCCATTCTATCCTGGGGAGAAGCAGCTAAATCCCAACACAAATTAAGGGCTTTGTTCAAATGAGGGGCTGAAATCAACAGGGCAGGATTTAACTGGTTGGTTAGGTGATAAAAACCCGGAAAAAAGCTTCTGTTGTTATGGTGACCGAAAAAAAACAAAAACAAAACACCAGAGGTTACAATTATGGATACATTATGATGAGGTTAAAATGCATTAAAAATTCTGGTATAAAACATGCCAAAATCTTTTTTTTAATTATTGAACTGTAGCTGACATACACTGTTACATCAGTTTCAGGTGTACAACACAGTGATTTGATGATTGTACACATTATGCAATGCTCACCATAGTGTACTCACCACCCAGCACCCTTAATGTTATTGCAATATTATCAACTATATTCCCCACGTTGTACTTTTTCAGCCCCAAAACACACCAAAATCTTAACATCCGTTATCTGGATCAGGACTGTCAGAATTGTTTATTTTGTGTTTTCCACTTTTCTGTACTTTTTTTATGTTCTGTAATGATTTCTATAGTCAGGGAAAAAAAAAAACAATTTAATGCTTGAGAATGAATTTAACTGGGGTAGATGTGGGTGGAATGGCGCCCATAGTTCTCACCTGGCCTCTTCCTGCTCTGCCCTGTGCTGGCTGGGCGACCCTTCACCTCCCTGTCTCCACTCTTGGTGGCTCTCTTGGTCCCGTGGGATCACCTCCACAGGGCCCCGTTCCCAAGCAGGCACGTGGGAAACCATGGTTGCACACTGCCCCAAGAGAGTCTACAAGCCTTCAGCTTGCTGCTTGGTGGCATGTGTCTTGTCCTTCTTGGCCTTGATGGGGCTCCACTGATGGTTTGGTTACTGCACGTGAGGACACTTTAACTGTGGCCTTGGAGGAAAGACCACCTGCTCACTTCCTCCTCTCTCAAGGATGGCAGAGTACTTCGAGTGACAGGTGCAAAGACCCTCACCCCCACTTTGGCTCTGGCGGGCTGTTCTGGACCCTAGGGGCACGGGGGCATCCTGTTGAAGTCACATGAGGCAGGTCTCAGGTCTCAGGTTCCAGGTTGGGATGTTCCTACAGCTAAGGGCACTGTGATCAGAGCCTGCACTGGACAGTGGGACTCCTTAATAGGGGAGTTGGAAGACATGACGGCAGAAGGCCTTTCTATCTCTTCACATTCCAAGGTTCTACACTTCCAAGACTCTGAAATATTTAGGGGGAAGGGGGCTGTGGCCAGGCAGTGGTTGATGCCTTCTACCCAGGGTTAGAACCATGGGCACTACTGGCACATGCCAAGAATGGCACTGGAGTTGGTATGGCTGTTGGTAGGACTTCTCCTGAAGGTGAGAGAGACCAGCCCTTGGAGGTCAAGGTACAGTTGTCTCTGAACTAACTTGACAAACATTTTTTTTAAAGATTTTATTTATTTGACAGACAGAAATCACAAGTAGGCAGAGAGGCAGGCAGAGAGAGAGGAGGAAGCAGGCTCCTTGCTGAGCAGAGAGCCCGATGCGGGGCTCGATCCCAGGACCCCGGGATCATGACCTGAGCCGAAGGCAGAGACTTTTAACCCACTGAGCCACCCAGGTGCCCCAACAAATATTTTCTATCATGTGCTAGGGAGAAGGGTTATCTGGGCTGAGTGCTGGGGACACAGAGGGTGATCACCCAGTTCCCATCCTTGGATGGAGGCCAACAGACCCAGGGCTGGGGGCTCAGTGTTAAGGCAGAAGGGCACACAGAGGATACAGAGGAAGGACCCTTACCTCTGGGGACATGTACTGAGGGCTGGTGCTTTTCTCCCTCCAGTTCCAGGAAGGCCTCCAAAAACCTGTGGGACCCATGCTGGTGACCTCAGAATGACCAGGATTATGCTGAGTTGACTTGGGGCCCAAGCCTCAAATACACTTCATCCTGGCAGCCCAGCTCTGGTCCCTGGACATTAGGAGAGAGTCATGGCTGTCTCATGCAGCCCATTGGGCAAATGAGGAGAGGCTAGTGGTTTACGGGGTTGAGTAACTGCTGGGCTTCCTGAAACTTTGTTTCTTTCACTCCCCACCTTCCTCTTTCAGGGTCAAGCCGGGGGCTGGGGAGTAGCCACAGGTCCACATTCACGTATTTTTCCCATTCAGCCATCAGCTGCTCACCACCTCCCCTGCCCCTGCCTGTCTCAGGCTTGTAGGACTCAGTGAGATATCCATGGGGCTCTGCCCTTCTGGGTTCCCCAGCTCAGCTAACAGCATCTATCCCTACAGCCATGGCAGAAATCTGGGCATCAGCCTGGACTCCTCCCTCATACCCCTTCATATCCCCCTTCTGTTTCCCTGTAGTGCCCTGTACTTCTCCTGACACATTATTTATCATCTTTTATTGAAAAAGCTCCCAGAGTCCATCTTTCCCTTCTAGACTCAGTGAAGGCAGTGACTGTGTTTATCTTGTTTCCTGCCATATTCCTGGCACCTGGCACAGTGCCTGGCACTTAACAGATGTTCATTAAAGAGTGCTGAATGAATCAGTAAATCCCTTTTTAAAAAGACTTTATTTATTCATTTGACAGACAGAGATCACAAGTAGGCAAAGAGGCAGGCAGAGAGAGAGGGGAAGCAGGCTCCCTGCTGAGCAGAGAGCCAGACATGGGGTTCGACCCCAGGACCCTGAGATCACGACCTGAGCCGAAGGCAGAGGCTTTAACCCACTGAGCCACCCAGGCGCCCCTCAGTAAATCCCTTTAATCCCATTTCCTTCATATTCCTTGGATCCATACTCTCCTCCTCTCCCCCAGCCACAGCCTTTGCCCAGATCTCATCCTTCACCAAACTACTGAACAGCCTGCTCATTGCCCTCTCTACCTCATCACCTCTCCCATCGAATTTATTTGCCACACTATACAGCCAGAGTGCTCATTATAAATTGCCCATCTGCCCTACTCAGAACCCTTCCTGGCTCCCCATTCCTCACAGGAACAAGGCCACATTTCTGCGATGAAAAAGGGATAGCAGATGTCACCGATCCGCCCTTTCTCTACTCCCTGTGAAAATGATCAGGAAGATAAGCAAAAATACAAACTTGCAGGGATTACTATACACATTAAAGATAAGAGAAGATCACAAGGCAAAGTGCAAAGGAGAAATTACATTAACTAGACTACAAATGGGGACAGATTGAGAAACACATTCTTGGATGACAACATCACCTGCTCCTGCCTCTGAAACACAACAGTATGTGTCACATGGTGTCATTAACTGACCATGTCCCTCTCCTTTCTTTACTGAAAGCTCCTTAAAGACAAGGACTATATCTAATTTATCCTGGTGTCTCTGGCACCTAGCTCAGCAGTTGGCCCATAGTAGGCACTCAGTAAATATTTGTTGAATTAATGAATCAGAGGATTAATGAATTAGTGAATGAAGAACCAATGCCTTCCAAAGTCAATAAAACAAACCAACCCTCACTGTGTATTCTTTTTTTTTTTAAGGGGGGGAGGAGGGGCAGAGGAAGAGGGAGAGAAAGAATCTTAAGCAGGCTCCATACCCAGCACAGAGCCCGATGTGGGGCTCGATCTCGTGACCCTGAGATTACGACCTGAGCCAAACTCAAGAGTGGGATGCTTAACTGACTGAGCCTCCCAGGCGCCCCAACCCACTGTCTACTCTTCTGTCGGGGACCCACTGACCAGATGGACTTTTGGTCATACTCCGACAACACAGGATAAGTTCTAAGCCAGTCAGAGTGGTTGAGGACCCAGATTCTGGGACCAGAAAACCTAGTTAGAGTCCTGACTCCACCTGTTATCAGCTGTGTGAGCTTAGGCAAGTAATATAACCTCTTTGTGCCTCACCTTTATCATCTGTAAAATGAGTATAGTAATATTACCAATCTTAGAGTGTTGTTGTCACAACTGAATTTCCATCTGTGTGTAAATTTAGTGTATATCTATATATATTCAGCATATATATGCACACATACCTATATGTAAATTTACATGTATCCTATATACTATCCTGTATATACTGTATCTACTAGATATATTGTATATTTTCTATATATGAATATCTATATAATGCTATATACATATGCATTTGGCATTGCTGCTTAAATGCCAGTGAATATTAATGATGAGGTAATGACATATCCTTAATCCACCCCATCAGCTTTCTCTTCCTGTGTCTGCACTGTCTGCCCAACAGCGGTACTGAGACTTCCATCGTTATGACGCAATGCCACATAAAGTTGAGAGGGTGAGGAGGTGGTCCCTGGCCTGGCTTTATTTCCTCCTGGTCAAGAGAGTGAACAAAAACAATCAGTAAGGAACCTACGAAAAGATCCTACACACAAGGAGGCAGAAAACTGGTCTGAAGATTCCCATGAAGAGCTTATTATCTCTGAAATGATTTTCTATAAGAAATAGAATGAAACTCTGAAAGTCATCTGTTTGGTAGTCTCAAAACAAACCCCCCCCCAGGAGGCTTTGATACAGTGGTCATTTGCTGGGTGCCTCCCAAGTGGGCAAAGGATATGAATAGGCAGTTCACAGAAATGGCAAAGCAAATGGCTCTCAAGAAGGAAAAGATGGTTCTCTCACTCACTCCTAAGAGAAATGCAAACCAAATTATGACAAGACATGAGTTTTCACCTATCAAATTGGGGGAAATCCAAGACTTTGTTTTTGTACCCCCCTCCCAAGATTTTATTTATTTATTTATGTGTTTCCTTATTTATTTATATTTTATTTTATTTTTTTTAAATTTATTTATTTGTCAGAGAGAGAGGGAGAGAGAGAGAGCGAGCGAGCACAGGCAGACAGAGTGGCAGGCCGAGGCAGAGGGAGAAGCAGGCTCCCCGCGGAGCAAGGAGCCTGATGTGGGACTCCATCCCAGGACGCTGGGATCATGACCTGAGCCGAAGGCAGCCACCCAACCAACTGAGCCACCCAGGCGTCCCTTTATTTATATTTTAGAGAAGGAGAGAGTGAGAGCATGCATGACTGTGACCAAGGGGAGGAGCAGGGGGAGAGAAGCAGGGGCAGGAACAGAGGGAGAGGGAAAGGCAGCCTCTGCACTGAGCCTGGAGCCCAACTTGGGGCTGGATCCCAGCACCCTGAGATCTTGACCTGAGCCAATACCAAGAGTCAGACGCCCAATCAGCCAATCGACTGAGCCACCCAGGCGCCCCCAAGTCCAAGACTTTAATATTGCAGGATTGTGAGGCCCTTGTGAAATCCATTGTGAAATCCATTTTAAATCCTTGTGGGGATTTTATTTCAAAGAAGTCAGGCCTCCCTCCCTCTCAGCTATTTAGCTGAATATTTCAGTTATTTAACTGAGATTTCCTCCTCTCCAGCTCTGGGGATAGCCCTGGCTGGCTGAAGCTTGCTAAAGTTCTCGTCATCAAGAAAAGATCGTCAAATAGTATTGGGTGACCTTGGGCAAGCTACTTGGTATTGTGAGCTTAGTTTCCTCATCTGTAAAACGCAGACAATAGCACAGACGTGGAAAACAGCCAGGACAGGGGCTAGCACATGCTCAGTAAGACATTTATTGACTTGGTAATCAGATACATATGAATTTCAATATCTGTGCTTGACTAAGCTAAAGGTTTATACAATTAACAAATTAGAGTTATACTTTCTAAAGCATTATTGAAGATAAAAACAAGAAAGGCCTAGAAGGGGGTGCCTGGGGGGGCTCAGTGGGTAAAGCCTCTGCCTTGGCTCAGGTCCTGATCTCAGGGTCCTGGGAAGGAGACCCGCATCCTGCCTCGGGCTCTCTGCTCCACAGGGAGCCTGCTTCCCCTCTCTCTCTCTCTCTGCCTGCCTCTCTGCCTACTTGTGATCTCTCTCTCTCTCTCTCTCTGTCAAATAAATAAATAAAAATCTTAAAAAAAAAAAAAAGCCTAGAAGGTATAGCAAAACAATAATGAAGCACAAAAATAAATAATATGAGACTACATCATTTATGAAATAGATATAAATAAATTAACCAATGATTTTGAAGGCAAATTTTCTCACATTCTCATATTTTTAAAAAAGATTTTATTTATTTATTTGACAGAGAGAGCAGAAGCAGGGGGAGCAGCAGAGGGAGAGGGAGAAGCAGGGAGCCTGACATGGGGCTCGATCTCAGGACCCCGGGATCATGACCTGAGCCATGCAGACCCTTAACCAACTGAGCCACCCAGGCACCCCTTTTTTTTAAGTTTTAAAATTTATTTTTGAGTAATGTCTACACCCAACATGGGGCTTGAACTCACCACCCTGAGATCAAGACCCAAGCTGAGATCAAGAGTTAGATGCTTAACTGACTGAGCCATACAGGCACCCCAGGATTTCTTTCTTTCTTTCTTTTTTTTTTTTTTTAAAGATTTTATTTGTTTATTTGAGAGAGAATGAGTGAGAGAGAGCATGAGAGAGGAGAAGGTCAGAGGGAGAAGCAGACTCCCCAAGGAGCCGGGAGCCCGATTCGGGACTCGATCCTGGAAGTTCGGGATCATGACCTGAGCCTAAGGCAGTCGCTCAACCAACTGAGCCACCCAGACACCCCGGATTTCTTATTTTTAAAGTAATCTCTGCACCCAATGTGGGTCTTGAACCTACAACTCCGAGATCAAGAGTTGCACACTCCAATGACTGAGCCAACCAGATGCCCCAGAAACTTTCTATAGATTATTGACTAATAGAGCATCAAAACAGATAAAATACAAAAGAAGGACAGGTTGATGTAAACAAACAAAAAAGGAATAAGAGAGATATCATCAGCAGCCCAATAGGTTATATAGGCTAAAAATAAGTATGGATATACTTTATTTGAAAATATATGTGTGTGTATATAGTACAACTAGACTAATAAAACATCGAAAGATGGATCCTATAAAAAGAGAACACATATCTCCTTTTAAAAAATCCACAGAATGCATAAAATGAAATTCCAAAAAATAAAATATACACAAACTCCACACTTCATTAAACCAACTGATGGGGTTTTGGAATATAGGTGAGGTTGGGTGGGGTGAGATCTGGAGCCGACGACCAAGAAAG
This sequence comes from Mellivora capensis, assembly GCA_004024625.1. Lineage (NCBI taxonomy): Eukaryota > Metazoa > Chordata > Mammalia > Carnivora > Mustelidae > Mellivora > Mellivora capensis. The sequence goes on along the minus strand of PISX010001016.1, from coordinate 112,457 downwards.
AATCCTTGAGAAGTCTTTGGTGCAAAATGGTGGTTTATTAAGGCACAAATGGACAGGACCTGTGGGAAAAAAGAGCTGATGGGGGGAGGGGAAAGGGTGGGGGTGGCCTTGGGGCTTGGGGCTTGAGGAGTGGTGATTATACTCCGGAATTGGGGAAGTAAGAAAAGGGAAGTTTCAAAAAAACATTCATATACTAAAGAGCACGGACACACACCTACAAGATACCAGAGGTCTGGCCATTGTCAAGCTAAGGCTGTTTTCCCCTCTAGCAAGGTATTAACATTAAGATAGTTGGGAGATTTTTGGAAGAATGTCACACAGGTCCCATCTGGGAGTGGGGGGGTGGGAGGGCTGCAGGGGGTCCTTACACTTTGCCTTCAATGTCCCCCATACATGGGCAAATAAAACTAGAAATTCAAAACAGAAGTTTAAATAATTACAAGAAACAACAACAAAACCTAAATAGTTCCCTGAAAAGACTTATGACTGAAGTCAAAGAAAAATTTAAAATACCACTATTTTTAAAATAGTGAAAAAGAAAATTTTACATTTAAAAACACAAGTAATGGAGCCAAAGCAGAGGTCAGTGGGAAATCATAGCCTTCAATGCTTATGTTATTTAGAAAGAATGACAATACCCAAAATAAGTATTTGCTTTAATAAAATTGTAGAAAAAGAACAGAAAAACTACCCCAATGGAAAAGCCACTCTTTATTAAGAGAAAGAAAATAATAAAGACAGAAACGAATTACTTAGTAAACTACTATAAACTAAGAAATAAATTCAAGTGCATTTTAAAAATATAGGACCTGCGCTGATTGGTGCTTGCCGCGTGTATCAGCCCCTTGACAGTCTCTCCTCCCTCAGTCTGGGACACTTGATTCCTGTGATTCTGAACTATGGACTCCTTGCTATCTGAACTCAGGAACCAAATAGATTGATTCCGCTAAAATCTTTGAGAGAGGGCTGGTATCCCTGGTTCCCTGAGCTCTCGTTCCTTGCCCACTACTGCCGTCTGCTAGCGATGTCCACCTGCCCTTCAAGGGCCAGCTCAAAGGCCCCCTCTTCCAGGTAGGCTTTGTGGGGTTAAACTATGGCTCAAGACAGAGACAGATAAGCAAGGGAATGGGTAAATCCTACATTCTTGGCAGAGTGAAGGTTAAGTCCCATTGTGGGGGGTGAGGAAAGCTGCCTAGCTTGAGAGGGCATTTTAGCTGGTTCATGAGGAAGAAAGGGATCAGCCAGCAAAGGTCAGGGAAAAAAACACTCCAGGAAGAAAGAAAAGCATGAATAAATGCAGAGGTGTGTGTGTGTGTGTGAAAGCACCAAGTGCTTTGAAGAAATCTGGGACTTCCCACATGACTGGGATGTGGAGGACTAATAGGGAGTAGGGACTGGGGAGTGTGAAAAGGTCACAAAGGGCCTTGAATGATACACCGAGGAGGTTAAGCTTCGACCTCCTGTGGATGATGGAAATTAGCCAGCAGTTTCTGAGCAAGATGTGAAGTTGGGACTGTCAGATGTCCAGCTGCCTGAGCCCCACCCTCATTGAGGTAGGGAAAATGGGGTAGTGGGTAGATGAGGGGGGACTCTTTAAGCTGGCAAGCTGTCCAGGAGGAGCCAGGGAGAGGTAGGGTGTGCAGTTCTGGCCCTGGAGGCAGGGGCTGGGGGAAAGGGCTCAGCCCTGTTTGTTTCTCCTCCTCCATCAATTTCCTGGCTCCTGTGTGCCACCCCCACCCCCATCACAACCGGGGAGGGTCTGGGAGACGGCGGCTCCTGGCACCTCCCTCAGTCACTGTGGGGCTTTTCTACCCACCCGTTTGGCCCAGCCCACACAGGGGCCTCTGTGGTCAGGCCTTTGTGTCTGCACAGTGGCTCTCTTTGTCCTGGACAGCGGCCCCCCCCCCTGCCCTTCTCTTTCCCTCTCTCTCCTGTGTCACAGAAAGCACCAGTTTGGGAGAAAGATAGAGAGGGCTCTAATCTTGGCTTCTGCCATTGAACCTCTATATGACCTTGAGCAAGTTGTTTTCTTTCTCTGAGCCTTACTTTTGATTCCCTGAAAAGATGCTGTGTGAGGAATCAAACTCCTGGCAAGAACTGGTCTGCTCCCCAGTGCTGAGACCTAAGCCACAAATGATGGCCTTGGGGACCCCTACCCAATGTCCATGCTCTTCTCTGAACCTCCTACTTATACCTCCAACCTCATCCTGTCGACTGTCTGGGCAGGTGGCTGTCATTCTCCCACTTGACAAACAAGGACACCAAGGCCTGAGGACAGGGCTGACTTCAGGAGTTTGTGACCTGTATGGTTACACAGGGCCCCACGCTTTGAAGGACCCTGCACTGATTTACCGCTTTGCTGTCCCATCTTGAAATTCTTACCTAGTTTTTGAACAAGGGCATCTTCCTTTTGCCTGAGTCCCACAAATTATGTAGCTGGTCCTGCTTGCAGGGAGATTATGGGGAGGCTTGCCTAGGTCTGGACCAGGCTTCCTGCCTCCTGGGCTGCCTCCCCTGGGTGCCTGCATCCTGGCATGCCAAGAGCCAGAGCTTCTAGTTTGCATTTGGCGTCAGGGATCTGAACCCTCCCTGGGAAACCTGAGGAGCAAGGTTCCCAGCCTGCTGGCGAGGGAGGGGGGGAGGAAGGGAGAGAGAGAGGATGGTCCGGGCTGACGCAGCGCAGCGGTGCAGCCCCAGCCCTATGTAACCGGAGCTGCCATGTGGGTACCAACCCCACAGTTCAACCATCACTACAGGAATTCAGCAGGGCCTTCCTTCCCTGGTAGTTACAGGGTCGGGGGACCCACCTCAGACTCACTGTGACTTTGGACATTCACTTCCCCTTTCTGAGCCTCAGTTTCCCTATTTGTAAAATAGTCACGATAACACCTACCTCACAGGGCTCTGGGGAAGATTAAAGGAGAATCTTGAACATGAGGACCAGCGCAAAGGTGATCACTACATCAAGTGCCTACTCCCTCATATAACAAATATTCACGAAGGCTGACCGGTGACAGGGACAGTGCTAGGTGTTGGGCATTTAACCGTGAACAGGAAGACCCCGGCTCTGCCTGCAAAGAGATGCCCACTGGTGGGGGGAGATGACAGAGTGGTAACCAGTGTGACAAAGGGAGGTACCAGGAGGGCCTGGCTGGCAGGGCGCAGAGGCCGGCTTTCTCCAGAAGGTGGTGGAGCCACAGACGGCTGGGAGGGGCCACAGACGGCTGGGAGGGGCGACAGATGCCCTGCCTGGGCCTGGGAAAGAGGGCTTGGAAGTATCCCCGCTGTGCAAGGCAGGGGGCCTTCATTCCCAGCACCGATTCTCAGAGCAGAAAGTTTTCTCGGGGGAGAAGAGAGAACTAGACGGAAGATGAGAAGGCATCGGAACACCAAGAGCCTCCTCAGGGTCAGAGAGACAGGAAGACTCCTAATGCACGGGGAGAAGTGCTCTTGGGCTCACCCTTCCCCATCCTGACCTGCCACTGCTAATGGAACCCCGCAACCATCTCCCTCCCTTGGCTCCATTAACCCTCCTCTTGGGGACCATTACATGCCTGGGTCTTCACCACCAGTCTGCCTGGGCTGCTTAGTTCTGGAGAGGCTCCGTGGAGGCCCCTCCGACCTTCCAGAGAGGGCCTTGTGTGGGGCTTGTTGTAGGACTCATTGAGCCTCAATTTCCTGACTCGGTCAAAGGGTCTAAAATCTTTCAGCCACAGAAACTTCTATATTTTCTCGACAAATGATTGCCAGGAAATGTAAATAAGTACAAAGATAAAAATAAAGGCACTTAGGTGGCAGTGGATGGGGGGAAGAGGGGTCCTGAGCCAAACCAAGCAGAGGGGGGACTCAGCTGAGGGATCTGGAACCTGCTGGACTTGATCTCTCAAGCCCAGTGATGAGAGTGGGAGGGGAACATATTAAGAGGCCCAGATTTCCAGCCCCTCCTTAGAGGGGATACTAACCCCTCAAACAGGGGCAGCTCGGGAGAATGGGCAAAACCCTAAAACAAAAACAAAAACAAAACAAAACAAAAACACCTTCAGGCCAGTGAGAAAGTGACTATTACCATTTTGCAGAAGAAGAAAGTGAAGCTCAGGGTCACAGGAGAGGTGAGGCAAGACCCCAAGGGTGTAGGGTTCAAGGACATGTCCCTTTCTTTTGTTTCTCAGGCCTCTCTAAGTCCCTTGTGGGAGCTCCACCTCTGGGTGTCTCAGGAATGCAGTTTCTTTGTCAAGTGAGGGAGTTGGACTAGAGCAGGAGCAGGACTCTGGGCTACCTACACTGGAGACTGAGGCAGAGCCCTGGGTCCTCTTCTTGGTATCAAAGGAATTTTTTCTCTTGAGCTTAGTAGTAGTAGTAGAGGTCTGAAGGCTTGGGAGAGAGAGGAGGAGGGTGTTGACTGGAGCCTCCAGTGACCAGGGAACTTCCCCACCTTGGGAATCCAAGGCCTGGGCTCTGTAAGTGGGAGGCATAAGATTCCCAGCCCCTAGAAGCTGCATGGACCAGCTTGGACAATAGGTGGAGGAAGCTGGACAAGAGGCCTTTGTGTCTTCCAGGCGGAGGTCCCCAGGGAACTGAAGAGGCGGCTCCGCCACACAGGGCTGTCCGCTCTTTTCCTGCTCCTGGCAAGACTGCAGCCAGTATCCTTCTTGGGCCCATTCAGGGCCCCTCTTGGGGCCAGCAGCCAGGCCTCGATCAGCTGATGTGGAGCCCAGAAGGACCCAAGGAGGCCCTGGGCAAGCTCCTTAGCCACGGAAAGAGGCCTCCTTCACTCTGCACTTTTCAGACACCCACTATCCAAAGCCCCAAATGGATGAACATTGTGATTGTGATTGCCTCTATGTCACAAGAGAAGAGGCCTGGGGAGGGACTGGAACTAGGTGTCAAGAGCTCCCTGAGTTCAGTGCTAAAGCGATACTCCTGACACCTAGACCAGAATGAGCGAAGGGGGTATTCATTCACTCACTCATTCATCCATTCAATGTTAGACATGTATTAAGCCACTCCTGGGAAGGCTGGCTCGAGCTGTAAGCCTTCCTCCTCCTGGCGCTCACAGTCTAGAAAAGGCACAGGCATAGGGTCCCTGACCAAAGAAGGCCATCAGAATGGGGTTGAAAGCAGAGAAGGGAGTGCTGTGTGGAGTCTAAGAAGGCAGCTCAAAGGAAGCAGCTCAAGAGGAGAGATGAAAAAGCCAGATGTTTAGGAAATTTCTAGTGTCTATCAGGCCCAGTAAAGGGAGCACAGGTGAGACTCTCCAAGTAGCCCCTTCCTCTCTGGAACAGGAGAGACGCAGGACCCTGAACGTATGTCCTCTCTAGGCAATGGGGACACCCTACCCCGCCTCCGAGTCACAAGCAAGGGAGGCGGGTTCTCAGCGTGGTGCTGGGAGCAGGTACCTGGCTGGAGAGGGCGCGGGTTCGCTGAAAGGTCTCCCGGTGGGCAGCGACAGGCGCCACACAGGTGCCCGACAAACTTCGCAAATTTCATGTCTCTGAACACCTGCCCACATCTCGCGTGTGGAAGACGGGGCGGGGGGCGGCCTCCGTCCCGCCCGGCGCTAGGTCAGTCGCCACAGACCCCTGCCCGCTGCACGCGTATCGGCCCGGCGTCCCCGCGCAAGTGGCGCGGTGGTGTGGGTCCCGGGGAGGGGCGGTGCCAGGGTCGGTCCAGAGTCCGCCCCGCCCCGGCCTGAGCGGGCCTGGGCAGGGAGCTGGGCAGGGAGCTGGGCAGGGAGCTGGGCGGGGCGGGCGGGCGGGGCTCGAGGCACGTGGGGCCTGGTGGCGGCGGCTGGACGCGAGCGCGGGCACCCGAGCTCCGGCCGGGGCGCGGCGGGCTACCGAGCGCCCCCGCGGAGCTGCCGGCGGTGCCGCCTGGAGGGATCGGAGGCGGGGAGAGGCCGGCAGGCGCGCCCGGGACGCGGCGGCTGCCCCCTGGGCGCTGCGCGTGGCGGTCCGAGGGGCGCTGGGCTCCGCGCGGTGCGAGGGAGCCGGTGGGGCTACAGTCGGACTCTATCTCCACCGCGCGTGCACCTCCGGGAGTACGATCCGATTCCCCGGCGAGTGTGTATCGGCGTCTTTGGGAACGTCTGAGAGTATCAGCGGGTGAGTGCGTGCGGCGGGTCGAGTAGCTGAACCTGTGGGACTTGTTTGTGTGTGTGCTCTGGTGTGAGCGCCCCGAGGCGCGGGCGACACCCGCGAGCCCCTGGAGGCCCGTTGCGCCCCCTCAACCTGAGGGCCACTGTGGGCGCCCACCTCGCTGGGGCCTTGTAAAACTGGGGGTGGGGGTGGGCGTGAGGGCTGGGGCAGTGGCCTGGAAGGACAGTTAAGCCGCTCTCAGGGGACTTCTAATCCGGAAGGGTCAGACAAGAAAGGCAGTGCCCTAGCTCCTCTCCCCAATTGTCCATGGCAGGTTGCCGCCCGCCCCCCTTTCCCCAGGAGCCAGACCCGAGGGCCAGGCCCAGCTGTGGATTAAAACTGCCAGTTAGGGGTCCGTGGGGGTGGTGGCTGCTGTTCCTTTATGCATGGCATCCTCGGCTACCCTGGGCCTGCAGCCTGAGGTGCCCGGTTTGTGTGGGGCTCTAGGCTGGAATAATGGGGAGCTTTTGAGGGCTAGGGTGAGGCCCTGGTGAAGTCTCAGTTATCTGTGTGTGGGAGTGGTTGGGAAGGAGCTTCTTGAAGCAGACAGGGCCCACAAAAGCTCTCTGGAGACTCAGACCTATATTCCAGTCCTGCTTGGCCGCCCTGTGACCTTCTCTGAGCCTCAGTGGCCTCATCTGTGAAAGGGGATTAATAATACTCTGAAACTTGAGGGCCGTTGAGTTGCTGGTGTGTGGGTCATGTTGAGGTAGCAGTGTCATCCTGGTAGGCTCACTGCTTGGGGATCTGAGTGGGGTCAGTCCCTGGAGGGAACTTCCTGAAACCCTTATCTCCATTATTCTCTTTCCTGGGCTAACAAGACCCAGCCTGAACCCCTTAAGCTTCGACTCAAGACCTCCAAGAACTGCTCCTTGCCAACCTCTCCAGCCCCTTCTCCTGCCTGACCCATCATGCTCTAGTGATTGCATGTAGCACTGCCTGAAATGCCCTCCTAGCCTCATCTTCCTAGGTTGGAGAATTACCCAGCTTTGGGGCCCAGCTCAGATGTCCCCTCACTGGGGAGGCTTTCTTTCCTTGATCCCACAGTTGGGTTGGAGCCTTTTCTGACTATTGCCAGTCCCAGTGCTGATAGCCCTGGTTCTACCTTGGGTTGTTAACGGTTTCTGGCTCCTCCTTCCCTCTCCAGAGGTCTGGGGCCCCCTGGAGGGCATTTCTTTTCTGCCAGCACCCTGCACAGGGCTGAGCTGAACTCGGCCCTGTCCCCTGCCCGCCCCCACCCCACCCCACCCCATCCCCCACCCCCCTGCCTGCAGCTTTCCCAATGAAGGCATGCCTGCAGTGGAGCTCCTGGCCCTCACATCACAAAGAAGAGAGAACTAGAATCCATTCATGGAGGTAGGTGGCGTAGGTTGTCCAAACAGTGTGTTCTGGGACACTACAGGACCCAGAGTGTGCAAGCTGAAAACTTCAATTTCATCTTGAAGGCCAAAGGGAGCCATGAAAGGTTTGTGGACAGGGAAGATTCATGGTCAAAGCAGGATTTCCGAGAGATCTTTCCAGCTGCCGGGTGAAGAATGGATTGAGTAGTGCTATACAAGGAGGTCAGATAGAAACGTTAGAACCACCCAGGCCTTATTTATGCTCTGAGCCCTTGACCCCTCAGCCAAACACTTCCCTCAGGCCTTAGATGCTCCTGCTAAGGAATCTGGGGATACTTAGGACTCTCCTTCCCCCAGTGGGACCTGCAACTGATCCCACCCCAGCTCTTCCCCCAACTTGCTGGCTGACCTTGGGGTAGTTCCTGCCCTGCCAGGCTTTTAAAGGGGGCCAGCACGGGTAAGGTCCTGTCAAGAGCATGTGCTCGGGGAGACCACGGGCCAGAAGAATTGTAAGCCTCCTCTTCTTCCTGCCTTGGGCTGTCCTGGGGTCCAGCCAAAGGAGTCGGAAGATCACAGTGGACGACCCTCATAAATGGTTGGTGGGCTTGGGCTGCAGAGTGAGGGTATAACTCCTCCCTCCCTCTGCTCTTCTTCTCCGGGATGCACAGGGCTCTGAGGCTTCTGGAGCCGCTAAGGACCAGTTAAAAGAATACAAGAAATCACCAAGGTCTCATGGGTGAGTGCTTTGATTTGGCTTCTTTCCTGGCTGTGGCCCTTAGGCCATGGTGCCCCTCTAGGTGTCAGTTTTGCCATCTGTAAATCAGATGCGGTGATCCTTGCCTCCTCAAACGCAAGGTTGCTAATGACAGTTCTTAAGACAGTGGTCAGGAAAGGGTGTTGTAAGCGGTGGGGGGCAATGCACAGGGAGAAGTGTGATACTCAGAGACTTAAATGCATTTTGAAGTTACTAGAACATGGGTACAGTAACAAGGGGTTGTGCTAGTTATCAGAATTAAAAAAAATTTTTTATTATTTTTTAAAGATTTTATTTGTTTATTTGACAGAGATCACAAGTAGGCAGAGAGGCAGGCCGAGAGCCCGATGCAGGGCTTGATCCCAGGACCCTGAGACTATGACCCGAGCCGAAGGCAGAGGCTTTATTTAACCCACTGAGCCACCCAGGCGCCCCATTATCAGAATTTTAACTACTGACTGCCTTCCTCCCCCTGTGTCTCCCTCTGCAGAAACAGCTTCATAGGAAATATTTATAAAAGTTCCTCATTTTACCCTCTACCAACCCTATGAGGGAGGAATTATTACCCCCATTTTGCAGACAGAGCAAAGAGAGATTCAGAATTTCCTCCCCAAGATCACAGAGCCAAGGTGAAGCTAGGGCTTCTGACTCCCTGACCTAACTTACTTCTCCCCGTTCAAGACAAAAGCTCCATGTTTCTGGAGCTTCTGGAGCAGGAAGGCCTGCTCCTCTGGGTTTCAGTCTGAAGGAAGTTTGAATCTTGCCCTGAACACATGACTTTAGGTCCTGCTTGTGGCCTCATGGACCATGCCGCTCACAGGACCAGGGAAGCCCGGCTGATCTGGTGAGAAAAGGTGGAGGCTCTCCTGGGGAAATCCTCTCCCTGAACTGTCTTCTGTGGGCCCAGCTGCTGTAATCTTTTGTCTGCACCTACCTCTTGGCTGCCTTTGGGTCCTCAGTCCCGGCCTCTCCCAGCCATCGTGTCCTGGCGGAGCGAGGCTGTCCGGAGCGAGGCTGTCCGTGGGGCCTTCCCTGACATCTGCTAACCCCCGAGATCAGCTGCAGGATGAGGCCAGCCTGCTGTCTCTCCCTCCGTATCATGCAGCACAAGGCTGGGCACAGAGCAGGTGCCAAGGAGTGCTTGGGAGATGAAGGGCCATGTGGAAGTGAGCGTACAGGGGAAGACGAGGGCCTTGCTCCATGGAGAGCTACAGCTGGCGCTTGAGCAGAGGACTTCCTCCACTCCCCTATTATGGCATCTCCTAGGCCTGAGTATTTCCAGTCTGGGGCGAGTAGCTAGAGTCCCTGATGGGAGGGTGGGCAGCCTGGGCCCTCCTGGGCTGCTGCTTCCTCCTTGGCCCTCTACCGTGTCACCCTGGCACTGTGTTGACAGTGACCGCGATACTGCTTGGGCCCTGGAGCATGGGAGGAGGATCTCTTTCAAGCTTCTTGGGGCCCACATGACCCTCTATTCTCCCTCTCCCTTGGGGGAGGCTCCTGGTGTTGCTCTGGCTTCCTGGCGAGTGCCCAGTTTCCCCAGCCCCAGCTGTGGGAGGAAGAGTCTTGCTCTGGCTGTGCTGTGGGCCACCAAGGATGCTCCCCATCTCTCAGAGAATCCAGGGCCAAGAGACCTGCGTCTCTCACTAGACTGTTACATGTGTAGGCCTCTCCTACTCCTCTCCTCTCAAGGTCACTCTGTGTCCTTCCCTACTTAAGCCCTGCCATGGCTCTCCATTGTCCTCAGGATCGAGGCCCAGCTCCTCAACCTGGTATTCAAGCCTTTTCATGTGAGTCCCTCGGGCCCACGCATATGCTGTGCCATCCACCCCTCCATTCCGGCCTCACATGACCTCCTGGCCGCGCTAGCACACCCCTGAGTCTACGCACATGCTCTTCCTTCGGCTTTCAGTGCCCTCATCCTTTTGTTGTCCACCTGTCAAACTCATCTTCTATTGGATCCCAGCTCAAATGACCCCTCCTCTGGGCAGCCCCCACAGGCTGGTTATGAGTTCCCCTGGGCTCCATGGCTCCTGGGCTTCCCTTGGTCATGGCTTAGTCACCCAAGTGGACTTAGTCCACATCTGTGTCTTTCTCCCCGTCCAGACTGGAGCTCCTCATCAAGTTTGATCTGAGTCTGGGTCTGCAGGGTCTCTCTGCAGTTGGGCGCATTGGGACACTGGCAAGTGTTTGCTGAGACTCTGTGGCTCCAGGGACAGTGATCTGTGATTACATTGCTCTGAGAGCCCAGCCTCCTGTGGAAGGCTATCAGAAGCACTGAGTAACAGACTTGAAGAAACACTTAGAGCCAGAGACTCTTGGAATTAGACTGCCAGAACCAATGAAAGAATTTTGAAAGCACCCAGAGTGAGACAGTCCCAGAATCACAGGCTTACTTGTACCCTGCTCTGTACTTGTGTCCTTTTTGTCTACGTTGGCTTTTCCAGTTCTCCCTTTTCCTCCCAAGCTGGATTCTTCCTGCTTCTCTCCAGACCTGATGACAGCCCCTTCCCAGAGCCTTCCCTGCCTACTTGGACTGTGACTTCTGCCCCTCTGAGTGGTTACCCAGGAGGGGCCCCTGCTGGGAAGGGTTCCTATGTCTCTTTGCTAGATAGACACAGCCCCCACCCACATCAGGACAGAGCATGATTTGCTACCTGCATGGAACACCACTAGCTCCCTTGTCTTATTCATTCCCCGGGAGCCGTCTGGTAGAGTGGGGATTCTCCCTACCTGATCAATGAAGAACTGGGGGCTCAGAGAGGGGAACTGACTTGACCAAGATTGCACAGCATGGGTGGTTCTAAACTGGAGCCTGAACCCAGGGTTCTTTCTTTATGACCCTGGCTGAAGGCATCTGGGTGTGAGAGGCCAAGGTGGAGTCCAGGGCTCTTTCTTCTTGACCCTGCCTGAAGGCATCTGGATGTGAGAGGTCAGGGTAGAGTCAAGGGCGGTGTGGTTCTGGACAGGCTCAGTTTCAGCAGTGTGTCTCTAGAGCGCTGGGCTGGGCCAGGCGATGCTGAGTCAGAGGAAGGACAGGTAGTTTGGAGCCCTGCTCAGGGCTGGGGCTGAGGGTGCTCAATCCACACTGAATATAATTAGAACACCAGACCTTGAGGAAGGCCCTTCCTCTTAAGGAGTCTCAGTCTCCTGATCTGGAACATGGGAGGCCAGCCTGGTTGGTCTGACACCCACACTCAGATGTTCTCTCAGTGTTTGGTCCCCATGGCAAGAATTCTAGGGGCTTCCAAGAAGGAGAGAGCCCTCCAAAAGGGGCTGCCAAACCCCAGGGTCTCCTGGGGGAGGCTGCACAGGCTTCACACTGCAACAGCACCTGCAGATAACATCTGAGCTCACCCGCCCAGCCATTTCCCCAGACCAGCGCCAGTGCTTGTGGTGCAGAGAGCACACCAAGCAAAGCTGGGAGCTTGTTGGCCCTCCACCGTGTGGAGGACACTTGGGAAAGGGTGCAGAATAACTTCCAAGATCCTTCATGTCCTCCTGGCCAGCCTTGCCTTCTCAGAGTCCCTCAAGCCACAGGGATGACTGTCAGTTCCGGAGACATACTGTGTGATCTCTTGCTCTGATTTTTGCTCATTCTGCTCCTCTTCTCTGGCCACTCACCTGACTGCTCTCCATCTTCTGAAATTAAGGTCAGATGTCCTCTCCTCTAAAAAGACTTTCGTGACCACCTCACCCCCACTTCCCATTAGAGGCCCTCTTGGCCGCTTCAGCCCTAGTGCCTCTGCTTCCTTCAGCCCTGATCACCCTGGATTGTCACTTAGTGTTTCTGTGTCTCCTGCCACCCTCCCTCCACTTTCCACCTTGACAGTGAGCTCCTTGAGATCACAGAAGGGTCTGACCCACCTTGGTGTCCCCAAGTGTCCTGCATGGGGACAGGCATAGATACGACAATCTTTGTAACGGGTGAGTGAATTAAGGAGTATATGGGGTCTACTTCCTGCCAGGGTGGGGGGGGTCCCCTGGACTGCCCTCCCTTCTGAGGATGGCCTTCAGGGTGGGAAACTTGATCTGTAGCCGGTGTGGCTGTGACCTTGCTACTCTGCCGTGATTTCTCTGGGTTTCCTGCCCGTCTTGTCTTCCTGGGATGTTCCCATCCTCCCTGCCTTCCCCACCTGCTGAAATTGTATCTTTTTAAATTATTTCATAAAATGAGTCTAAATCATCTCCTTTAACTACTCAACAACCTTATGCCACGGGTGCTCTTCTTAGATTGTAAGATTGGGACTCTGGTCGTGGAGCTGAGACTTGTCCAGGTACCCTATCTGGGAATGGCAGAACTGGGATTTCCCGCCTGCCCATTGTCCTCCCCTGCCCCTCAGTGGTGGTCTGGGTCCAAGTCCTCTGTTTGCCCTCATAGCACCTCACGCCCAGCAAGGGCAGGGTGTAGGGGTTTCCAGCATGGTGATGTCACACTCCCCTGCCAGGCTGGACAGGGCCAGCCAGGTAGGCAGGTGAGTGAGTGGGTGGTCCATTCATTCTGCAGCTGCCCTAGTGGAGAAGCGGGAATGTTGTTCAACCACCTTGGAAATTCTGTAGCCTGCCTGGAAACTGCCTCAGCCTCTCCTCGGGGCTTTGAGTTAAGTAGCCTGCGGGTACAAGGAGAAGCCCATGTGGGATAGAGGTGGAGGCAGGTAGAAGGGGGCAGTTAGTCTACCCCCCACTCATTGGTGACCTTGGATGAGATCGTGGGCTACCCTTTCTGGCCTTGGTTTGTTGTTGGTGGTGGTGTTTGGAATTGTGAAATGGGTACGGTAACCATCAGAGGTGTTTTACTCTGAGGAAATACCAGGAAGAGTAGTAGATTCTAGTACCTAGAGTTCTAGAACACTAGGGTGTTCCCTCTGGCAGAGAACTGACCAGACAGGCAGAGTCATGGGGCTCAAAGAGGGCTGGTCGGGAGCTTCCTGGAGCAGAGGATCTGGGTTGTGGAGGGTAAGAGGTAGTGATCAGGGGCACAGTTCCTAAAGTCAGGTCAAGGCTGCAATTGGCTAGCTTTATTACCCTGGAGAGGTTAGTTAGCCTCTCTGAGCTTCTCCAGATTAAATGAGAGGCAGTCTACCTAATATGGATTGGTTACAGAGAAAGCACTCCACTCTTGTTATGACATAAATGTTAGAAGATAAGGGACGGCCTTCCTGAGCAAAGATAGGACCGTGGGAATGTGCTTGGGATGGGAAGAAGAGGCTGAAGGCAGAGAGACAGAGTTGTCCAGCAGGGTGACCTGGGTCGGCTCAGCCAGAGAGCCTTGAATTCCAGGCTCAGGAGCTTGGTCATTAGCCTGAGGGCAATAGGGAGCCATGGAAGGGTTTTAAGTTTAACAGTATAGGGTCAGATTTGCGTTTTTTGGAAGAGCCAGTGACTGCAGTGTGAAAGAGGGACTGTAGGGGGTAGGGTGGGGGCAAGGAGGCCAGCATGTGGGCTGATGCAGTGGTCTGGAGAAGAAACACAAGCCAAGCCTGAGGCCGTGGGCGAGGCAAGAGGGGCCTGTCTGAGCCCTTGCACTGGTGGAACTGACAGGGCCTGGTGAGTGGGGGTGACTGACATGCGGGTGGGAAAGAGCTACAGTGTGGAGGATATATTAGATTAGAGTTTTACAGCGTGGAAGGACGGCTGGGAGAGAGCCTTCTCTGAAATGGGAGGAATGGCTTCGAGAAAGTGCTCTGCTCCACCTTGCCTGTTAAGTGAAGGCATCTCCTGAGGAGAAGATGAGTGGGGTGGGGGGAGTGGGATGAAAGGTGAAGCTCTTTCCTTGGTCACTGGACTCCTCAGCGGGTTGGCAGAACACTAGGACGTTTCTCCGCACCACCCCTCCTGCCCAGTTCCGGCAGCCGGCTGTCTCCTCCTCTCTTCTTCCCACGTCCGCGCCACCCGCCCCCCTTGCACTTTGCTTCCAGCCTGGGGACCTGGCTTTAGCTGTCTCAGACCAGCACCCCCTGCTCCCCATTGTAGGGAAATGGAGCAGATGGAAGAATGAAGGAGATGTCCTTCTCTCCTCTGATGAGCCTGAGATCCTGTCGGATGCTGGGACTTGCACATCCAGAGGGGTCCCTCCCCCAGGGAACCAGCCACCCCCTCAATGAAACCTTGTGCCTGTTGTGTGCGAGGGCCTCACAGACAAGACAAGAGATAAGAACCAGGGCCAGAATCCAGGAGGCCTGTGCTCCAGTCTTGGCCCTGTCCCTGGAGTATGGTGAGGTCTGGTGTCAGGGCCTCAGTTTCCTCCTCTGTTAAATGGGAGTTTGGTGCAGGTGATTTCTTTTTTTTTTTTTAAGATTTTATTTATTTATTTGACAGAGAGAGAGATCACAAGTAGGTAGAGAGATAGGCAGAGAGAGGGAGAGGGGGAAGCAGGCTCCCTGCTGAGCAGAGAGCCCAATGTGGGACTCGATCCCAGGACCCTGAGATCATGAGCTGAGCTGAAGGCAGAGGCTTAACCCACTGAGTCCCCCAGGCGCCCCTGGTGCAGGTGATTTCTAAAGGCTCTTCCAGGCCCTGTCTAGGACACGATGTGTGTGCATGCATGCGCACATGCATGCATGTGTGTGCTCGTGCTGTGTAGACATCTGAATGTGACTGTGTAAGTTTCTGGGTATCTGGCTATGTCCAGGTGTGTTCATGTGTGTTTATAACATCTATGGAGGAATGATTACAGGTGGGACAGGGAGGAGGAGGATTACAGAAGAGGCCTAGCTTGAACAAATCTGTGTTGGCATGAGTAGGGTCGAGTGTATACCAGGCAACTGTAGGGACTGAAGCACAGACCAGGATGGAAGGAGGGGACATTGGAGACGGTGCTCAGCCCTGCAGGTTGTGGAAGGAAGACTTTCCCCAGCAGAGCCACACTCCTGTAAAAGGGGCTGCCAGGGGAGGGAGGCTGGGAGCAACCATCTCTGCACCACGTGAGCCAACAGTAGACGGCTAGGGGTGTGGGTGGGCAGCGGGCACTCCTACTGGGACAAGTACACCAAAGCCTGCCTCATCTGGACTGAGATTAGAGCATCAGAAGTGGGCCTGGGAGGGCTCTGCCCAGGTGACTTCCTGCGACCAGGAACCCAAGAGCACCTGCTGTCTCCACTTCCACAGAGCGCACAGCATGGCCTGCCCTGAGAAATGCTAGAAACTGGGTGCAGTCCCAGGCCTTGGGACCTGTTTTTCCTGTTTCCCAAAGAATCCCCTGCGTCCTGGTCCAGGCTTGCACATTCATGAGTGAGGAACCTGAGCAGGCACTGAGCATCCTGACGGAGAGCAGGTGCTGGTCAGGTATGGGTGTGCGGGGTTGGGGGTGGGGGTCCCCTGGCTGGGAGGCCCGTGCAGCTTCACTCGCGCATGTGTATATGCTGAGCAGGGTTCAGTTGAGGGGGATCCCTACCCTGCTCCCTCATCCCAGGCTGTGATGAGTTCAGGTTTCAGAGCCAGAGAGCCCTGGTATCAAGCCCATTTTCTCCCATTCCTAGCAGTGTGACCTTGAATGAGTAGCTCAATCTCTGTGGCAGTATCTGCTGAGGAGTGGGGGGCGGGGGGTGAAGTGAAGATGCTGCATGGAAGCTGTTCAACCCAGGCTCGGCCCCTACAAAATGAGGGGTTGCGGGTAAGGGGGCACCAGGACCGGGAACTCCTGATCCAGGCTGACCCCATGACCTGAACCAGGGATGAGCAAGATGAAAGAATGTGTTTGGCTCAGACACCTGACACACCTCCAGGATGCCTGGGTCCAGTTCCCCTCCCCCTGCCATTTCCCTGGCCTGGCCAGAGAAGGGCAGGCATCTTGAAATCGAGAGGCAGTCCAGGTGCCTGCCTAGGGCAGGAGGAGGAATAGCCCACGGGTGGACCGGTCCCCAGGAGTGTTCCCCCGGAGACCAGCTAGGGTCAGCAGCTGAGAAATCTGTGTCAGGGCCACTCTGGGAGGCCCTCAGAGGGATAAGGGAAAGAAGAGCCACTATCATAAAGCTCAGCCTCCCTGGACCCCTTTATCCTTTTGTGCTTCCTTCCTTCCTTCATTCTCTCATTCTCTTATTCGTGTCATACCTGCTATGGATCAAGCCTCTTCCTGGGTGATTGGGACAGAGAAAAGAATCAGATGGATGCAGCCCTCTAGGAGCACCTGGAATGTGTTGGGATAGAGGATGGAAGTTCAGATAGCCAACAGGGTGTGAGGACCATCGGGGGTGGTGGAGGGGCAGAGCTTCAGCGACAAGGTGACATTTGAGAAGAGCCTGGAGGGGTGAGCAGGATGGGATACAGTGCAAGTGGGTTCTGGGAGGGCTTTCCAGGCAGAAAGAACAGCGTAAGCAAAGGCAGGGAAGCCTGGCAGGGCGCTTACCAGGCAGGACCAGCCAGAACTGGGCACAGAGGGGCTGGCAAGAGGTGTTGGACAAAGTTAGGTGGGAGCTGGGGGTGAGACCCCAAGGGCATTGGGGATAAGGAGAGGCAGAGCGGAGGGCCGAGGGAGAGGGCTGGGGATTTGGCCATGTTCACAAGCAGGAGCTGGGGGGGCAGCCAGTGGAGGGACAGGGCAGGCAGGTTCATTCTGGATGGAGGCCACGGCAATGGAGTCCCCAGCTGGCCTGAGTGGGTGGAGGCCAGGATGTCTTAAAACAGGTGGAAAGGGCAGTTTTCTTGGTTCATGAGAGACTTAGGGAAGTCTCCACCCATCTCACTAGCATCAGAAATTCCACCTTTAGTGTTAGCCAGAAAACTTTTGTGTAGAGATACTGTAGCTTGGGGTGGGTGGGGGTAGAGGGTGGGGGAGAGGGCCCTGACCTAGAGGAGAGACCGGCCTGGCCTGACCGGCCTGACCTCAGCATGGTCGGCCTGACCGGCCTGACCTCAGCATGGTCGTATCTGACAAGGAGCGCCTCTCTCCCCATACCGGCACCTCCTCCCCACCCCTGAGCCAGGCATCCCACCAGCCTCCCTCTCCTGCCCCCCCCAACTCCCTCTGGGCTAGTCTTTCCCCTCTCAGCGTCCCCAGGCCTGCCCCCAGCCTGGGCCTTAACGTCACTCCCCTGGCCAACCACACCCCCCTGTTGCACAGTGTCTAGTGAAGACCTGTCTCTCGTCCACTGGTGACCTGAGAGAGCTTCCGGAAGATTCAGGAGAAGGCCACTGTACCAGAGCGAGGAGCAGGGTTCTCTCCTGAGAATAGGCAGGAGCCACAGAGGGTTTCAAGCAAAGGAATGACTTTGTCTTTACAAAGACTCCTCTGGATTGGGGTGAACGGAGGCTAGAGAGGCAGGGAGGGTGAAGGCAGCATGGGCAGTGTGGAGCAGGCGTGGGATACAGGAAATGCTTTGGTGCCAGGTCCTGAGTCCTGGCTCTGGGCCAGAAGGGTCCCAGCAGGCCAGTCCTAGCCAGAGTTCCCCCTGGCGGGGGGGGGGGGGGGGGCTGCCCCCACTCAGCTTGGCACCACATAACCTCCCTGTCTCCTCACCCTGGGTCAGCTCTGCCTCCTCGAGAAGGAACCTGCGTCTCTGGGAGGTACACACTCCCTTCTTCCTATTTGCACATTTGCTGACAACAGGAGACACATAAGATTCTAGGGTTGGGGGTATGGGGCATGGGCAGAGAAGGGAAACTGAGGGACCTATGTGTCTTTCAGCCCCCTAATCTCAACCTCAAGGGGCCGGAAATATTGTTTCTAGGCTGGGCAGGAAGCTCGTGGCCTAAGAGAGTGGGTGTTACCGGCCCTACAGAATCCTCAAGTCCCAGCCTCTCAGGACCTCAGGTTCCAAAAGGAAGGGAATTGTACAGCCCCAGATTCCTAGGATAGGGAGAACTCACATGTCATCTCCCCTCTCTGTCCTCCCAGCCACACCCACACACAGGACACAAGCCTTTCCGCAGACTCTGCTAGAAGAGCCTCTTACCCCCCAAACAGGGAGTTCACTGCCTCCTTCCTGTGACCCCTTCCATTGTGGGGTGGACCTGGATAGGAAATGCAGGCATCCCTAGCTATGTGACCTTGGCCAAATTATTTTAATGATCTGTATTTTAGACTCATATATTTTTTTATAGTAAGAAACTGTCTATGGTTTTTTTTTTTTAAAGATTTTATGTATTAGAGAGAGAGAGTTCATAAGCGGGGGCGGGGTGTTAGAGGGAGAAGCAGACTCCCTGATGAGCAGGGAGCTGCTTGATGTGGGGCTTGATCCCAGGACCCTGAGATCATGGCCTGAGCCGAAGGCAGAGGCTTAACTGACTGAGCCACCCAGGAGACCCTAAAGGAAAGAACTTTCTAATGCTTCCAGGAAAGTAGGGACTGCCCACTGGCCAGAAACGCCTCAGCAGGCAGTAGACACTGGGTGTGGGCCGAGCCAGCCATCCTTAGAGACCCCTTTCTGTGAATCTGAGATGACACTGCGATGGGCCCCCCAGCTTCTCAGATTCTAGAGCTCAGGGTCCTCGATCTAGAACTCTGTGCTCCTGAGGTTCTAGAGCAGGGTGGCCAGACTTTTTTTTAAGGCCAGGTGGTAGTTATTTTAGGCTTTCGAGAACATAGAGTCTTTGTTGCAACCTTTCAACTCAACTCAAACTTTCAACTAAATAGATGGGTATGACTGTGTTCCAGTCAAGTTGTTTTGTTTTGTTTTGTTTTGTTTTCAGAAACAGACTGGTAAGCTGCCTCTGGCCCTCCGGATGTAGTTTGCCTATCCCTGTCCTAAAGTTTTAGAGGTATGTGGCCCTGATACTCATGGAGCTCACGCATTCTCGAAGTTCTAGGGTTCCACAGTTCTGGGCCCTCTGGGTTGGGGAGAGAGTCAGGTCAGATGGCTACAAAGGCCTGGAACGTGGTTGGGCAGATCTGAACCAAGGGGCTCTGTGGGTGCGCGGGGTCCTTCATGGCCCCCATCGGGTGGGTGTGTCAGGCTCCCCCCCCAGCCCCAGTCGTGACCCTGACGGCTCTTCTCCCCCCACCCCCACCATCCCCTTCCCTCTCAGGGCGATGGCCACAGGCCTGGGCCGCTGGAACGGCACTGCCAATGACTCCTGGGAAGGGGACGAGCTGGGCTACAAGTGCCGTTTCAATGAGGACTTCAAGTATGTGCTGCTGCCCGTGTCCTATGGCGTGGTGTGCGTCCTGGGGCTATGTCTGAACGCCGCGGCGCTCTACATCTTCCTGTGCCGCCTCAAGACCTGGAACGCGTCCACCACGTACATGTTCCACCTGGCCGTGTGCGATGCGCTCTACGCCGCCTCCCTGCCGCTGCTGGTCTACTACTACGCGCGCGGCGACCACTGGCCCTTCAGCACGGTGCTGTGCAAGCTCGTGCGCTTCCTCTTCTACACCAACCTGTACTGCAGCATCCTCTTCCTCACGTGCATCAGCCTGCACCGCTGCATGGGGGTCCTGCGGCCGCTGCGCTCGCTGCGCTGGGGCCGCGCGCGCTACGCCCGCCGTGTGGCGGCCGCCGTGTGGGTGCTGGTGCTGGCCTGCCAGTCCCCCGTGCTCTACTTCGTCACCACCAGCGCGCGCGGTAGCCGCATCACCTGCCACGACACGTCCGCGCCCGAGCTCTTCGGCCAGTTCGTGGCCTACAGCTCCGTGATGCTGGGGCTGCTCTTCGCCGTGCCCTTCGCCACCATCCTGGTGTGCTACGTGCTCATGGCTCGGCGGCTGCTGAAGCCGGCCTACGGGACGTCGGGAGGCCTGCCGCGGGCCAAGCGCAAGTCAGTGCGCACCATCGCGGTGGTGCTGGCCGTCTTCGCGCTCTGCTTCCTGCCCTTCCACGTCACGCGCACTCTCTACTACTCCTTCCGCTCGCTGGACCTCAGCTGCCACACCCTCAATGCAGTCAACATGGCCTATAAGATCACGCGGCCGCTTGCCAGTGCCAACAGCTGCCTGGACCCCGTACTCTACTTCCTGGCCGGGCAGAGGCTCGTACGCTTTGCCCGAGATGCCAAGCCGCCCACCGACCCCGCTCGGGTGGCCCCGGCTCGCCGCAGAGTGGGCCTGCGCAGGTCGGACAGGACTGACATCAAGAGGACCCGAGAGGTATCGACCAGCAGTGAGGACTCTAGGCGGACAGAGTCGACACCAGCTGGTGGTGAGAACACTAAGGACATCCGGCTGTAGGATCTGAGCCCCTCAGGCCTGTGCAAGTTCATATGGGGGCTGGGGCTGTAGGGAGGAGGACTTCTGCAGATGGGATATTCTCCCTAGATAGGGCCCCATTAGTGACTCATGCCTGATGGTCAAGGGAGCCGTGACCTCAGTGCTCTGTCATTTGGCAGGGGCTCAGAATGCTGTCTGTGGCCCAGAGATCTCAACAGTCCCTAGGACGCCTGTCACAATTTGTGTGTGTGAGTTGGGGAATAAGGCTTCAAGAAAGGCAAGGGTAAGGCCCCTGGCCTGGCTCCCACACAGATAGCTGGCCGTGCCTGCCAGGTCAGGTCAAGGCTTGATCAAAGCCTGATCAAGTCAAATGGAGAACCGGGCCCAGAGGGGAAAGTGACTTACCGAGGTCACAGTCTGGGGCAGGGTTACAGGCTGACCAAAGGACCCTGGTAAGGCGCCAGGACTGAGCCAGAGCTTCCTGCAGAGGTGTCTAGGGCAGGTCTGGATGGTTCTTTCCTCTGAGGAGGAGCCCCATCCTGAGTGATGAAAGAAACGTCAGGGAACTGATGTCAGAAACCCAGCTGGAGGCTCCCCTGGGCTGGGAGCCAGTTTGAGGCTATAACTTGTACTGAAGTGGTTGTTACCTACTGCGTTGTGGCCTATTGTGTGGTTTGAGGATGACAATACAGCCTAAGACGCTCTCACCAGCCACATTGGGGTCCTTTCTCCAGCCTGTACTCCTCTGCCACCTGCCCTCCCATTAGCTGCCTCAGCAGACAGGAGTCAGGTGGGGTCCTGTCCTTGGGATCCCCCCACTTTAGGACTCAATGGCTATGACCAATCATATGCTGGTAAATGCTAAACCATCTAACTGGTTCTCCAGGGGGTGAGGGGAGCCCCTTATTTGTAGCCTTGCCAACAGCAGTGGTGCAGATACTCCTGCCTTGGCCAGTTTCAGACTACTAATGTGACATCAACCTCCTTTCACAGTTCCTGAGAATGTAACACTTGGCTCTTGCAAGCAGAGCCAAGAGGCTCCAGCACACCATAGATAACGCTGCGTGGCTAGGGCTGTGGACCACTGGGTCAGAGAGGCTGCCTGGAGTGGGAGACACTCCTGGGCTGTAGCTTCTGAGAAAAGCTGTTCATCAGAGAAGAACATCCAGGTGTAGGGTGCATCTTGGGCAAAGACATGGGGACAGGAAAGCAGGGTATGCGGGAACTGGAAGCAGGCTGGGCAGCCGGCGCCCAGGCTCATGGCAGGAATGAGGCTGGGGTTGGATCACAATGATAGCAAGACAGGGCTCCCTCCTTGCCTTTCTTTCCCTGAGGTTTCCTTCACACAGGCACTAAGTATGGATTCATTTCTCTTCCTGCCCATTCCTCTGTCTCTTGGGAAAATCCAGCTATGTGGCATAATAGTTCGTGCTTAGCCTGGGTCAGAGCTTAGGGTGAGGGAGATCTTTCTCACCTGTGACAGATTCTGGGTCCACCCGGCACTACTGTGGAGATTTGTAGAACTCAGTTGAACAGAGCCCAGCTCAGCTTTAGGACAGGTGTAGGGCAAAGCTGACAGGCCTCACTCTTAATCTCAAATGTAAAGACTCACTCCCTCTCTGGGGGACACCCCTTGCCCTATCAGCCCACTCTGCCTGAGAGAAGATTCTTTTCTCACCCAAATTCTGCCTCCCTCTTATGGCTTCTTCACCCTTCCCACTCTACTTTGTCAGAACAGAGCACCCTCTCCTCAAGAGTTTGAGTCTAGCTCCACAGCTCCCTCATGCAACAGGGACCCATCAAAAGCCAGGATCCAGAAAAATTATTCTGTATTGCAATGTGGTGACATGCTCAAAGTAGTGTGAAATGCTCACCTCCCACATTCTAGGTCCTATACTTCTGTTAATGTGACCGGAGTCCCTATGAGCTTTTTTGTGACTATTTTTTGCAGACTATCCTTGAGCCTTTACTGCAGGCCCAAGCCTGTCTCTTTCCTACCAGCTGCTGCTCAGGCTGAACCCCATCCTAGTTATAGGAACCCCATACCCAGGTAAGATTACACCTAAGAGTGTAAATGCTGGGCTCTGATTCCCTCAGTCCTGCTTAGACCCAGAGGCAGGAGGTTGTACACCATGATTCTGGGGGCTCCTGAGTGTGCATCTGTGGTTGGGGGTAGGGCTGTGGCCACCACAGGCCCAAGGACCCTTAGTCCCCATTCCTTTCATGTCCTGTCTACTCCTCCAGTAGATGTCCTGGAGACCCTGAGAACCCAGGGCCCTACAGTACATGGAGCCAACACTATGACCTAGCCCCAGGAGGTCTTCCTTGAACCAGCACATTCTAAGGACAAAGGACCTGGGAAAGGAGGGCCTTACTCACCATCTAATCCAGTATCAGACACTCTTGGGGGGGGTGGGGCAGAGAAACTCCAAGGGAACCAGGGTCAGGCCCAGGGTTCTACCCCTGGACCCCAGTAAGACTGTCTGACCCCTCAATGTGGACGTCTGTCCTTGCTGCTCAGTGCCTAGACCATCCACCTAGTGGGTGAGGTTCTAACCCCTGCCTTGTGCTATTTTCAGCTGGAGTGAGAGCAGGATTTTCCACTCCCAGCCCCTGACCATTGTCCAGTAGTGACGTGGGGGGACCTGCCTGCTCTCAAAATACCTCCTCTTACTCACTGGGCCTCCCTGTCCCTCCCAACCACCCCACCTCCTTGCCCTGACATCACTTCCTGGGGCTGTTGACTCTTGAAGGCCACTGTGAAAGGGCACAGTCACCTGATGGAGACCCTGGGGATTATCCAGCCCAGCGGTAGACTTGAGAGGGGTAGGGCCTGGGCCAAGGTCACTCAGCCGGTCAGTGTGGAGCCTGGATGTGTGCCAGCAGCTCAGGCTGTCACTGCTGCTCTGCACCCTTTAGTTCAGGTCCATGCCTTAGTGGGATTCCTGTCATCACCCCTGCTGCCCTAGCACCCTCCCCTCCCCCCGCCACATGGAGCTGGTAGCGCTGAGCTCTGAGGCCTGGGTCATAGAAGAGAAGGGGAGTAGTGGGCGGGGAGGTAAAGGTCTGCTGTCCTCCCTGCAGCGGCTAGTCTCAGTGAGCTTGGTGCATCCAGGACAGGGGCCCTGGCACGTGAGGGGTCTCTGCCCCAGACGGGGTTTGGGCAGGTATCCCAGGGCTCAGGAGGGAGGTCAGGCCCCCAGAGCTACCCCTCTGTCACCACCCTGTCACAGCAGACTTGAGCTCTTCTGTTCCGAGTCAAGCTCGTGAGGAAGGATACTCCTGTATTAACTCACGTCCCAGGCACCTCTCGCCGCTCTAATTTATTCTTCCCCATGACTGTGTGAAATAGACATTATCATCCCCGTTTAGCAGAGGAGGAGACAGGCCATGAGATGTGAGGACTTACTCCAGGTTATGCAGGCAGCCAGGGGTGAGTCAGGATGGAATCCGGGTCCATCAGATAGATTAGTTCCCTTTCCGGCATCCCAGGCTGCTTGCAGCCCCTGCTGGGCAGGAGGGTGTGTAAGCAGCCCTCCCCGGGATTCGAGCTGGAAAGGGCATTGTAGTGGGGGTGGGGAGCCCTTACCACTGCTGCCCCAGTGTGATCTCCGCGTCTTGCGGCTGTGGCGCCTCGGGCAAGTTACTGAATCTTGCTGGGCCCCCGTTTTCTCATTTCTGAAAGGACATACTCCCTCCCACGCAGGGCATTGGATTGATAACGCACGAAACACTTCGAACAGTCCCAGGCACTGGGTAAGCATTTCCACGGCTGGCACAGTGCCAAGGTGAGGCCTGGCAAAGCGGCTGGACCCTGCCCTCGTGGAGTTGACATAACAGTGTTAAACCACGCTAGGATGCATTATTGGAGGAGAGGAATATCCGGCCAGTGAGCCACAGTGGGCCTCCCGTGACCAAGACTTCCCAGGATGGAGCAGGAAGAAAGCAGGTCTACCCTGGGGTAAGATGTGGGAATTCCCTCTGTCCTGCTTGGCACTAGGTGGCCCTCAGGTCCATGGGCCTGTGTGCATGTGTAGAACCTTGTTGCCAAGCTGTGAGAGGGCAGCATGCAGAGGCAAGAGGGGAAGGGGGAGGGAGGGCATTGATACCAACTTCCGGAGCCAGCCCCTGTGGACCAGAGAGCTCCCACTCGCCATGGCAACAGGCTTAGCCATTTCTCCCTAAGTGATGGTCGCCGTTATGGGGTGCTGTAACAACTACTTGGTTCTACCAAGAGCCCAGAGACCCAGACCAGCTGGGAGCTGGGCCAGAGCAAACAACAGATGGGCAACTTTGCTATGTGGCCGGAGGCTAGCTGCCTGCCCTCTCTGGGCCACTCTCTGGAGCTTGGATCCCTTGCCTCCCAAGTCCCAGTTCTCCTGCCTCAGGGCATCAGCCACCTTGGTCTTCAGCAAAGGCACAACTAACAGTTGCTCCCCCAGGCATTCTCCCAACCCCTTGGGCTCTCAGTCCTGAGGACTAGAGTCAGCAGTTCTCCCCTGGCATCAAGTGACAGGAAAAGCTACTCCATGGGCACCCCATGGGAGCTTGGAGCAGAGCTGGCCCACTGTTTGATGGCCCTGCCCCTTGCAGGTGGAGAGTGAGAGAAGTGTTTGCCTTGCCAAGTGGTATGTGCAAATGGGTGGGGGGAGATGAACTCCAGAAGCCAGGCTCTCCTCCTCTCCCCTGTGTACCAGATGTCTTGGGGAATCCCTTCTCCTCTCTGGGCCTCAGTTTCCCCATCTGCCATGCAGCTTGGCTCTGCCCATCTGCTCTTCCTCCAGTACAGGCTTCCTGAGCTTACCTCCGTCTTGGCTCCCGTTCAGCCAGGTGTCCATCTCAGCCCTGTCCCAGCCAGGAACAATGGGCAGGGCGGAGCCAGTCAGTCATGGCCCCAGACTCAGTCCCCAAGGGCTCACCCTGGACTATTTTCAGCTGTTGGAGATGGAGTCAGAAAAGGATTTTCCACTCCCAGCACAATGGCTGCCCTGGACCATTGTCCAGCAGTGACCGGGAGATCCGCCTGCCCCAAAATATCTTCCCTGCCCCTACTCCCTGGGTGTCCCCACCTCGACATGGCTTCCCTGTTAGCTCCCAAAGGCTGTTGTGAAGCAGCATATGAGTCCCCTGGAAGACAGGACTGGTTGGAATCAGTTTTCCCTCCTGGCAGGGATTCCAGGGATGGTTTGGCTGCTTAGAGGGACAAGAGGCCCAGAGAGAGCTGTGCATTGCCCAAGGCCACACAGCAGTCAGCATGGAGACTAGATGCTGCCCTCATCAGCATCGGGCTGTGCCTTCTGAGAACTTACCTTGGAGGAGCACAGGTGGGCTTGCTGGAAAGAGGCCTGGGGGACGTGGGTGGAAGGGGGTGTATCTTGGGAACCTGGGGCACCCGATTCAGTCCTGTTTTTGCCAAATGTGGCTTTAGCTTACACTGAATCCAGGCTTACCAAGTTGTGGCTCTGGGGAAAGGAGTTGGGGGGACCCAGGGAAGTCAAGGTAGGAGGATCAGGGTTCTGTCCCAGCTCGGCTATCACCAGCTCTGTGAGCACAAATTCGATGTCTTTGTCTGTAAAATGGAACTGTTAATAACTTCTTTTTCCAGTTTGCTGAACAGTGAGAATGCAGGCGGGCACAAGCACAGCTATTTTATTTTCCTATCAGTCCTACCTACCCAATGTCCAGTTTCCCTTTCCCATCCATAAACTGTTTATATGGTAAACTCCAAATAGTTGAGTCACTTGTAACAAAGTTCACTCCAGCTTAAGGTTCCAATCCCTACTTAATTTAATGCCCACCCCTCCTCTTCCCAAGTGCTGGGGGGTGCCTCCTCACCCCTCCTTTGGGTCCCTCTCTCTGGGTATTGGGCAAGGTGGGGAGGAGGAAGGGAACCAGTGTGTCTTCCCCAGGACTGCCACAGCCCTTTCTTGCTGTCCTTGCTTCTCTGGCTATGACCACATGACAATCAGTGCCTCTCTGCGTGGAGCCCTCCAAAAGCCAGCCCACACCTTTGTAAAGAATCTCTTCGTTCACGCAGTCTGAGTATACCCCATCTTTCTCGCTGAGACTCTTGGCTCCTATGCCCCAGTCTCCTGAGTGACTTTTCTAGAGCACCCGTCACCTGGCTTGGTTGACAGCTAACAACAGCAGGGATGTTTTCAAGGTCACTGGGCCCAGTGTTCGGCCTGTGGAATCAGCATGGAGGGTGGTAGAGGGCTGGGGTAATAAACTCAGAGAAGGTGTCTGACCCCAATTGTTTTCGGATTTCTGTCGAAAGTAGGGTATTTTACCTGCTATGTATCTTCAGATTTATGTCCTGGAGCCAAATTCCAAATCAGCAGCCACATGAAAAGTCCCACCTCATTGTGGGATTAAACTGTTAGACCAGCCTTTGTGACCAATGCAACTGCAAAATGCGGAGGAGGAAATTCAAAGCTTATTGCATGGGTCACCACGCAGCCTGTGCTAATGCGTGTATGTGTGCGTGCGTGTGTGTGTTTATGCCTGTGTTGAGTTGTCACATCTGTGTTCTAGGGAGAGGGCTGGGGGGAAGGGCAGTCCCCCCAGACACCAAGTAGATACCTGGAGACAGAAGGGCTTCGGGTGGGTGGCCACCCTGGAGAAAGCAGAGGGAAGAGGGTCTGCCAGGAGGTCAGACTATTGGAAGGAGATGGGCTTGGAGGTGGCAGGAGGAGATGAGGAGTCTGGAGAGGACCCGGTGTATGTGTGCTTCATGACCCTATTAAGGTCTCTATTCTTAATTTACCACTAAATCCCCAGCTGCCAGCTCTGGGGACCCCTTTCTGCTCCCCTCATTCCCCACTCTTCCTCCTTTTCCCCAGCTCCCATCCCTCCACACTCCCCATTTTCCTCCTCTTTTTGGCTCCCTGTAACAAGGGGAAGCAAACGGGCCACTTCAGAGCATCAGAGCATCAGACCTATTCATTCTTGAGCACTGGCTTTCCTCCCTCCATGGCCTGTGCTTGGCCCACTGTAGGTCCCCAGTTTGCGGACGCTGCCCTGCTGCCCCCTGGTGGCCAAAGTGGCTGCAGACGCAGGCCCAGGGGCTGAGGTCCAGACCTTCCCCTGCGGAATGATGAGAGGAAAAGGATTCTGCTGGCAGCCAAGTTGTCGGAGAGTGCGAGGCGAGGGTGGGACTGAGAATTGAAACAGGGAACAGAGTTTGCAAAACATGCACTGACTTATTAAACAGGTAATAGTGCTTGATCAAGCCATGCTGTCCATCTAAGACTATCTAAGTGCACACGTAATGTACTTAGACTCGCAGATTCCAAAAGAAGACTACTAGACAAGAGGATCTAATAGTAACACTCCTGGAGGACTCCTGTGTTCTCAACATAGGAGTTACAGCAACTCCCTGTTCCTCAAATTCTGACCAATCTCTGACAAAGACCATCCTTTGACTAACTCCAGCCCCCCCGATTCTATAGGCACCCTTCTTTGACTCCCCACTTTGGAGACACCCCAGGGATCCCCCAGTGTGAAAAGTCTTTGCTCCATCAAATAAGAAGCCCAGATTTGTTGGCTGCAGGTGTGTTCGTGGTAGAGCTGCCCACACTGACAAGAGATTCCTGGGTGAAGGAGTGAGAACAGGTGACATTTCAGCTCTCTATTCCAGCCTACCCACCCCTAGGGGCTCTCAGGGACTGCCCCATGTAGAGCCCTCCGGCCCCTAGCTGACCCATCGCAGTACACTCTGGCTCAAGGACAAAGTGCCACACTGGGTGTCTTCTTCCCTCGGAGGAAGCACACCATGTCCAGATGTTGGCTTTGTTAAGGCAAGACTGAGGGGCAAACCCCGATGCTCCATCCTCTGGGCATTGCCCCCGCCAGCCTCCCCAGTCTGAGGTTTCAAAGATGCTCCCTTGACCCTCTCTGGTTCTTCCGGGAGCAGGGGTAGGGGTGTCCCTGAGGACCGTGCCATGATGTCCTCTGGCCATGTGTGTCCCTTTGACCTCCTGCTTACCTTCAGGGTCCCAGATGGGGTTCCCCACCTTCACTGGCTGTCAGGAAGGCACCCAAGCTCTGGTTTGGAGAACACAGCTGAGTGTTTGGGAGAGGGGTGAGAGGCACTCCTAAGGGGCTTTCTCAGGCCTCTGCCCCCAGCCCTGCCCCATTCCAGTGCCTCCACCCCCACCAGAGCCCCTGACTTCTGGATACCCCTAGAAGTCCTTGCCTTCTCACAGGGTAGCCTCTAAGACCGGACTCCACCTCCTGGGAGGTGTGACCAAGCTCACACCTAGGGTCCTCCTAGCCCCGTCAGAAGTCAGGGTCCAGCCACTGCAAAAGTGTATGTAATTTGGATCCCACCAGCACATCAGTGCGTAAAATGCATCCGACTCATGTGGAAGGGGGGAGTGGGAAGCACAAAGGTGAGCCAGCCCTCCAAGCCCCACCCTCACATCTTGGCTCTACACCTGCAGCCCTCACCCACAAGCTTTTCCTCCACCTGAATCCAGGTGCCTTCATTCACGACACTTAGAAAACGCAAAAACCTTGGGCTGTTTCCATTTAAATCTCGGCTCTGCCACTAATTAATCAGTGGTTAATGGGCATTTCAGTTTCCTCACCATAAAATTTGCATTTTGTTGGAACTGTCTCTTTCTACTAGGGTGAAAGCTCCCAGAGGACAGGGGTCTTTGTCTATGTTAGTCACTAATTTATCCCCACTGCCCAGAACAGTTGCCTGGCACCTGGTAGGTACACAACAATTACTTGAATGAATGAATGAATACCGAGCGATTCATAGTGAGGAAAAATGAGAAAACCTCTATAAACTCTATAAAAATATCTATAAAATTATTATTATTAAAAAAATTAAAAAACTCTATAAAAATATCTAGTACCAGTAAATACTATTAGACATTAATGCCTTTCCTTTGCAAAACAGGTCAAATTAATTATTTCATGTAAGTTTCACAATGGCTCTTTGAGGCAAAAACATTATCGATTCATTCTTCCACTTGTTCAACAAATATTTACACAGAGCCTACTCCTATATTCCAAGTATTATTGTAGATAGTTGGAAACCATTAGTGATTAAAAGAACAAAGAGGCTTCTCTTGTGGAGTTCACGTTCTGGGGGGGATGAGAGAGACAAAAAGCACCAGTCTTAATTAAATGTAAATTCCATGGTATGTTAGAAGGTGAACAGTGGAGCAGAAAGAGAGATTGGGAGGGTGGGCAGTTAGAGGGTAAGGGGTGAGGGTGGGATTTTAAAGAGAATGGTCAGGTGAAGCCTCAGGCGGTGCCCAAAAGAGGGCATTTGAGCAGACTTGAAGGAGGAGTGGGAGTTAACCAAGGGGCTCCCACTGCCTGGGTAAGGAGGCAGTGACTGGGGTGCAGGCAGGAGGAGTGGAGGCCAGAGATGGGGGGAATCTCGTAGGACATGGAATGAGGCAGAAAATCACGACAATCCAGCTTGCATTTTAGAAGGATCTGGCTAGGGGCACCAGGGTGGCTCAATCAGTTAAGCAGCCGACTCTTGATTTTGGCTCAGGTCATGATCTCAGGGTTGTGGGACGGAGCCCCATGTTGGGCTCCAACACTCAACATGGAACCTGCTTGAGATTCTCCCTGTCCCTCTGCCCCATCCCCGCTCCCACTTGCTCCCTCTTTCTCTCTCTAAACAAATTTTAAAAAAGAAGGGCGCCTGGGTGGCTCAGTGGGTTGGAGCCTCTGCCTTTGGCTCAGGTCATGATCTCAGGGTCCTGGGATCAAGCCCCATATCGGGCTCTCTGCTCAGCCGGGAGCCTGCTTTCTCTCCCTCTCTCTGCCTACTTGTGATCTCTGTCTGTCAAATAAATAAATAAAAATATTTTAAAAAATAAAAGAAGAAGAAGAAGGATCTGGCTGCCGTGTTGTGCATAAACCAGAGTGGGGTAAGAATCAAGCAGCAAAAGCAGGAAGGAGCTAATACAGGAAGCCAGGAGAGAGATCTGGGATTAGGACCAGGTGGTAGCAATGGAGGTGGTGAGAAATGGACCAATGCCAGATGTATTTGGAAGGAACAACCAGTAGTATTCCTGATAGTTTTTCCTTCAAGGTTTGGCCGCCAGTGAAACTGCAGTCCAGAGGAGGTCTGGTGGGCTGGGACACACTCACAGGTCCCTGAGTGGGTAGAACATGGCGCTCGGGATAGCAGGAAGGTCCCCAGGTGTGGGGCAGTGTCTGGGGGAGGAACAGGCAGGATGGGAGGAAGGGTTCTTCTGTTGCAGGAGGTCACAGACCAGCCCAGGGCACCGGAGCATTGATTTGATCAATGGCTTTTTCCTCTTCCTGTGAATTCCCCTATGATGGCCTTTTAATTGGGTCCCTTTGTTCCAAGACGATAAGCTGAGCAGATGCCAGAGTATTTGCCCATTATTAAATAAATTAGAAAATGGCCCCATGTTTGGGGTTCTGGAAAATTCAGAGCAGCTGCGTGGCTCCTCTGCAAAGTAATCACAGGCTTCTGGTTCAGGGCAGAGCCCACGCCAGGCATCTTGTCTTTGTCCTTGTCCCTGCCTGGCTTACCTGCTAAGGGTCTCCTCCTCAGGAAGCCTTGCCGATCACCGTCCCTGCCCCTGGCCTCACCTCCCTGGGCAGAGAACTCTCACAGGTAGGATGAAAAATCCCTCAACCAAGAGCCTACCTCCAACAGAGGACATGGTCCAAGTAGCGGTTTTTAGGGAAGAAGGACCCCCAAAAAGCATTTATATCACAAAAGTAAGTAAAAAACACTTTTCCATTTCCCCCAATTCCTCCCCACAGAGCAGCTGGACTCCGAAGAAGGGGTGAGGGGTGGTGCAGGCAGGGAGGGGAGGAGAGAAGTTAAGTGTCAAATTCATATCATGTGTGAGGAAAGGAGAGCCCTCTTGCACTGTTGGTGCAGCCACTCTGGAAGACAGTATGGAGGTTCCTCAAAAAGTTAAAAATAGCACTACCCTACGATCCAGCCATCACACTGCTGGATATTTACCCAAAGAATACAACACTAATTCAAAGGGATACGTGCATCCTGATGTTTACAGCAGCATTATTATCTACAATAGCCAAATTATGGAAAGAGCCCCAATGTCCATCCGCTGATGAGTGGATAAAGATGTAGTATATACATCCAATGGAATATTACTCAACCATAAAAAGAAATGAAATCTTGCCATTTGCAACAACATGGATGGAGCTAGAGAGTATCATGCTAAATAAGTCAGTCCGAGAAAGATAAATGGCATAAGATTTCACTCATCTGTAGAATTTAAGAAGCAAAACAAATGAGCAAAGGGGATAAAAAAGAAAGAGAAACCAAAGAAACAGACTATTAACTATAGAGAACAAACTGATGGTTCCCAGACGAGGGGGAACAGGTGAAACAGGTGATGGGGATTAAGGAGGGCACTTGTCACGATGAGCACCAGGTGTGGAAGTGTTGAATCTGTACAACTGAAACTCATAGTACACTATTTGTAACTAACTGGAATTTGAATAAAAATTTCAAAAAACTAAGTGTACAATTCGCCATTTAAAAAATTCATGTCACGGGAATGAGATGGAAACATACGCTTGCCTGGAGAAAAAGAAAACCATTTCCTGCCGGTAACTCATTCAGACTATTAAAAACAAACAAAAATGAACAAATAAAAAAAACCACTGGTTCCTTCCATGTTGGACATTGTCCACTGATTTGCCATGTGAAAGATAAAGATACAGTTTTCTTCCCTCATCCTCCCACTGCAATTTCTGGGTAAAACAATATTTAGTGCTTAACATTTTTATGACCTTGCAAGTATTGTTTGCAGTAACATAGCATTCTATGATTACATTTTCTTTCTTGCAGAACTTTTTTTTGTTTTTCCTAGAATTAATAATTGTCTCACTGTATACCCTTAAGAGGGACCTATCCTAAGGACAAAGACAATTACAAGGCAACCTTAAACAGTATTTGTAATCATATCATAAGTGGCCATTGAGCACTAGAAATATGATCCATCTGAATTGAGTTGTGCTGCAGGTATAAAATACACAATGGGTTTCAAAGACTTGGGTCCAAAAAAAAAAGGATGGTAAAAGACTAATTTTTTATAGTGGTTGCATATTGAAATGGTAATATTTGGGATATAATGACAAATAAAATATACTACTAAAATTAATTTCATTTCTGATTACTTTTCTAATGCGGCTCCTTGCATATTTGAAATTTTACCTATAGCTTGCATTGTATTTCTGTCTAAATCTAGGCAGTGATTGTCAATGGCTGCCGACGGATGGAGCGGTCTCCTAGGACCTGCACGCACTGGCCAATAGAACATCACAAAAAAGAGAACTAGATGTGGTGCAAAAAGAAGTACACACCACTACCCGTGAATTTTTTTTAAGATTTTTATTTATTTATTTGTGTGTATGCGCACGCGAGAATGAGAGAGAGAGAGAGAGAGAGAGAGCAAGTGGGGAAAGGGGCAGAGGGAGAAAGAGACCCCTCGCTGAGCAGGGAGCCCGATGCGGGGCTTGATCCCAAGACCCTGGGATCATGACCCAAGGCATTCTGCAATCACGACCCGAACCATAGGCATACACTTAATGACTGAGCCAAGATTCTGCATTTCTTTTTTTTTTTTTAAGATTTTATTTATTTTTTTGTCAGAGAGAGAGTGCACAAGGAGGCAGAGAGGCAGGCAGAGGCAGAGAGAGAAGCAGGCTCCCCGCCGAGCCAGGAGCCTGATGCGGGTCTCGACCCCAGGACCCTAGGATCATGACCTGAGCTGAAGGCAGCAGCTTAACCCACTGGAGCCACTCAGACGTCCCCTACCTGTGAATTTTTGACAAAAAAAAATGGAACCTGAGTCAGATCAGATGTCTGGATTTAACTACCACTTTTCAGGAGATGCAGGGTACATATGAATGTGTTAAATGACAATGTGGGCAATTGGCTAGATTCACAATCTGAACACTTTTACAGGATAAATGACCCAGTTTCCTCAGAAATACATGGAGGAAAATGGCGGAGGAGTAGACACAGACATGGAAGTCAAAGCCAGTGTCCCATCTCTCCTCACGGCTACAAATTAGAAGGCCCCAACTTCCTAAATGTTCAGAAACCATTTATCCTGAAGGGAAATGGGGAGGAAATCTGAAAGAGCGCAAAGGCTGGACAACATTTGGGTTTTCTCCCCTGTTATAAGCTGCACTGTGTTTCCCCCTCAAATTCATATGGGAAAGTCCTCACACCCTGTACCTCAGAATGTGACGATGGGAAGACATGGAGAAAACAGCCATCTACAGGCCGAGGAAAGCCAAGATCTATCTCTCACAGCCCCCAGAAGGAACTGATCCTGCCATCACTGTGATTTTGGACTTGGCCTCTAAAACTGTGAGGGGAAAAAAAAAATTTCTGTTGTTTAAGCCCCCAGGCTGGAGTCCTTGTTAGGGCAGCCCCAGCAGACGAATCCATCCCACTGTCAGTGGGGCGGGCGCTCATGAGAATCTTCCCGTCTGTTATGGGGTGGGGGGTGGGTGGGAGGGAGCTGGTTTTCTTTGCCCATATCTCCCTAGAGGGGAACACCTGGTGGAAACTATTTTCCAGGGCCTGAGTTTCACCTTTCTGTGTTAACAAGTTGTCACCATGGTGAGAGCCCTGGCCCGAAGCACTCTATTCAGCCCAAATTCTCCTCTTCACCCCCCACTTCAACCAGGGCTTCATGGACTTCTGTTTTCACCCCCAAAATGTTGATGATCTTTGTAGCAAAGAACATCACCTCTTCTACAGTTGCGTGACTCAGCTGATTTTCCTACTCTTTATTGTCATTTCCAAATACCGTGCGGCGACCTTAATGGCCTATAATTGCTCTGTGGCTGTCTGTAATCCATCATTGTTATAAGGCCAGCCCATCTTATCAGGTGTATACGTGTGTGTGTGTGTGTGTGTGTGAGGTATGGGATTTGCTGGAGCCACTGCACATAGGGCATATGCTTAGGCCAACCTTCTGTAATGGAAATGGCACCAACCATTATCTAGATGATAGATACCTTCCTGGTCCTCCAAACAGCTTGCACCCAGCGCCTGTGTCAATGAGATCATTTTCGCTGCGGTGGGCACTGATATCCAGGACCCAGTCTTCCCTGCTTTCGTTCAATCTGCTCAAGGCAAATCAAAACCCTTTGGCACCTACTGCTCTCACACCAGTGCCCCTTCTCTCTTCTTTGGGTGAGCGACATTTGTGGGTCTTACACACTCTTCTCCAGGGTCTATGAATTAGGGTCTACAAACTGGTGTAGTTTCTATTCCAATGTGGGCCTACGCTGAAGCCCCTCTGTAAAGCCCAAGGAGAAAAATGGAAAATCCTGGTTAAATCCAGGAAAGGAGTAATAATGTAAGGGGATCTAAATTTTTATTTCATTGGTATTTTCTCATGGTGGGCTTTTGTTCCTAACTAAGTTCATTCTACATATGGAGAAATGTTTGGTCTTTTCTTAAAACAGACTCTTCATCACTTCCGTCATGGGTAATCTTGGCTTGTTCTTTGCGTTCTCATCTGTACACCGTGTAGGCAGGTTTGACTAAGTGTAGCTGCTTATACATTAGACACTTTTCCCTTCTCTTTGGCACCCCTTTGTCTCCTGCTCTTTCCCCTATTCTGCACATATACTATGAGTCCAGAGTGACCTGGAGAAAAGTTGAACACTGCAACTGGCTTACCTAAACCCAGAAGTGCCAAATATTCTGGAAGGTTTCTCTTTCTTGTCAGTTCTGTTACTGGAAGAGGCAGCAGGATTCCAAAGAAATGCTTCTCTTTCAACCTGTGTAAACAGCTCAGAGTGGACCCAAACCGTCTTGATCTTGGTTTATTATTCCTAGTCACCCTCGCTTTATTATTCCGGCCTTTCTTGTCTGCTTGTAAGGGTGGCCACATCTAGGAGCTTCTGCCAGCCATATCTTCAGGAGGCCACAGGTGGAGGTTATTTCCACATAAAACCATGCTCCCTGGTGAGTAAGGACCTTTGGGACCCTCCTCCACAAAAGAGAAGGAAGTCAGGGCTTTTTCCTTTGAGATGTGAATCACATCCCCTTATTCTCAAACTTTGGAGACAAAAAATAAACTGTAAAGAACAATTATGTTGTTTCTTATCTGATAATTTTCTTTTTTTAAAGGCTTATTTGGGGGCGCCTGGGTGGCTCAGTTGTTAAGCATCTGCCCTCGGCTCAGGTCATGATCCCAGTATCCTGGGATCGACCCCGGCATTGGGCTCCTTGCTCAGCGGGAAGCCTGCTTCTCCCTCTCCCACTCCCTCTGCTTGTATTCCTTCTCTCGCTGTGTCTCGCTCTGTCAAGTAAATAAACAAAATCTTAAAAAAAAAAAAAGACTTATTTGAGAGAGAGAGAATGCATGCGTGCAGGGGAGAGGGGCAGAGGTGGAACACCTGGGTGCCTCATTCACTTAAGCATCTGCCTTTGGCTCGGGTCATGATCTCTGGGTCCTGGAATCCAGCTCCACATCAGGCTCCCTGCTCAGTGAGGAGTCTGCTTCTCCCTCTCCCTCTGCCGCTCCTCCTGGCTCATGCTCTCTCTCTCTTGCTCTCACTCTGTCTCTCCATCTCAAATAAACAAAATTCGTAAAAAATTTTTTCAAATATTTTAAGGAAAAGGGCAGAGGGAGGGGCGCCTGGGCGGCTCAGTGGGTTAGGCCTCCGCCTTCGGCTCAGGTCATGATCCCAGAGTCCTGGGATCAAGCCCCACGTCGGGCTCTCTGCTCAGCAGGGAGCCTGCTTCCCCCTCTCTCTCTGCCTGCCTCTCTGCCTACTTGTGATCTCTCTCTATTAAATAAATAAAAATCTTAAAAAAAAAAAAAAAAGAGGAGGCAGAGGGAGAGAATCTTCAAGCAGCCTCCCGCTGAGCCCAGAGCCCAGCACAGGGCTCCATCTCACGACCCATGAGATCATGAACTGAGCAGAAAACAAGAGTTGGGCCCTTAACCCAACTGAGCCACCCAGGCACCTCAATTTCTTATCTGATGATTTTCACTCTAGGACAGCAATACTCTGTTAGTATTTTTCTGATCTGCAAATTGCCAGAAAACAAAATGAGCATCATGTATGTCAATACAATAAAACATTACATGATAAAGAGAACATGTGACAACGCCACCATTTTGACACCATTAATGCCCCAAACAGCACTAATCCAGGGTGATTAAAGGAGTAGTTACATATCCAAGAACTCAGAGGGGAGGGTGGTTGGTGGTATGAAAGTTGCACAACATTATCTAAAATGGCATCAATTGGGGCGCCTGGGTGGCTCAGTGGGTTAAAGCCTCTGCTTTCGGCTCAGGTCATGATCCCAGGATCCTGGGATCGAGCCCCACATCGGGCTCTCTGCTCCGCGGAGAGCCTGCTTCCTCCTCTCTCTCCCTGCCTGCCTCTCTTGCCTACTTGTAATCTCTGTCTGTCAAATAAATAAATAAAATCTTAAAAAAAAATAAAATGGCATCAAACATTCTAAAAAAAATTTAGCTCTTGCAGCGAGTTTTGTCATTTAAAACTGCTGAACGTAAATTTGGGTAAACGGACGCCTGGCTGGCTCAGCTGGCAGAGCATGGACTCTTGATTAGGGTTGTAAATTTGAGCCCCATGCTGGGTGTAGAGATTACTTAAATAACACTTAAAAATAATTGTAGGGGCACTTGGGCGGCTCAGTCAGTTAAGCGTCTGCCTTCAGCTCAGGCTATGATCCCAGGGTTCTGGGACCAAGGCCCGGGTCAGGCTCCCTGCACAGCAGGGAGTCTGCTTCTCCCTCTGCCTCTCCCCCTGTTCATGCTCTCTCTCTCTCTTTTTCTCTCTCAAATAAATTAAAAAAAATATTTTTAAAAAATCATATAAATAATTCATCTGCTTCTTAATTTTACAATGAGGTTCAGCATGGAAAAATCAGTTAAACACCGACAATAACAAACTGTCAGTCTACAAGTTTAGGTATGTGGGTCTACCTAACTGTCTCACTGATAAAACCACAGTCATCGGGGCGCCTGGGTGGCTCAGTGGGTTAAAGCCTCTGCCCTCGGCTCAGGTCATGATCTCAGGGTCCTGGGATCGAGCCCCGCATCGGGCTCTCTGCTCAGCAGGGAGCCTGCTTCCTCCTCTCTCTCTGCCTGCCTCTCTGCCTACTTGTGATCTCTGTCAAATAGATAAAAACCCACAGTCATCATTAGGACAAAAGTGGTTTCCTATACTTCCTTCATTTCCTCAGTACTTGCTTCTCCCTTTCTTAATTTATATGGCAAGAAATATCAAACTGAATATCAATTTGAAATATCAAGAAATATCAGTTGAATTGGAATGTCTTGTTCTATTAAATAAAGCACTCCAGTAGTTAAAGAGAGGATTTGATTATTTACTCCAGGTTAGGCACAGTGCTAAGAGTTTTACTTACATTGCTTCAAACCACACAGGAGGACAGAATTATTATCCCCCTTTTTATGAGGGACTGGCTCTCTGAGAGGTGAAGGTGAGGGTTTTGTTCTGCCTTTTCTGTTGTTCCTGTTAGCAGGACCCCCGGCTCCAGTTCCTTTCCTTAGAGATTGGGTGACCTTGGACAAAACCATGGGTCTCTCCCTTTCTTCCTCTGAAAAAATGGGAGTAATCATGTGTTCTATATAAGGCCTAAGAAGATTAATGTGTGCCTTTATGCAAACTAATTAGAAAATGGTAAATCCCTAGGACACCTGGGTGGCTGAGTTGTTTAAGGGTCTGCCTTCGGCTCAGGTCCTGATCCCAGGGTCCCGGGATCGAGTCCCACCATGATTTATCTAACCAGTTCCCTGTGAATAGATATTTAGGTCATTTCCAGGCTTTGGATATCGATTTGTTGATTTCTTCAGGACCTGAAATGAATGCAAATATCAATTCTTTCTTCATGGTGACGTTTAAAATTATGGAACCAAACAATCATGTCTGGCCGTATCTCAGATTCAACAGGTCTGATTTAAGAGGGACAGGAATCTGTTGGCACCAAGTGAAAGATTTGCCTCCTGATCTCAAGGTTCAACTCTCATGCTATTTGACTCCTGGCTCTATGTGTTGATTTTGTCACCCCTGTGTCCCCCCAGCAGCATCAGTGTTATGGAGCTCAGTGAGGCTGTAGGGGCAGTTGAGCCGTAGATCTCTCTGGAATGTCACTTCTTTTGTCAAAGGTATTATATTCCTTTTATTTATTATTAATATTATTATTACATTATTACTTTTTTAAGATTTAATTTTTAAGTAACGTCCACACCCAGCATGGGGTTCAAACTTACAACCCTAAGACCGAAAGGGCAACTCTTTTCCTTTCAGAGCATGTTAACTTCTGAATCAGGAGCAACTCTGATGGGCATGAAGCTGGTGGGAAGGAGCTGAGCTGAAAGGAGAAACACCTAAGTCTCACCTCTGAAGTCCTGAGTTCCAGTTCTGAGCAATACTTCCTAGATGTGTAACCTAACACAAGTCATATAGGTAGTCCCTCTGAGCCTCAGCTCCCTCAACTGTAAAATGGGAATGATCAGAGTGGCTTCTCAGACTCCGCTTACAAATGAGGCATGATGATGAATGTAAAACATTTGGCGCAATACTGGCTCAGAGCACACACAAAATAAATAGTACCATGTTTTATTAGTAGAGCTTGGCAGGATAAATAAGACCCACTGAGAAGATAAGGAAAGGAATAACATTCCAAGAGGGGGAGCAGCATGTATAAATAGCAGAATTTACAAAGTATGAACCCTCCAAGCCAGCTGTGGGAGGGAGGCAGGGCAGGGACTGTAGCCCAATTTTGCATCACTGGGGAGACCAAGACCCAGAAAAGGGCAATGATTCACTTGCATCCACCATCGCCCTACACGGGGAGGCAGGAGAGGGATCCAGAGTCCTGAGGAAGAGCTGCCATGGCAGAAATTCCTGGGTCACTCAGACGGGCAGCTGGAATAGTATGGGGATGGGAAACGGGGTACCGCCATGGGCTGGCCATGGCTTCTGGACTGACAAAGCAAATAGGAGCAACGAATGGCTCCTGGATCTCAGGAAAGGGGTTGGGGAGTCCTGGGGCCATGACTGGGGCTGAAAGAGCAGTGCTGGCCTCAAGAGGAGGCAGCAGCCACATCAAGTCTGGGGGCTGACCAGTGTAGGGTAGTCTCGGGAGTCACTGGAAATGCCAGACCTAGTTTCTCCAGCTCCAGGTCTCACTGGACGCCTGCCAGCTGCCAGCTTTTGAGGTCATGGACCAAGGCTAAGAGGGGGAGGAGAAGGGAGAGGAAAAGGAGGAGGTAAGTTTGCTGCCAGGCGCAGCTTAATGAAAGGTCCTTAACCTCTCCTGGGGCCAGCAGGGGATGGTGTCTGGCTCTTGGGCCAGCTCTGAGCCTGCAGCCCTCACCTGCCTTCTCCCAAGCCTGTCTTCCCTTGGCCTCAGTGATACCACATTGGTCTCCTGCTCCTCTCACTGCTCCGGCTGCTCCTCCTCAGTCTCATCCCTGGGTGTCTCCTCTGCCCTCCTTTAACTGATGGCTCTATCCTAAACGTTCTTTTCTGTTCTTTTCTCTCCCCCTAAGCAACCTCACCCACCCTATGGCCTAGAGAACATACGTTAAGCCCCAAATCGGTGTCTCCCATCCACTGCTAACCTTGGGTGACAGGACTTGATTTTATTAAAGAGCCATCAAGTTTCTCTGCTTTGATATGGGGGCAGGGACCAAATCACGTAGCTAAGCTAATCAGAAGAGGCATTTCCAGCAACTGGAGCAGTCTCCACTGAAATCGGGCAAGGCTTTGCATACTCAGGAGGCCCTAGGGACAGTGGGTGGACCAGGCAAGAGAGGCTGAGGCCTGAGGGAAGGACGCTGGGAACAGTCAGGACCACCAAGCCTGCCCCCACTCCCCCAACTCCGACATGGATTTCCCTCCTCTGCCCACCTTGGAGAACCAGGGCTCAGCCTATTGGGAGTAAATGGGACTCCTCTCACCCTGCCCTCAGTACCCAGTATTCCTCACAGCTCTGCAGCTTCTCATTGAAGATGCCTGGGACTCTACCCAGGGACTTTCTCTGGTTGTTTGGAGCACACTTGGCCACAAGTGCCAGACAGTTTGGGGACCAGTCATTAACTAATGACAGCCAGAATTGGTAGGTAAATTTGCTCCAGATTCCCTCCCTCAGGTGGGACCTCTCTGAGGCCTGTTCTGTGCTGGCTCCTAGTGGTTCCCAATGAGATTGACCCCCAGTGATGATCTGCTCACTGACCACCCTGAATTCGTTTCCTTCTCTTTGTCACATTTCCCCAGACCCTACTCACGCTTCCCAGAATCACCTCAGAAATTAAGTACTTGCACTTAAATCCTTAACTCAGGATCAGTTCCAGGGGAACCCAAACCAAGATACCCCCCAGTCTCCCTCATATTCATATCCAATCTGCCTAGGTCCTGCTGATTCTACCTCCTAAAAGCCCCACAACTTACCATCTTCTTTTTCTTCTTCTTTTAAGATTTTGTTTATTTGAGAGAAAGAGAGTGAGAGAGAGCAGGAAAGGGGAGAGGGTCAGAGGTAGAAGCCAAATGCCATCTGAGCAGGGAACCCGATGTGGGACTCGATCCTGGGACTCCAGGATCATGACCTGAGCCAAAGGCAGTCATTTAACCCACTGAGCCACCCAGGCGCCCCAACCCATCTTCTAATCAGCTCCTCACTTATCTTCCCTCCTCCATCGCCACTGCCTGGACGACTGGTCCAGCTTTCCCACTGGTCCCCTGCCTCCTCTTCTGCCCGGTACAGCAGCCGGGACAAGCAATCATTCTAAGACAGCTCTCTGATTATATCCCTTCCCTGCTTAAGCCCTTCCATGGCTCCCATCGCCCTCAGGATAAACCAAGATTCCCAGCCTGGCATTTGAGTCCCTGCAAGACTTGGTCCCCACCCCTTCTTCAGCCTTGTCCTGTCTACTCCTCCTCGCTACAGTAGGACTGAGATTCACAAGGTCCCCAGAATTCACAATATTCTCATCCCCATCTGCATGCAGCCACCTCCCCGGATTTTACCCAGACAATTCAACTTGTTCTCGAACACTCAGCCTAGGACACAATTGCACTCTACCACACCCCCTGTGCCCCTGCCCCAGGCTGGGTCAGGGACCCCTTGGGATTCTATGCCTCAGTGCAAGTCTCCGTGTCCCAATGCCCACCACATCCTGCTTTATCCTCTCGCCACACTGCACACTTCTCGAAGGCACTAGCCACAAATAATTCATCTTTGGATCCATGGGCCTGCACATGCCTGGGAACATAGCAAGGGTCAGAGAATAAATACATGATAAGGATGGCTCTAAATCCTCAAAAAAAAATCTATATTCATTCCCTCATTTAGATAGTTACAAAGCCCTGTGCCAAGTGTGGGGGAACATGGGGCTGGTGAACACCAGACATGGTTCTGCCTTAAGAGACTTCTCTGCCAGGAGAGAGAGACGTGGAGAGAGACAACATTAGGCAGAGATGATTGGGTATATCAGAGGCCAACCCTGGGGCCTGGCAGCCAAGAGGAGTGCTGAGCCCTGTCTGGTGGGGAGGAGGGCAAAGAAAGCTACTGACAAGAGGTGCCTCCTCTCCATGGGGCCCTGCTCACCCTCGGTCTTGGCAGGGCGTACAGGGAGTCAGGAAAGAAATAGAGGCCATCGGTGTGTCCCTTAAAATTCCACCTCCTCCTTCCCCTCCAAGGTGACCTCTACTCTGTTGGTCATTCCTACTCATATCTTCATGCACTTTTACATGACTTTGACATTATCTCGCACGTTTTTAAACTTGGTGTTCACGCTGTCATTCCATGTGCTCCCTCCTGTGTATGTTTCTCGGTCATGTTATGCTTGTGAGACATAGCTTTGTTGCTATGTGTTGCTTTGTTTCCCTAAGTTTCTCTGCTGTAGAGAACTCCATTATACGACTCTACGGCCATCCCTTATTATCAGGACATAGTCCATTCCTAACAGCAAATTCGTGAATAGTGAAAGGTCATAGCACAGAATTTTAGCTGGGAAAAACAATAGGTTTCCAGCTCACCTAAAAACTTCAACTGATTTCCCCCCAATAGCACTAAAATTCTTTAAAGGTATTAATAATCAGCAAAGACTTTGGCCCAGTATAAAGCCTATCCACTACAGTATCTACTAGCCCCACAAGGCTATTTAAATTTAAATGTAAATTAATTGAAAGATACAAATTCAGGTCCTCTGTTGCACTAGA
This sequence comes from Mellivora capensis, assembly GCA_004024625.1. NCBI lineage: Eukaryota > Metazoa > Chordata > Mammalia > Carnivora > Mustelidae > Mellivora > Mellivora capensis. The sequence continues at coordinate 69,914 of PISX010001016.1, read as the reverse complement.
CACATCTCAAGAGCTCAATAGCCACATGGGACTAGAGGTTACCCAGTGAATGGCAGATACGGGACGTTTCCCTCATTGAGGAAAGTTCTAAAACATTTAAAACACTGATTACTCCATTATCTAACACTGAATGAGCTTTTTTTCCTGTTTTCTCATGCATAGAACAGTTCCTGTGTGTGAAGAAGGAGGACGTGGGCCTGGCCGGGCCTCTCAATGAGTTTTATGACTTCCACATTTTCTTCCAACGTATGGGCCTCTCTAAGCCTCTTGGGGTTGCCTGCTTTCTTCTCAGGCTCTCCAACTTCCTTAGAAGACATTTTCACTTAATGAAAGGAAGATGGTGACAATTATGGATCAAATGAGTTTAAGGGACATTAGCATAGGGCATTATCCTGTCCTCTTGAGAGAACAGCTGAGTTTAGGACTACCACCCCCTCCACACCTGCTTACCCAGACTCACGCTGGTGAGCATATGGAGCTCCATTATGTCAGGTTTTCTACAAGTAAAATTTTTGCGAGCCATTATAACAAACGCCGGGAGAGTGAGAGTTCAGACAGCAAGGGATACCTGAATAAAAATGTATCTTTCCATTCTCCTGTTAATGGGCATTTAGATTGCTTCCAGTGTTTTGCTTTAGACACAATGCTGTGATGTACATTGGAAGCATCCACGGGTTTCTCCTGCTTATGCATGTTGAGTGGCACGGCTCAGTCTTAGACTCCATGCACCTGCAACTTGTAGATATTGACAAATTGTCCTTGAACTTGGTTGTGTGCATTCTAGTCTTACCAGCAGTGCGTCCAAGTTCCTGTCTCCATGCTCTCAGCAAAGTTAATATTCTCAAGCTCTTCAATTTTTTGCTAATTTGATGTGTGTGAAATGGCATTTCACCACAGTTTTAATTGAAAATTCCCTGGGTGATAATGAGGTTGAACATATTTTCCTATGTGCATTGACCGTACTTGCTTCCTCTTCCTTAAAACACCTGTTTGTGTGTTTTGCTTAGTTTTCTATTAGGCGGTTTGGCTTTTACTGATTGATACTTAGGCGTTATTCATATGTGCTGAATCATAACCTTTGTCTGTCACATGTATTGCAATTATCTTCTCTCAGCCTGTGATCTGTCTTTTCACTCGTGTGTGTGTGTGGGTGGGTGTGGTGTGTCTGTGTGTGTGTGTGTGTGTATGCGTATGTCTGTGATTAACTGAACTTTAAAAATTTTATTTGACTTGAGTTCACCAATTTTTTCCTGCATAATCTTTTTCTCTTTTGTTGTTTTTCTTTAAGAAATCCTTCCCTAGTCCTGGCTCACAGCAAGAATTCAGTAAAAGTTTGCTGAATACAAGCTACAAAGGGAGCTGAAAGGAGGGGCTGGCTTCTGAGTGTCACAGCTATTGGGGTGAGGTGACGGGGCTGATGCATCACAGAGATGAGGACATGAGGGAGAGTACCATAGAGAAGAGGATGCTTTGGTCATCAAAGGACATCAAAGATGTCCAAGGAACAATGGGTCTGGGATGCGGGAGATAGGCTGGGCTGGAGGTGGGGACTGGGTGTCTGGCACACAGGTAATTGAAGAAGCCTTCCCCAAGGGACAATGTGCAGAGTGAGCAGAGAAGAGGCAGGGACAGAGCCCTGGGAGGATCTGGGAAGCAGGAGGAGAACCAGGAGGGGTATTGTGGGGGCCACCCTGGGAGTTCTTGACCAGTGTCCATGGAGTGACACTCCTTTTGAGACACGGATTCCTAGGTTCTTGGAGGAGCTGTCTTGGGCGTGCTGTAGGGACTGAAGTTAATGGGAAAGGACTGCAGTGGCAGTGAAGGGAAGAGAGAGGGCAGTACCTGGAGAGCCTGGCCCCAAAGCAGGGCTGGGGAAGATGCTGGAGCAGGTTCAGACTGTCAGGAAAGGAGACCAGGAGAGAGTGGGCTGCCTGAGGGTATGGGGGACCCGACTGCAGAAACAGAAGAACAGCTCTGGGCACTGGCTGGGGCCGACTGCAGAAACAGAAGAACAGCTCTGGGCACTGGCTGGGGCCTTCACTGTGGATGACAGAAGAGCCACTTCTTGGATAGAAGGTTGTTGAGTTGAAAGGCTGGGGGCAGAAACCTGAGTGAGCCCCCTCTAGAAAGCCTGACCTCAGTCCTAGTGTCTGTCTGAAGCAAGAAAGGGCCAGTGAACATTTGTGAGTGAATTTTCTTGGTGAGTCCAGTAGAGGGTGGGGTCAGCAGCTGGGATGGGGATATCCGTGAGTTAGGGTTTGTGGGGGGGGGGGTGATTTGGAAGGGCCACTGTGAAGGCAGAGGAGAGAGCCTCCCTAGCTGAGGGTTTCTAGGGGCCCAAGTCCCTTGAGTCACAGGCAAACACCTTCACCCTGCAAAGGGATGAACCAGACAAGGCTTTGCCTCAAGATCTATCCAGTCAGAGAGAGCCCCCGACACTAGACATCCTTGGGTCTGTCCTCAGAGCTCTATCCCCCACTCCCTACCGGAGCCTGCCACCATCATCACTTTCCAGACTATGGAAAGCCAGCCTGCAGCCTATGGAAAGCCAACTATAGCGAGCGTCCTAGCTGGGCTCCTGCTGCCACCTTCCCCCTCCCACCCATTCCTAATTCTCCATCCAGCACCTGGAGAAATCTATGAAAGTGAAATTGGATTATGTCACTCTGCTGCTCTAAACACTTCTGTGACTCCCACGGCCCTTCAGACAAAGGCCAAATTCCTGACCATTGCCACAAGACCTGTCTGGGATAGCCACTGCTGCTCTTGCAACCCATCTCCCACCATGCCTCCCAGCTTGTGGGGCACCCCCAAGTCTGGCTGCGCTTCATTTCCTGGAACCAGAGAAGCCCTTTCCTGCCTCGAGCCCTCTGTGTGGTTTAGATTCTCTTCCCCTGTCAACTGGCTGAGGTCAGCCACTCACTTTGGTCTCAGCTTAAATGGTACTTCCTCTGGGACGTCTTCCCAAATTTCTTGATTTAAACTGGATGTCTCCCCTGCCCCCCATTATAATCTCTCATAGAGCCCTTCACTTTTTCTTTTTAGCACTCATCACAATGTGTAATTATGTATTAATCTGTGTGACTAATGTCTGTGTTCCCCACCGGCTTATACACTCTATGAAGCCAGAGCTCTCTGGACTGTCTTTGTGCATTTCCAGTGCCTACCACAGAACCTGACACATACTAGGAACTCAGTTGTTGAATAAAAGCTGCAGTGGTCACCGAGAGGAGGGTCTGGCTTATCTGAAGGCTATAGGTCGGGGAGGTTTCAGGAATGAGGGAAGTGAAGGCCAGAGTCCAGTAGGAGATCTTAGGAGATAAGAGAAAGAGGCAGGGAGTGACAGTCAGGAGGAATGTTGACATTGATTAAGCACCACCTATGTGCCAAGTGCTGTCCCGTTACACTATCCTGATACCATTCCCAGCATCACTCCAACTCCCATCTTTAGTGTGATGCCCCACCAGCTCCAGGACCCAGGGTAAAATAATCTCCCCAAACCTCAATTTCTTAATCCGTAAAGTGGATCTGTAACACCAGGCTCCTGGGATTGTTATGAGGATCAGGGAGCAGTCTCCGGTCTGGAAAGTGCCACCAACTGGGGCTGTAGGGGTACTTGGGCTCTAGAGTCAGACTGCCTGGTTTCAAATCTCAGATCTGCCATTTACCAGCTGCATAACATTGGGCAAGTCACTTCATCTGTTTGTGCTTCCGTTTCTCCACCTGTAAAATGGGGTTAAAAAAGTCCCTGGAATTGCCATGGGGATTAAATGAGGTAACGTATTAAAATACCTAACATAGTCGGTGTCTGGCACATAACAGGTACTCAAGAAATAACACTTATTATTCCTCCCTCTCTGCCACCAGCTCAGAACTGCAGAATGTCAGAGCCCCAAAGACCCGAGGAATCACCACTTCCCACTGCCCCCAGTACAAAGAGGGAAACTGAGACCAGGGAACGGTAAGGATGCCGGAACCTGGACTAGAGTCCAGGGGGGTCCCGATTCCCAGCCCAGAGCGCCGCCCCCGACGCCTGTGGCCTCTTCCAGACTCTTCTCGGTACCCCCTGCTCTCCCCAAGGGGCGGGCAACCCAGCCGGGTCCAGCCTGGGCAGGACTCCAACGTGGCTGCGCGCCAGCCCGGCCACGCCCCCGCCCCCGCCCCCGCCCTGGCGCTCGGGCTCGGGCTGCGAGGCGCGCGGGAGGCGGGAGACGCTGGGGGCGGAGCTGGGCCGCCTGCGGCAGCTTGATTTGCGGGTTCGCCTCCTAACGCCAGAGCCTGAAGCGTGCGAGTTCGCCTCTCAGCGCCGGAGCGAGCGCCGTTCCCCGCCTGGAGCCGGCTGGTGCTGCGGGGCCCAGGTAAGGGCGTGCGCGTCGGGGGAATCCAGGGGCAGGAGGCGCGGGCAAGCGAGGGTCCGGGGTATGCCTGCCGGCTCCAGCTCCAGGCTCGCAGCCCTGCCGGGGTGGGGTTCCTAGGGGTGCGTGTGTGTGTGCGTGTGTGTGAGGTGTTGACAGTGTGTAAGACATGAGTATGGAGTATGGGCAATGTGTGTGCCGGGTTGTATGCATTAGTGTGTGTGTGTGGCGTGTGACCAGTGGATCGTGGGTTGTGACCACACGCAGGAAGTGTGTGCAGTACCTCCCAAAGCTCTGGGTGACTGTGCGGGAGGAGCCCCGAGGTTCCGTGTGTACCCCCGGGGGTGTGCACACTGTGGCAGGCGCCACGGCACAGTGGTGCGTGCATGCTAGTTGTGCGGGTTTTGAGATGTGTATTCCGTGTGTGGCACATGTGCGGCCCTGTATGGTGTGCTGAGCCGGGTGGTGGAAGTTGAAAAGCATTTGTGTAACCGTTACCGCGGGCAGAACATTTTCCGTGACCCCAGGGTGGTTCTTAACTTTTCCATGCAGCACCCCTAAAGGCTTGGGAGAATGAAAGCTCACCCCGGATCTGGGTGGAAGAAGTGCAAACAGTCCCACACTCACACTCACACACACACCTTCTCTGAAGTCTCCTAATCTTCAGCATTCATGGATTTTGCTTTCCTCTCTGTAAGATTTCCGCATTTGTTTTAATGTAAAATATTGTTTGGATAAGTTACCATCCCATGAGTTGACCCAAGGCTTGGCAGGGTTTGTTCTGGGGTGGGAGCCCTGTGGCACCTGTAGAGTAGGAATCCCCTGCCTGTCCTCCAGACTGGGGTGGCAGGACTTAACACATGGCGTGGCTGGTGTGTGGTTGTGCTGTGTGTGCCTGTGTGCAGCACAGGTGCATCATGGGAAGCTGGAGTTGTGGATGGTGGCGTGTTTGGGATGTGAAGGAAGGGGCCCCAGTGATGTGGGGGGTGTACCCCACAGGAGGGGACTGTAGTGGGGTCTGTTGGTTATTTCTAGTTCAGCAGCAGGGGGGCTGAGCTTCTGGGGAGCAGCCCTGACCATCAGTGAGATTCTTGCTTTTTCTCCACCGGCTGGGCAGAAAGAGGCTGCAGACCACTGGGGACTACGGGGAAGGGGGTCCCTATGGCAGGCTACCACCTGGGACTGTTGAGGTGGTTGTGTTGTCCAGGCTTGGTTAAATCCCAGCTCTGGCACTCTCTACATGTGGGACTTTGGTTAAGACCTGTTTGTGCCTTAGTTTCTTCCTTTGTAAGATGGAGACATTAATATAGTTGCCTCATAGGGTCATTGTAAGGATATAAAATGCTAGCACAGGGGCGCCTGGGTGGCTCAGTGGGTTAAAGCCTCTGCCTTTGGCTCAGGTCATGATTCCGGGGTCCTGGGATCAAGCTCCACATCGGGCTCTCTCCTCGGCAGGGAGCCTGCTTCCTCCTCTCTCTCTCTGCCTGCCTCTCTGCCTACTTGTGATCTCTGCCTATCAAATAAATAAATAAAATCTTTTTTAAAAAATGCTAGCACAAACTCCAGCCCATAAAGTCCCTTAACTGTTGGTGATAAGACTATGACGGGTGTGATGGAGCCCCTACATGAGGGGTTCCCTGCCTGCCCCAGGAACCCCAATTCCCACAAGAACGACAATTTCTCATGAGCTGGGCAGTTGGGAATCTGAGAGCCTTCCATCGAAGCACATCTAGGGAATCCATTCCTGTCCCTGGTCTCCATCACTCTGGTACTCTAAGTGACTCTGTGCTCCTGGGAAGATGCAGTCTGAAAAGGGAGGATGCCAAGTTTCTGGCAAGGCCGGAATGGAGTGTGGGAGGGAGGCTAGGGTGAAGTGCGAGGGTAGCCGTCTGACAGAGGACTCTCTCTCCTGACAAACACTAGAGGAACAGAAAAATGCTGGCACACGCGCACGCGCGTGTGTGTGTGTGTGTGTGTGTGTTTGGGGACTGGCAGGGGCAAGGGTGCCCTTTGTCTAGAGGAAAGTCAAGAAGGGCAAGACCAAGGATGTTTGGTCCCTGGCCCAAGGCAGGCCCTGGGAGCTGGAGAGAGGAGGTGAGATCAGAGTTAGAGCAGGTGGGCCTGAGCTCCAGGCTGAGGTGACCCAGGAGACCCCTCAAGCTGGGCTTTGTTTAGGGGAGGGCAATGTTTGCATTGGTGGAGCAAGAGCTCTTGTTCCTAATGACTTCATTGGGACAGTTTAGAGAAGGTGCCCAGAGGCCTCGGAGGAGGAGGGGACATAAAAGGCAGTGTTGGGAGCTGTGGAAACATATTTAGGGAGGGCACCTAAATATATCCACTGTGGTGGTGGGGTGCTGTGATGGCCTGGCAGTGAGGCTCGGGACAGGGCAGAGGCAGACCAGTGTCTCCACTGTCCCCAGGCAGAGAGTGCTTTGGCCCCAGAGACCCTGTGTGCTGCTCCAGGAGGCCTGGAGGACAGAACTTTGCTGGGTTGCGGGAGACCTGGCACAGCCCTGACTGGCTGGGTGACAAGGCCAGCTCTCTCTTCTCAGCCGTCAGATTTCCTTTTAATCCACAATTCCAGCTATAATTGTCGGTGATTCTATAGCCCTAGCCCTAAGAATCTATAACCTCAACTCACACATTCTTGAAGTCTATAACCTAAGCTCTGACTTTCTGTGCTCCAGCTGTAACATTCCCTGATTCCAGCTTAAAGTGTTCAAGGATTCTGACCCTGGCTCTGGAAGCCTGAGACACTTTCAAGCTTATGAACTGCCAGAGAAAATATGCTAGTGGTCACTTCTGCAGGATTATCTGAGAAACTCCAGGAAATGTCCGTCCACAGCCAACCACGGCCATTGGAGCTCTTCCTCCCATGGTAAGGGAAGGGGTAAGGGGAGGTCCCTGGTAAAATGACCACGTGCTCCCCGGGATGGGTGACAGTGAACCTGAAGGCCCTTCCCCAACAGGGCAGTGGAGGTACTTGGAACTCATGGCTTTCAGGGGAGGAGGTGGCCGAGGAGAGGGAGTGGTTTGGATCCAGGGTTGGTCATCGTTCCCCTTGGGATGAGGGAACTGTGGGATCACTGAGTCCCTGAAGGGGACACAAAGAGGACAAAGGGAGAGAAAAAGAACTGGGGCTGAGGAGACCCCAAAGGCAAACTTCACTGTATCAGGGACTCTCTAAGTACCTTAGGTTATAGAAAAGACTCTTGTGGGGTTCACAGGAATATGGCACCATTAATGCACAGCCGTGTTGGAAGTCAGCGTGGGAGTGGAGGGCGGACGGCCAGGCCCTGCGTCAGCAGTGTGACTTCGGACAAGTCCCTTTCCCTCTCCAGAACCCGCTTTGCTCGCCTGATAAGCTGTCACACAGGACTAAAACGCCCTGACCTCTCGCTCCCGCTCCTGAGGACAGCAGCCTTGTTGTGGGATACCTGGGCCAGACTGTAGGTATTAGTCGAACAGGTGAGGAGAGCATGAAGAAATGAACGATCAGGTGAAGAGTCAGGAAAATAGAGCACGAGGCACTGTGACTGTGATCTCTCGTCCCCTCCTCTCTGCTGCGCCTCAGTCTCAGCCCGCATGTGAGAAATTGGTCTCAGAACTGAAAGAACCAGTCTAGGGCCATACCACCCTGAACGCGCCCGATCTCATCTGATCTCGGAAGCTAAGCAGGGTCGGGCCTGGTTAGTACTTGGGTGGGAGAACTGAAAGAACTGGGGAGGCTTGTCCTCTGGAAGAATGCAGGATTGGCTGAGAGTTTATGAGATTGGGGAGTGTGAGGGGACAGACTCCTTGGATGTCTTGACCTGCAGCGTTTCCACCCAGCCCTGCCCTGAGCCGGGACAGCAGGCCTGCTAACGCACAGTGCTCTCGCCATGAGTATTTCCCCGCGACCGCCCCTCAGCCCCCCAAGCTGACGATTGAAGCAAGGAGCTGTAGCTTCGGGGGCAGTGGTTCTGGAGGCTGGGGTGGTGAGCAGGAGCCTCCCAGAAGTTGGGGAAGAGCAGACGCCAGAGTCCTGAGCCTCCAGGCTGTGTGAGGGCAGGGTGAGGAAGGGAGTGGCATTACCATGAATGAAGAGGGAACAGGTAGCTCACATTTACCAGTGCTTACTGTGTGAGGTGCTGTGCCCAGTCCTTATCTGCATGCCCTCGGTCCTCCAGCACCCCAGCAGGAGCCAAAGGCTTGGGTGTATTCTGGGCTTTTCCCTCCGTTTGGTGATCAAGCCCCACTGAACTTTCATCCCAAATACCTCTCCAGTGGTCCCCTTGTCTCCTTCCCTGTGACTCTGGCTCAGCTCAGGAGCCCTAACAGCCTCTCTACTGCTAGCCCCGTTCTTCCCTCCCTTTTTATTTAGGCTGCCAGGAAGCTCAGTCACCATCTTAGTCCAGATTTCTCTACCGTTTTTTTCTGCCCTGCCTCTAATAGGATCATGTGGCCTGCATGGCTGTTGTCTGCGCTGCCTCCAGCCCTCTGAGGACAGAGTTGTAAATTCTTTTTTTTTTTTTTAAGATTTTATTTATTTATTTGACAGAGAGAGAGAGGGATCACAAGTAGGGAGAGAGGCAGGCAGAGAGGGTGGGGGGGAAGCAGGATTCCTGCTGAGCAGAGAGCACGACACGGGGCTCCATCCCAGGACCCTGAGATCATGACCTGAGCCAAAGGCAGAGGCTTAACCCACTGAGCCACCCAGGTGCCCCCAGAGTTGTAAATTCTAAAAAAATCATAAGTAAAATCTGATTATTTCCTAGGTTCTTAGGAGGAGGTTCACTGTCTCCTTAAGTTTTTCACTTTTTTTATGGCCTATCTCACCACACTGACTCCTAGCCAGATAGGGAGACATCAGTGCTGAATGGGGTAGTGTCTTGGTCCAAAGCATTGTGTTCAAATCCTGACTCTGCTACTAGTAGTTCTATCAGTCTATCAGTCTGCTCAGTGCCTCATTTCCCCGTCTGTAATACGGGAATAGTAATGGTACTTCCCCTTTCGGGCCGTATGAGGGTTGAATAAGATGTTATAAGCACTATGTGTTTGCCCATAGTAACAGTAACAACTGTTACCCAAATGGGCCTTTGTCGTCCTAGAAAGGCCAGCAGGAAGAAGAACTGGGTCTCTATGGCATGTTCTGTATCAGTGTTTCTCAAATGTCACTTTATGCCTGACTTCCTTGGGGATCTGATTTGGTAGGTCAAGGCAGGGCCTCAGGGTGCATTTCTAACATGTTCTCAGATGATGCCAGTGCTCCTGAGCGAAGTTCCCACTTCAGTCCGTGCGGTGAGGACCAGATTGGGCTGTGGCTGGAATCCAGGAGGAGAACCAGAGTGCGATAGAGGCACCTGGGACTGGACCCCACCCATACCATCCCGGAAGCTCCGTGGAAACTGGACTCCGAGCCAAGCCTGAGACAGGCTGAGAAGCTTCACCACCAGGTCACTGATACTCAGAAAAGCTTGATAAATACAGAATGAGTGAATGAATCACAAATCTAGTGCAGTGAGGGCTCTGGGGGTGGCTGGGCCCTCTCTGTCTAGCAATGGCCCTGTGCACCCCCACAACTCCTCTTTCCCCCATTCTGCCCCTGTGGCTCCCAAATCCAGAGTGACTGATTAGTCCAAGGCCTCCCCTTGAGCCAGAAACACACAGGACTGGGCAGATGGAGGACCACACTCCCGAAAGGACTTTGGCCTGTTTTCTCTGAGCACTCTGGGCAGGGCTTGTGCCGGGTGGCCGGAGAGGATGGGCCGGAAAAACCACTTGGTATCCTTTGGAAACTCTCAGCCTCTCTGGGTGGAAGCTAAGGACTCAGCTCTTCTTTGTGCACCTCTCTCCTGGTTCTGAAATGTCTTGGAATGAAACTGGCTACGGAGCCAAGTGGTCGCCCTGTGTATCCTCGGCTGCATGAGAGTGCACACTTATGCGGCTGCCCGTGTGCATGGGGGTGTGCCCCAGAGGGCGCCAGCTGCCTGGGCCCCTGCGTGTATGTGTGGGCCCGTGTGGGTTGTACGGAGTTGTGTCAGGGTCTAGGTGTGCTGGGTGTGCACCAGTGAGGGACTGCCCCCACCAGCACGTGCTCCTTCCTCCTCCACCACTTCTCAGATGCCCCTCTGACCCTCCCAACGATGGGTAACAGCAGATCCCGGACACGAGACAGAATGGGGTGCCCAGGTTGCAGAGAAGGAAAGCTGAGGTGCAGCAAGAGGGTCTAGCCTCACCCTGTCTGAGGAGACCACCAGGCATGCTGCCCGCAAGCCTCAAGGAGGGTCCAGGCCCTTGGGGACCCCAGAGGAACCAGGTCTATCCCCGAGCCTGGGGCCAGGTGGTCTCCTGTTTCAGGCAGAGAACTCAGGGCTGTGTTTCCCTCCTGGCTCCGGGGAGCAGCAAGGCGCCAGTGAGCCATAACCTTGGGTGTCTGGGTGTCTGGGACGTGCAGGACACTGTTGCTGCTTACTGGTGGCTCATCACGGGCCTTCTCAGTGGTCCAGTCTGCTGTGGGCAGAGAGAGCTTTATTGGATAGCTGGAGAAACCCAGGTTTGGGAAGAGGGGAGACTTATCCTGTGGAGTGGCCAGAGCTGTCCTATGAGCCCAGCCCAGAGTGAGGAAGGGGAGACCCTGAGACCCAGTTGGCAGCGGCTGCCTGCGGGGAGGGGGGGATGGGACTCTGAAGTTCGTGTTCAGCAATCATGCAACAAGGACATGGGGCATAACAAGTAAAGTGCTTGGCTATCGTCGGAGACTGAGGGGCTCCTGCTAGTGCTAGAGGACAGGAGGATGACTGGGGGGGGGGGTCAGTGCCCACGTGCCGCAGAGGGTCTGAGGACCCCCTGAGGCAGGGCTTTGACCTGGGGCACACACGCATGGTGAGGAGACTACGCCCATGGCTGAGCTCTGAGCTGGGAGCGCCTGAGCCTGAGTTAATCCTCTAAACCTTCCTCCTCCTCTTGCGTAACTGCTTTTGTTCCCAGAGAAAATCGAGAGCCTACAGGGACCAGGAACCCCACAAATCTCCTGGGAAAACAAGGCTTATGAACCAGAGGTTCACAGGAGTGGGCACATGTGTGCATCACACGCAGAGACACAGACACGGGCTGCCATGCGTGTGAACAAACAGACATTCCAGGGCCACTCCCATGGGCACACATGTGTGCCCTAGACACACAGGTGCAATTCTAAACACGTGTGCCTCTGTGGATACCTGCACAGTCTCCGGGTGAAACCCACACATGGCTGACACCCCCTCCCTTGCAGACCACATGTACCTGATATTCATCTAGTTTCATCCTCTCCCAGCCCCGGGGGCCTGAGACAGTGGAGGGTGACCCTTATACCTACCTCAAGCCTCTACCTTCTCCTCCCAGAATTGCCTTTCCCAGACCTCCTGGCCTTGTCCGTTTCCGAGTCTCCCTCCTCCTCTGCTTAAAGAGGAGAGGCTTTTCCTGCCAGCTGTTGGCCCGCGGGCTGGGAACAGAGGTGGTTTTGTCTTTTTTGCATTTATACTCAGATCCCATTAAGCATCAAGGGCCTGCTCTGGGGGCTACCTCAGGGTCCCACAAGCATGAGGAGGCTGTTTTTCAGACAAGCAGGGGTGTTAAGGATATAATATCCCCTGTCACATGGATAGCACCGAGAAGTTTGCAAACGGCCCTCTTGCCAGTGGCTTGCTCCTTCTTTATGATAGAAAGAGATACAGGTGTCTGCATTTCCAGTCATGTGGATGAAGAAACCAAGGCCCACAAAGAAATGGGACCCGCCTGAAGTCAGACAGCAGGGTGAGGCACAGGTAACCAAAACCCTAGTCACCTGAGCTTGAGCTGGGGAGAAGTGGTCTCAGCCCCCCGGGGCATAGAGAAGGACATTTTGGCCTGTCCACGCTGGGAGGATGGGGCAGGCTGCGACTACCAGGTAGGCCCAATGGAGGAGCACCTCACAGTCATTTGCCAGGAGCTGGCTGAGGGCACAGACAGCCCCCATAGGCCAGCGCTCTGCCGTGAGGCTCAGCCCTGAGTCTGCCCTTGTGGACGTGCCAGGGGAAAAGGCAGGAGGGGAGCAAGGACACCTTTGCCCCGTTGTGGGATCCAGGCCAGTCCCTACCTGTGCCTATCTGGGCCTTGTGCTCTCTCAACAACGGGATACCGGAGTTGACTGGAGAATGTGGAGCCTTCAGAAGGCTTCCCCATGGCCATGAGAGGAAGGCAGGCTCAGCATGCTCCATGCCAGAGCCCTGATGGTCCTGAGCTAAGGCCTGTGCCCCAGAGCCTGGGCCCACTTCTGAGAACCCCTGAGGCAGGGCCTGGCACAGAATGGGGACTCAGGGCTTGGGGTCTCCTCTGGGCTGGGTCAGGGGGAGGATGGTGATGGTGCCTGTCCAGCTTGGCTGAGATTGCAAGCCTCTGGCACTCTGCCCTCCTTACCCTTCCTGATGTCACTCTCCAGCGCGCTACCTGACCTACTCTGTAGTTACTAAACTCATTAACTAAAATAGACTGGTCTCCCTGGTAGAATGTCAGTGGTGTGAGGGCGGGCTTTGTTCTGTGTTCTCAGATGCCTTGGACATTACCTGGACAGAGTAGGTACCCAATAAGTATTTGTAAAAACAAAACAAAACAACCAAAAAAAAGAAGAAGGAGGAGGAGGAGGTGGAGGGGAACCAGTCTTCTGGAGTGGGAGGGGCTGTCCACCACTGGCTCTAGGCAGAGCCACCTTGTCTGCCCTCTCGTCAAGCCCAAGCTCGAAGGTGGGTTACAGCTGTCAAGAGGATGGTGGCCCAGACTCAGCCATTTTTTTCTCCAAATCACCTTCAATCCAAGGAGTCATCTTAGGCCCTTAGGAGGAGCGGGTGGCACCTGGAGTCAGAGCTGTAGACGACAGAGCTGTTAGCTCAGGGGCTCAGCCTCTCTTAATGGATCTTCCAGACACTGTTAAAAAAAAATCAGGTCAGTTGCTCCCGATGGCAACAAGAAGCAGGGCCAGGACTCTCTCCAGACCTTTCTGAGAAAGGCCAGGAGAGGGCTGAGGGGTAGGGCAGAAAGGAGGAGGAGAAAAATGGTTACTGAGGACTGCCTCCCTGTGCCATCGTGAAAGGCAATCTCAGACTCTCGTCCCAACAGCCCTCAGACTAAATGGGCGTGCAGACCCAGGTAAGCACAGCCAGACGATGGGGGGCCCCGCTCACAACTGGGTAGTGGCTGAATGAGCTTGGCTGGTTCTTGGGATTTGAGCCCTAGCCCTGCCTCTTGCCATCTTTGTGCTGCGGCAAGTTACTTCCCCTCCTTGATTTCTTGGTTTCTTGCTGCCTCCTTGGACTTCTGTGAAACGTGCACGTGACAGTTTGTGGCGCAGGAACTGGCTAGCTCTAGGGGTTGTTCTAGGAGGCAGAATTTGCTCCAACACTTCGTGGACCAACGAGGAGCTTACTAACTGCTGGGTGAGTGTTCTGGGTCAATGCCCCTGAGCTCCCACCTCCTCTCAAGGCTTAATGGGGATAACAATGACTCCCCCTGAGGATTGAAAACCGTTAGGTATTGTATGCTGGTGAGGGTCCCCCAGGGAGGAGGCTGGGTTCTGCCCTCAGAGCCCTTTGGGAGCCTACTGTGGGAGAGGCTAAGAAGGATTAGGTGACCCGATGGGGGTCCACAGAAAAGGCAGTTGGAAAACTCTTGCCTCTGCCATCCCAGCTAAATCGTAGGACAGCCTAGAGCTGACCACGTGTGACTGGTGGGGAAAGTGAGTTCTTGAGGCTCAGTGTGACTTGCGGAAGGAGAGTGAAGTGGGGTGAGTAAGTAAATCTGGGGAAGGAGGCTGCGTTCAAGCCTTCCTGGGGTTTCTGGTGCCGTCTAGCTCCTGCTAACACCTCCGGGGTTGGGGGGCGAGGGACACTGAGGTAGCACAGCCCTGGGATGGGCCCTGGGTGTGTCCTGAAGACGTTTGGGATTCACATATCATGTCTGCTCTGGAACGTGTCCCAGGCCAATTCAGGGACAACCTCTTGCCCCTCTGTATAGAATGAGGTGATAAATGAAAAGACTCTTTCCAGACTACAAAGTGCGTGCCTCTGAGGGGGCATGTGCCTGTGTGTGCAAGCCCTCGGGGGTGGATGCACAAGCGAGAACGTGCAGCTTGTGAGTATGTACACACATGTGTGAAATGTGTGTATGTGGACATGTTCCCCTGGCCTGGCGGGGTAGGGTGACCCCACGCTGTCCAAGGCTCCCTTTTTGGCTAGGGCTTTTCTCCTCTACACTTCTTACAATCAGTGTGTGTGTGTGTGTGTGTTTGTGTTTCCTCACTGGTTCTTAGTTTACCAGAAAGGGAGCAGGCCATGGTCCAGAAACCTAGCAATTGTCTCTGAGCCTGCTGACTCTTATTCTCTTCCCCCCAGCCGTCGCCTCATCCTGTGACTGTCCCTAGAGGCCTGCCTGCCTGTTACTACCAGCCTGGCGTGGTCTGCAGGGCTGGCGCCTTGCCTGGCTCCTCTGTGTGGCTCACCTGCCATCCACATTTCCTTCCAAGACTCTGGGCTGGCTGCTGTCATCCTGTTCTCCCATCCAGCCCCCTCCAGAGTTGCTCTTACGATTCCCATCTTACACGTAGGAAATGAAGCCTGAGTGAGGGGAAGTGGCTTTCCCAGGGTTACCCAGCCAACTAGTGGCATTTCTGGAGTTTTTTAACCGTGACCCAACTCCAGAGACTTTATTCTTAACTGTTGTGACTCACCTAGTGGGCATGTGCTGGCTGGTTGGCCGGATGAATAAATGAAGGAGAGAACTAATGAATGAATCAGTCAGGCAGTACTGAGCTGAAAGAGCAGGTGAAGTGAGGATAGCAATGGCTGCTGTTTATTGAGCACCTACTAGGTGCCACATGCTCCAAAGTCCTGAGACTGAATACAGGCAAGCTTGTTGTTCTCCCCATTTTGCAGTGGAGGAAGCTGAGGTTCAGAGAATTTAAAGCATGAGACTTGGGATTCGAATTTGTGCTCTGCAGAGGAGGGATGAGTCGGCAGAGTCTGGTGACTGGTGCTTTCTGTAGCAGAGGCCAGACAAGATTCTCAGGCAGCTGTGTCTACAGAGTTCTCCTCAGTGACACTCCACCCCAGCTCTCTGGTCCCGGGCCCATTTCCCTATTTGTCTCTGAAATGGGTTCCTATTTCAGTCTGGGGTGGGTACTGGTGGCCTAGCTCAGACTCTTCCTCTCTGACTGTCAGCATGTCTGGTAAGGGCCAGAGCCCCAGCCTGGGCAAATGGAGATGGCCTCCTGTTCCCCCTGCCCCAGGGCTGGCCTTGTCACTAGCAACTGCCATGGGAAGGCAGGCCTAGGCAGGGTGCAGCTGTGGGTCTGTGGTCTCCGTGGGCTGGATGCCAGGGATCCAGGCATCCACTTAGGCGCCAGCCCTGCAGACCATAACTTTCCACTTAGCCAACTTGGGACGAGTGCTGAGCCCTGGGTGGCTTGCGTCTCTAGTAGTGTGGGCAGATCCTGGTACCCTGGCTTCCAGTGCAGCATTTGTTTGCGGGGGAGGGCTGGGACTGAGCGAGGGCTGTTCTGTGGCCCCAGGAGTGAGCTGACCTGCGGTGTCTAGGAGACAGATCTCAGCCCAAAGGGATGACATTGTCTCTGCTGAGCCAGGGGGTTGAGAACCAGCCATTCAGGTCAGCAAAGTTTTCCTGAGCACCTCCGATTAAGGGGCAGAGATGGGGGGAACACTCTGCACAGGGAAAAGAAATCATGTTGAAATCAGAGCTGGGTTTGAATCTAGGCGCCAGTATTTGCTGGCTGTGTGATCTCAGACAAGTTACCTAACTTCTTGGAATTTCAGTTTCCCCACCTGTAAAATGGGATGCTAGAACATACCTGAAAATTCATAGAGTGGTAAATAAGACCATGCACGAAGCATTACTGTAGGTTCCTACAAAGTGTTAATTCATTTCTCACCTCACCCTGGAGAGCCCTTCATCTGAGGGAGGAGACACTCCTCTAGGCAGCAGCTAGTCTGATGGTTGAAGCAGGAGACAAAACTTGTAAAGATGTAAGGAGGAACCCTATAGATTCGCCAACATTTGACATCATGGGGCACAGTCACATTTCTCATGTCTCAAAGGGGAAATAGAGACTTGGAGAGGCTGCTGTGTGAGACATCCTGAAATGTCTCTGTTGTAAAAAGTTGCTAGAATAAAGCAGATAATAAGTTAAAATCCAACAGCCCCCATCCTGGGTTTCCTGACCCTCCTGGAAACCTCCCTATCAGACTCCCAGGCTTAGAGAGATTCACTGAGGACTTACTTTGTGCTGGGCCTAAACCACAGCTGTATCATAGATGTATCTTTACGGTAACAAAAACAACCATGAAAGGCAAATACTGTGTTTAATAAATGGGCAACCCAAGGCTCATTCATTCAAGGTCAAGGTGTAACTCATTCAAGGTCATTCAGCTAATAGTAGCAGACGAAGGTATCCCAGGGAAGTCTAACCTTGAAACCCTTGACTCTCCTACTCCATGGAGCACTGGTTCCACTAAAAATGTCAAACCTCAGATAAGAAATACACAAAATAAAATGTTAAAATGGGAATGACAACATGAAAAAGCAGTAATGAGGACAATAGAAATCAAAATCACAAAATAATACCACTTTACCCCCATTACAGCGACTTTAACGGAAAAGACAGAGAGTAGCAAGTGTTGGAGAGGAAGCGGGGAAATTGGAGCTCCCATACATTGCTGCAGGAAGTGTGAAATGGCACAGCCACTTTGGAAAACAGTTTGGCAATTTCTCAAAAACCTAAACGTAGAATTACTATAGAACCCAGCAATTCCTCTCTTGGGTATATATCCAAGAAAGCTGGAAACATGTATCCGTGCAAAAACTTCCTACAGTGTTCATCGCTGTGTTACCCATAATAACCAAAAAGTGGAAACACCCCAAATGTTCGTCAACATTTGATGAATGGACAAACAAAACATAGTATTTCCCTCCCGTGGAATATTACTCACCTGTGAAAGTGGAATTCTGAGCCATACATATAAAGCATATAAAGCATATATAGCATATAAAGACATTATGCTAAGTGAAATAAGCCAGAAACAAAAAGGCATGTATTCTATGATTCCCCTTTACATGAAGTCTCCAGAATGGGCAAATCTGTAAGTACCAAAAGTCAGTAAGTAACTTCCACAAGATGGAAGGAGAGAGGAATGAGAAGTGCTAACGGGTACAAGATTTCTTTTGTGGTAAGGGCAATGGTCCGAAATTAGATAGTGGGGATGGTTACACAATCTTGAGAATATACTAAAAGCCACCGAATTGTACATTTTGAAAGTGTGGATTTTATGGTAGGTGGATTACGTATTGATTTTTCAGAAAACAGAAGCAGGAACATACAAGGGGCACAGAAGGTTGAGACTAATGTGGACGCTAGCGCAGAAGCACAGAGAAATTCGACTGTGAGCTTCCTGGCACCTGGAGCAAAAAGGGAGAAGCAGCCTCCCGGAGGAGGAAAGGGCCAGATCCGGAGGAAGGCCAACTCTCCCACAGTTTCACTCTCAGGCGAGAGTCCTCCACGCCTGAATCGGCTGACTATCATAATAAATTGTCGAAAACATGAATTCCCTCCATCTCCCACCAGCAATTCTGAAACAAGGATCAACAAGAACTTTGAAGGGCCATCCAAGCTGACAGGTTAGCCTACTGCACTTCTGACAGATGCTGGCAGAAGACCTGACTCCTGGTTGCAGATGGAGAACTTTGTTCCTCAGCAACAGAAGCAGGGAGAATGTCGCTATTAGCACTGGCTTGGCAAGCCCCAGTTCCCACAAGGGCAGCAGAATACAAGGCTAAGTAATGCCTGCACACACAGTGGGCTGCGTTCCGAGAAAGGAGCCTGGACCTGAGGCAACTGGAATCTTTTATAATGAGCAGTCAGCCCGCCTGATCTTTGCCCCAAAGGAAGGCATCACCAACTGTGCAGGGTTTTCCCCTCCTGACGTCAGCCAGTTCTGACACCAACTCTGAGGGGGTAGTCTAGACCTCATAGGGGAAGGGTTCAGTCCCACAGGACAAGACTGCCCCCCCCATGCCAGTCACCAATCCTGGACCTCGCATGCTTCTGACTGATTAGCTGTATCTCAGGAGTTCCTACAACCCCCTTCTCAGGTTTGATAATTTGCTAGAATGGCTCACAGACCTCAGGAAAGCACTTTATTGAACTATTACCAGATTATTATTGTTTTTTTTATTTTTTTAAATTTATTTATTTGTCAGAGAGAGGGAGAGAGAGTGAGCGAGCACAGGCAGACAGAGTGGCAGGCAGAGGCAGAGGGAGAAGCAGGCTCCCCACTGAGCAAGGAGCCCGATGTGGGACTCGATCCAAGGACGCCGGGATCATGACCTGAGCCGAAGACAGCCGCTTAACCAACTGAGCCACCCAGGCGTCCTGGGTTTTTTATTTATTGGTTTTTTAAAGATTTTATTTGTTTGAGCGAGAGAGCACAAGCAGGGGGAGGGGCAGAGGGAGAGGGAGAAGCAGACTCCCCGTAGAGCAGGGAGCCTGATGTGGGGCTTGATCCTATGACTCTGGGATCATGACCTGCCCCCAAGGCAGATGCTTAACCTACTGAGCTACCCAGGTGCCCCCTACCAGATTATTTAAAGGATACAACTCAGGAACAGCCAAATGGAAGAGGTACATAGGGTGAAATATGAGGGAAGGGACACAATCTTCCCAGCACTTGACGTGTTCACCAACCTGGAAGCTCTTCAAACCCTGCTATTTTGGTCTTTTTATGAAGGAACCGTTACATAGACATGATTGCTTAAATCACTGGCCATTGGCAACTGACCCAATCTCCAGCCCCTTTCCTTTCCCTGGAGATTAGAGAGCAGGGCTGAAAGTTCTAAGTTTCTCATCAAGATTTGTTCTTTCTGGCAACCACCCCCATCCTGAACTCATTCAGGGGCCAGCCAAGAGTCAACTCGTTAGAACAAAAGATGCTCCTATTATGCAGGAAATTCCAAGGAATTTAGGAGCTCTGTGTCAGGAATCGGGGACAAAGACAAAAATATATATACGTATAAATATATATATGTGTATACACACATATGTGTGTGTATATATGCATGTATATATATAATTTATATAAAGATTTATTCATTCTAGAGAGCATGCACGAGCGGGGCTAGGGGGAGAGGGGGAGAGAGAATCTCAAGCAGACCCCCCCCCCCCACTGAGCACGGAGCCCGATGCAGGGCCTCATCTCACGACCAACCCTGAGATCATGACCTGAGCCGAAACCAAGAGTTGGCTATTTAACCAACTGAGCCACCCAGGCACCCCCCAGATATGTTTCTTATGGCACACCTAAAAGTTACCATTTTAACCTTTTTTGAACGCACAGTTCAGTGGCATTAAGTACATAGTTGTGTAATCAAAATCACCATCCATCTCAAGGACTTTTTTGTCATCCCAAACTGAAACACTGTACCCACTAAATAATAACACCCCACTTCTCTCACCCGCAGCCCCAGGTAACCAGTGTTCTCCTTTCCATCTCTATGAATTTGAGTGTTTTAGATACCTCATATAGGTGGACTCATATGGTATTTGTCCTTTGTATCTTGTTCGGGTCACGCAGCATCGTGTTTCCGAGGTTCATCCGTGTTAGAGCACCTGTCAGAATTCCCTTCCTTTTGAAGGCTGACTAGTGTTCTCTTGTAGGGATAGACCGCTGTTTATCCATTCTTCTGCTGGTGGACAGTTAGGTTCTTTCTACTTTTTGGCTACCGTGAATAATGATGCTGTGAACATTGGTGTATTCATATCTGTTTGAGTCTGTTTACAAATAAGTTTCAATTATTTTTACCTAGAGGTGAAACTGCTGGATCTCTAGGGCAATTCTATGGGTTGGTTTTTGTTGGTTTTTGAGGAACTGCCATACTGTTTCTCACAGCGGCTGCGCCATTTTGCATTCCCACCAGCAATGCACAAGGGTTCCAGCATCTCCGCATCCTTCCCAGAACTTGCTATTTCCTGGTCTTTTGTTTTGTTTTGTTTTAAAGATTTTATTTATTTGACAGAGGGAGAAAGATCACAAGTAGGCAGAGAGGCAGGCAGAGAGAGAAGGGGAAGCAGGCTCCCTGCTGAGCAGAGAGCCCCATGTGGGGCTCGATCCCAGGACCCTGAGATCATGACCTGGGCCAAAGGCAAAGACTTAACCCACCGAGCCACCCAGGCACCCCTGTTTTGTTTTGTTTTGTTTTGTTTTGTTTTAAATAGCCATCCTAATAATGAGTGTGAGGTGGTTTCTCATTATGGGTTTGACTTGCGTCTCCTTAATGATGAGCCATGTTCAGCAGCTTTTCGTGTGCTTATTGGCCATCTATGTGTCTTCCTAGGAGAAATGTCTATTCAAGTCTTTCGCCATTTTTTGAATTGGGTTGTTTGGCTTTTTTGTTGTTGAGTTGTGGGAGTTCTTTGTGTGGTTTGGATATTCATCTTTTTTCCAGATACATGATTTGTAAATCTCTCCCATTCTGCACAAAAGTTTTAAATCTTGATGAAATCCAATTTATGTTTTTTTCTTCTGTTGCCTGTACTTTTGGTGTCCTGGGGGTCAGGGCTGCTTTGATTGCAGGTGACAAATGGAACTGGTTTAGGCAAGAAAGGTATTATACGTTAATGTAAAGAAAAAGTCGAAGGTAGACCTGGATGAGGCCTGACTAAATCCAGCAGTGACAACGATGCCATCAGTACTCTTTTTGTATCCTCCCTCCTGACTTTCCACTTGTTTCCTACATTCGCTTGCAAGTTCTTTCTAGAAGCACCAGGCTTCCATGACCCTCACAACTAATAATCCTAGAGGAAAAGGGAGAGAAATTTTCAGACTGGTTCCCCCAAAATTCCTAGAGCAAACTTTGATTGGTTTCCCCTAAACCAATCACCAGTAACAAGTCTGTATGGAGGTTCTAACTGGTCAGCTCGGGGTCAGATGCCCACTTCAAGTGAACAAGATCACCATGCAGTGGGGGAGGGAGCTTCCCATAGCAAGAGATGCTTGACAGGCAAACATTCCTCCCCCAAAGAGGTCTGGGAAAGGGCATCCCTCACCTCAGACTTCCCATGGGGAGCCTTGGGAGAAGTAGAAGGAATCCTTTTAGTTGTTCCCAGAAGACTTCCTTCACTAGGGGAAGTCCCATGACTAGTGGGAGTGTGAGCTCCGGTCAGGCTGGGTCCCAGGCAGGTTGGGCAGAGACTGGAGGGGCTGGATTTCCCTGGCACCTGAGAACCTCCCTACTCCAGCCCTAGTGTATTGTGGGAGCTTAGAACGTGTGCCTCTGGAGCCAGACTGCATGGGTTCCTAGCCCAGTAGCTGTTCTTTCCACCTGTGCTACCTTGGGTAAGTCAGCTAACGTACCTGTGCCTTGGTTTCTCCACTTGAGGGATTAAACGGAGATAATACCTGTCTTATCTCACAGGGTCATCATGAGGATTGCATGGAGTGTGGTACATCTGGCACACAGTAAGGGTCCAATAACTGAATCATTAGTAGGATTCCTTTGGGCCTCTTTTCCAGCTGCATTTGCCAGTATACTGGCAGCTCCAGCTGGGCTCAGCATCCTTCAACATGCCCCATCTAAACTCAGCCCTTGCTGTTCCCTCTGCCTGAAATCCCTTTGCCTCCATGTGCACTTGGCCATTCCATTACTGCCTCCTCCACGGAGCCTTCCCTGCTTGCAGAACCATCCCCTCCCCTTGCCTGGGCTTCAGCAGGAGTCTGGAGCATGGATGCCTGCCTTGGATAATGGGTCTTCAGAATCCCTGTCTGCGCTGAGCGCCTGAGGGCAGGACATGGATCTCCTCTGTCACTGAGCCTGCGGTGGGAGTTGGCCAGCGGCAGATGTGAGGAGCAGGTGATCCAGGGGCCGGCGGAAAGAGTTCTGAGTGAGGGGCGCCTGGGTGGCTCAGTGGGTTAAAGCCTCTGCCTTCGGCTCAGGTCATGATCCCAGAGTCCTGGGATCAAGCCCCACATTGGGCTCTCTGCTCCATGGAGAGCCTGCTTCCTCCTCTCTCTGCCTGCGTCTCTTGCCTACTTGTAATCTCTGTCTGTCAAATAAATAAATAAAATCTTAAAAAAAAAAAGTTCTGAGTGAGGAGCAAACGTCCCAGGAACTGCTCTGGCTGCAAAAAGAAGACGGGCTGGCTGGGGAGATGGAAGACAGCACTGGGTGGCTGTGGTCTAGGCTGAGGCAGGGACCACAGGATGAGATGAGCGGACAGTCTGATGGGTGTTAGTCTTGGTGATTGATTTTTAAGTGGAAAGTGGCAATGGGCACGTCCTCGCCCCCCACCCCCCGCCTCTGTGGATGAGGCTGGATGCCGACGGGCACCGGAGCTGACCACCTCCAACAGTGAGTAACCATATCCCACATGCAGTCCCAGATGCTCCCCCCAGCCTGTCCCCTTCCCTGGGTGGGGTCCAAGTCAAGCACAAGCCTGGACACTGGGGAGGCTTGGTCACATCTGTAAGCTCCAGGGACCAGAGCCAGACCTCTTCACCCACCCCACCCTGGGAGAGCTGATAGGGTTGGGGACAGGGGCTGGGCCTGGCTGAGCTGTGCTGGTGAGATCATCTGACTCCCTTGGGCAGGGTGGGACCTGGCCCAGACAGAGAAGGGCCCAGCTCTGGCCCACAGTTCCCTGGAGCAGATGGCACATGGTTTCTTCCTGTTTTGTCCTCCTCAGCTGTGCCTGGCAGAAACACAGGCTGGTATGGAAGGGGGGTGCCCCCAGGAAACAGTGCTGGCCACAAGGGCAGGGTCAGGACCACATGCTTGTGCTCTAGGAGCTCCACCCCTCACCAGTTGAGTCTCCTCAAGAATCATGAATCCAGCTGCCCCCTGGCAGGGCCAGGACTAGGACCCAGGAATTCTATCTCCCACACCTGACGCCCATCTCAAGGCCCAGAGAGCTGTGTTTCTCACGGGCGCCAAATGCTTCTCTTATTTGGGCCTCAGTTTCCTCAGCTGCAGAATGGGTGTGAATGGAAGGGAGAACTCGGGAAGCTCTATGGGCTCCCCTCCCCAGATGGAGAGGGGAGGGCCTACGTGGGCCTTGCAGTTGGAGCAGGTTATCCTTCTGGACTCTTTATCTACTCAGGAGAGGAGAGTCAGATTGGAACAGCAGCCTCGAGAACAGGGTACAGGAATAGAAAGCCCCCCATGGTCTCACTTTAGGGTTGTAGGCCGTCCTCTTAGCTGCTCTGGGCCTTGGATTCCGGACTGTGAACTGAGGACTGGACTAGGGCATCTCTGAGAACCTGCCCTCTTCCAACCTATCTTTTTAGCACTCTGGCTATCAGAGCTTGTGCAGAGGTGTGTAGAAGAGGGCTGTGAGCCTGGCTTTTAAGGCCCCTGATTTGGCCCAGGAGCCAGGACTCCACTTGGTGTCCTACTGTCTCTGACCATGACTCTCTCCTTAACCAATCCCACCCTCCATCCAGCAGCGCAGGAGACTGCCTTATCTCAAATTTGATCACACCTCTACCCTGCTTTATACACTGTTGAGGGCTCCTTGATTGGCACCCACAATACAGGGGCCAAATTTATAGCTTGGCATTCAAGGCCTGTTGGGACCTGGCTCTGATGATCTCTCAGCCTCACCTCCTGCAAACACAAACACCTGCAGTTACCCTGTGCCCTCATACCTCCAGCAGGCCTCTTTGCCAGGAACACCCTCCCCTTTCCCGTCCACCTGCCGCCAAAGAATCGCCCCTTCCAAGGATCCTTCCTTGATACCCCTGGCAGGGATGGGGCCCTCCTCTGTCTTCCTGTGACAGATGCAAACCCCTTCATCTATCTTTTCCATCAGTTGGGGCTCCTCCAGGACAGGGACCAGAGCCCACTGAAGTCCCTATGCATTGTAAGGCTTCCTGCCAATACATGTCAGAAGTGTGAATGAATGAATGAATGAATGGGTAAATAAGCAAAGGCGGTAAGTGAGGCCATCTCTCAGCTGGGCCTTGATGAAATTATGAGTGGTAATAGAAGCTTCATGTTCCAGATACTGGCTGGGTGTTTCAGATCCATTATGTAATTCGGGCCCCAACAGTGCCAGGAGGTGGGTATGATTATCTCTGTTTTATACTTATGGACCTGGGGCTCAGAGAGGTAAAACCACCACTCACGAGCTGTGGAGCCAGGACAGGATCCACGCCTGAGAGGTGTCAAGCTCTGCAGAGGGAACAGCGATGTGTGGCAGAGGGGTTGCAGGTGCCAGGGATGGGCGGTTGGATCTATGGGACCTTGGGTGGTGGGGGGTAGGTTAGGAGGAGTATAGGGAACCACGTGGAAGAAACCCTATTAACGGGGTTTGAAGAACTCTGGGTTTTCCGGGGAGCTCTGAGCAGAGACCTGTTCTGGGATGAATCCTATTTCCTATGACCCGGGTGACACTGGGGGTAGCGTGCCCCCCACTCTCATGATCAACAGCCCCTACTGTTTGTGATGTTCTCTCAAGCCCATGTCATGAGCGATGGCAGGGTGTCAGGCCCCTCTTCTGCTCCCTCCAGAACCCCCAGCTGTCACCTATACAGATGTTCTGGAGGTGCCGCTGCCCAGCCCGGGGCCCCCGTCCAAATTCCCAGAAGAGCCCAGGCCCGTTCCTGGAAGCCACAGAAACAGCTCCCTTGCCCAGCCCTGCCTCATCCTCACGGCACCAAACCAGAGCGACCTCACAGTGGCCTGTTTTTTTTCTCCAAGGCCTGTTATGTCAAGATCACCTCTGAGATTTCCTCGGGATGGAGCTCAGAGGTCACTGGTTCCCATGGTCCCATCTCACCAGCCTCACCCAGAAGGACAGGGTGCCCACCCCTCTTCCCTGAGCTGGCCCCAAGGCTCCCTGCATGCAGCGCCCTGGGCAGATTGTAAGGGGGTGAGAAATGAGGGCAGGGAGGGAGGATGGGAGACAGAGGACTGGTGGACCAGCTGGACTGTGAGGGAAGAAGCACAGCTGGAGGCGGGAGAGGATGAGGGGCTGTGGGCTGAGGGAAGGGCTGGGCCGGGGGCGGAGCGGCGCTGCAGGAGGCCACCTGGGGCCCAGGAGGAATGAGAGAACGGAAACAGATTCAAGTTTATTTAGGTGGCCAGGAAGTCGAAGGAGGCCCTTCTGAAGGGGCACTCTGAGCTCTGAAGGAGGAGTTGAGGGCTGTTGGGGTTGAGGGTAGGGCTGACAAGAAAAACTGGGCAAAGGCTCTTAAAAGAGGAGAGGGCCTGCTCGAGGACAGGCAGACGTTTGGGGACTCAGCCAAGTGGGGTGGTGACCCAGTCGGTGGGGCCTCAGGGCCAGTGAGAGGCCTTGAAGTCTCTATCAGCCCCTGATCTCCAGTAAACCTACTATAAATATACTGTAGTTTGAGATACAAGTATAACATCATGCCTAGTCCCCTTTGCCCCCATCACATTTCTGCCCCTGGGTCCTCTCTTGTAGACATTCTTGAATCACCCCTAGAAATTCTCCATCCATCCATCCATCCATCCCACAAATATTTACTGACTACATGCTTGTGTGAGATGCCACGCTAAGCGCTGGAGATCCAGGAGTGAGTAAAACAAACGACCCCGGCCTGGTGGAGTTAAGGTTCTGGTGGGAGGAAACAGACAGTAAGCAAACCAATAAATAGAATCATATGTTAAAAGATGACAAATGCTATGGAGAAAAATAGTGGAGAAGGGGAATAGGAAGTGTGTGGGTCTAAGGTGGGAAGTGGCCATATTAGCTGGTATGGCAGGGGAGGGCCTCCCGGAGGAGGTGACATCTGCCCAGTGGTCCTCAGGTACACGCTGCAGGCAGCAGCGCACTCTGTGGCAGGAACTGCCTGTGTCACGGCTGACCCCCGCATTCAAAGCCAGGTGGTTGCCCTGACTTTGATTTCCTCCTTCCAGGTCAGCCCTCAGATGCCTACAAAGCATGGCTTCTCCCACGCTAGGTTGGCCACAAATGGAACCCCAGTCCTACATGCCTGACGTTTGCGGGCAAGGATTAGGGGTTTGGTGGAAACCCATCCAGCCAATTGGAAAACCACCAACTGATTGGTGGCCTTGGCAAGATACTAAGCTTGGGGGGGGTGGGTTTTGCTCAGCTTTATCCTCCCAAAATGGTAAGAGGAGACCATGTGCCCCTTACAAGCCTCTAGCAAAGGGTTTTGTCTTCAGATTTGGAAACGGGCATGGCTCCCTGGCCTCATGTCTGGTTTATGAGCTCCACCACGAGGTTTCCTGGGCCTGGACAAGGAAGAGCACTGGATTTGGCCTGTTGGAATGAAGACCAGTTGATGAATAGTCATGGGACATTCTTTGCAGGGGATCCTGGGATCTGGGGACTTGGGGAGAGCCGAAGCAGGCCAGACAGGAAGGGAAGCAGTGGCTAGGGGCAGATCTCAGGGCATTGTGTGAAGAAGCACATCTCCCAGGGAGCTTTCTCATGGTGGAATGTAGCAGCCTGGGAGAGATGGTGTGAGTCCCCTGTGATGGGCAGCGTGCAACTAAAGAACAGACAAGTCCTGTCAAAGAGGCTTCAGGGAGCCTCCTTCTCTGAGAGCCTGGGGAGAGCTCAGGGTCAGATTCTCTTAATGCCTCTCTGGCCTCTAGGGCCATACCTGGCCCTAGAGTCCAGAACGCAGAGCCCTGTCATCGACCCCTAGGCTCTGGGGCCCTGTTGGGTCTCCTCTTGCTGCCAGATAGACTAGATGCTGGGGGTGGTCAGAGCAGGACCAAGGCAATGGAGCTGCCTTTCATGGGAGGTGAGAGGTTATTTGAGACTTCTTGCCTGTGAGAACTTTGGACAAAGTTGCCTACCTTTGGGACCTCAGGGTCTGTGTCGGAAATGGTCAGGATCATAACCCACAATGAACACTCAGGCAGTGGTGGCAGTCTGCCTTTCCTGAGAGCTGGAGTCTGGGGGACCCGGGTAGGCGCAGAGGGGCTTCTCCTGCAGCCATAACCTTCATTCCCCTGACAAGTCTTCCCTGTCATCAACCAAGACAGAGATTTTTTTTATAGAGCCCAGCAGCACCAAGGACAGAGCCCTGTGGCTCATCTTTACAGACTAGGCTCACTCAGTCAACATTTCCCAGCGCCATTTGGGAGCTGGAGCCCCAGGGACCCCAAAGTCAAAGTAGACTTTGTCCCCAGTTCCTAACAAAGTTAGAGAAGGGAGGGAGTCTGGCTGACATTGACTTTCAGGCTGGTCTTCTTTTCTGCCCTGACTCTTGGCCCCCATTCCTGTGTCCTGTCTTAGACCACTGTGTTCCTGAGGGGCAGGGAAGGCTGGTAGATTTACTGCGCACCTTGTGCAAGTTCCTAATCTCTCTGGCCTCAGTTTTCACACAGGGCAATGTTGTCTCTCTTCCCGAGCATAGGCAGTATCAACATTTAGGTCTGTGTCCTAGTCCTGGCTTGCCACGACTCACTGCATCACCCTTAGGCAAGCCACCAGCCTTCTCTAAGCCTGTTTCTTCATCTGCAAATGGGGATAGGACCCTCCACCATGCAGGGTTGTTGTAAAAGCAAATGAGATCTTGCAGCACAAGCCCTGAGCTTGGTGGCCAGGAATTGACACAGCTACGGTGAAGTAGCTCAGGAAAGGGAGCTTTGGGGAGGTGCAGTGACCTTCTCAGGGTCCCATAGCAGGTGGGTGATGAATCTAGGACTGAAAGCTGGATTTCCAGCTTTCCAGGCTCCTGCCCAGGAGCTACTGAGACACAGTGGTTGCTCTAGGGGCTGCTGGAGGAGGGGCTCCCCTCATGGGAAATGAATTGGGGGCTTCCCTGGCAGCCCCCTTGGGGATCAAGCTTGACCTGAGAGTCCCTCAGTCCCAACCTGCCCCTCTGCTGGTGGCCTCCGGGTACACAGCCAGTTCCAGCCTCCCCTGAAGGGCTCCAGGGATGAGCCTGTGAACATGTGATGTGGAAAGAGGAGAGGAGACAAATGGAGGGGGCAGGTGCAGGTCTATAAGCAGGACTCTTGATTTTAAGTGACAGGATCCCAGGCCAGATGGACTGTGGCAAAAAGGGAATTTATCAGTTTATGCCATCAGAAAGTCCAGTGGAAGGTAAAGCTTCAGGCATCAGTGGAACCAGGCACTCAGTGGTATGCTCAGGACACTGTATATTCTCATTTCTCTACTCTGCCATCCCTTGGCTTTATTTTGCACAGTCTCCTTCCTGGTGGTAATATCACCATTGCAGAGGACAGTAGCTGGCATATAGTTCACCTGGCTCTAGAAGCTCCAGGCTCACTTCCTACCAGCTTTGCAAACCCAGTGGAAACCCTGCCTCCTCCCCAGTGTTCCAGCAAAATGTCCAAAATTGACTCTGAGGCACATGGCGAAGCTCACCCATCCACCCCTGAGCCTGTTCAGGGCCTGAGGACAAACTCTTCTCTCACAGGCAGGCCTAGGTCACAGGTCCGCCACCCCCAGATCATCAAGACTTGACAGGAAGGAGGGGATACCCAAATGAAAAATAGGAGGTGGGCCAACATCATGAGAGGGGTCTGGGACTTGGGTGGAAGAAACTGCGAAGGAGAACAATGACTGCCTGCAGGACAGGCCAGATAGCTGGAGATGGGCCATGTCATCCCCAGAGGACTGGAATCTGGTTATCTGGAAGGATGGGTGGGTCCTGAGGTCACCAAAAGAGGCTGTCAGCCAACCACAGTCCTTGCCAGTAAACAGCAGGTTCTTACTTAAAGGGGAATCCAAGTGGCATACCTCTATAGGGGCATTAAAAACCAAAACCAGGGGCACCTGGGTGGCTCAGTGGGTTAAAGCCTCTGCTTTCGGCTCAGGTCATGATCCCAGGGTCCTGGGATCGAGCCCCGAGTGGGGCTCTCTGCTCCACAGAGAAGCCTGCTTCCTCCTCTCTCTCCCTGCCTGCTTCTCTTGCCTGCTTGTAATCTCTGTCTGTCAAATAAATAAAATCTTAAAAAAAAAACAACCCAAAACCCAAACCCAAAAAGCCTGAACAGGGTCCAGGCAAGGAGCAGAGACCCTCTCACACTAGCTCCAGGGAAGAGGAGGGATTGGAAGGTTCTGGAATCTTCCAGAGCCCTGGGTGGGAGGTGCTGCAGCCCATGGGCATGGATTTGGAAAGCTGGCACCATGGACCCCACCATCCCTGGGACACTCCAGGCCCCTGTCCTCTCTCCCATGGTTCCCCACCCCCGAGGCTGCCCCATGCCTTCTCAGCCCTGTGCCCACCTGGGCCACCATGGTCACTGACCTCTTCAGTCCCCTTCCTAAGAGAGAACCTCTTGCTAACTGGGCCATGCCCCAGCTTCGTCATCTGTAAAGCTGAGGTGGCAACTGAAGAGCAGGTGAGATGTGGCGTTTTGGACAGAGATGGAGTGAGGTCAGCACCGGATAAAAGCATCTGTCTGGATTGTGGTGGGGACTCCATGAGCTCAGATGGGCCTGGTGTGGAGCAGGGGGACAGGAGACGCTAGCTCCCTCTGTGCTCAGCCTGTAGGGGCCAGAACGAAATTAAAGGAAGCAACCTCAACTCCCAAATTCCCCAAAGCTACAGCTTCCCCTTCCTTGCGCTCAAAATGGCTGTTTCGGTTCCAGCTTTAATTCCTGTTGAGTAGGAAGTAAGAAGGGGAAGTCAAAGAAGAGAAGAGAAATCAAGTTTTCTGCCCGCCCCATGCCCGTCTCCTATCAGATTTCCCTACTTTCATAGCCAGCCTGGTACCCCGGGATGGCGGGGTGACCCAAATTCCCCCAGGAGTGGTGGGCACGGCCCCCTGCCCACAGTCCTCTCGGCACCCGGAGGCACTGGCATCCAGAACCTGGACTCAGGCTGGCTTGAGGTGGGCTCCTGCCCCAGGCTGGATGCTTCTGGGTCGAGGCTGGGTTGGTGACTATAGCAGCGAGCGTAGTGACCCTGGAAGGCAGGCACCGTGACCTGTTTGCCATGTGAAGTCTCCGGCTCAGAGAGAGTAGGTGACTCTCCCCGGGTCATTCAGTAAGTCGGTGACAGATAGCAGTCGGTCTGCCTCGTAAGGGGAAGGAAGCTGAGTCTTGGCCCCTGTCATCCTGTGCCCTTGCTGCTAAGCTCACAAGCCAGAGGCCACGCAGGGGGGTTTCCAGGCCATATTTCCCAGCAAGCAGGCAGGCCAAGGTTAGGAGGCCTCTTCCCACATCCAACCGGGTCTGGGCTGGTTCCTGACTGGCTGGCAGCCGTGACTCAGGCTTCCAGCTCCTGCTTCTGGCCTCCTCATCCCTTCCAGATAGGAGGGCCTTGGAGCCGGGACGGGGAGGGAGCTACAGAGTCCTCCAAAGGGGATCCTGAGACCATAGGAGCCAAGCAGCCCCAGGAGCTTCAACCCTTACCAGTTCTCCCTGACATCTGCCCTGAATTGCTTCTGCTGTGGGCACAAACCAATCCCATGTGTTGCCTGAATTGAAAAAAGGAAACTGGCCGGGTTGTCCCTTCTCAGCAGTGAGGGACTTCAGTGTTTCTGCCAAGGGCATACCTGGAACAGAGATGGGTGTCAGATGCCTGGTGTTGGGGCAACACTCTGAGAGCCTCTACCTCAGACAAACAGGGCTCAACACTGGCCCTGTCCCCCTGCCACTGTTGCCAGTGGCTCCTGTGAGCCACATGGACCAGGTGAGGCTCTGAGAACAGGGCTTGAACCGATGTGGGAATAATAAATAGCAGAAAGGCTGGGGAGTGGGTCAGGAGGAACTGAGGCTGGGAGCCCAGGCCTGAGGTAACTCAGGGCCAGCTCCAGAGGGGAGGCCTTGGCCTTGTGTAGACCTGCTGCTCAGCCCTGTCCCCAGGGCAGCCAGCCAAAGGCTTGAGCCTGGCCATCCCAGGCAGTCTGCTGGCACCATCTCATGGCCGGAGGCCTTCAGTGCAGGAAAGACAATCCTCTGGGAATTTCCTAGCCTGAACTTCTAAGCATGGATTTCAGGGAAACCTTGGATAAGGGGTCTGTATTGAAATGTCCCCTGGCTGGGACACCTTGGGGAACTCACTGAACTTTCCTGAGTCTTACTTCCTTCATCTGTAGAACGGAGAGAACACTGTCGCCCACCACCCGCCCGGCACTGCAGATAAACCATCCCACAGAGGGTAGGCTGTTAAGAAAGGACACGGGGGTGGGGGCACCTGGGTGGCTCAGTGGGTTAAAGCCTCTGCCTTCAGCTCAGATCATGATCCCAGGGTCCTGGGATGGAGCCCCACATCGGGCTCTCTGCTCAGCGGGGCACCTGCTTCCTCTTCTCTCTGCCTGCTTCTCTACCTACTTGTGATCTCTGTCAAATAAATAAATAAATAAACAAACAAACAAACAAATAAATAAATAAGAAAGGACACAGGGTCCAGAGGACCCAGAAGTGAGTGTGGACTGCTGTGCATGGAGGGAGTCCAAAGTGGGGGCCTTTAATTGGGGCCCGGAGTGCATTCATTCTGTTAACGAGAGTATGTGGAATCTGTGCCATGTGCTGGGACACTTCCCCTGTGTGGTTCCTTTTATGTCTTACCACAGCCTGGACGGCAGATACCACTAGTCATTCTCATTGAAAATGAGATATGAGAACTACAGGAAGGATAAGCAGGGATTATTTGGAGAAGGTGGGGGGAAAGCATCCCAGGTAGAGGAAACAGCATGCACGTTCGCCTAGGGGCCGGAAAGCCTGGTAGGGAAGGGCTGAAACTGGACTCGGGAGCCCTCGAAGGTCTGGGAGCATGGCCAGCCCCCTCAGGCCTCCCAACGGGCCCCTCTTCACGTGACGCATCCCATGCTATGCTGTGGTTCATTTCTCACAGGAGGTCGGCTCCTTCCCCACCTGAGAACATCGTGCCCTCTTCACTCTTCATTCGTCCAAGCTTTCTGGCCCTTTAAGGCCCAGCCACAGATGTGCCTTCTCCAGGATCCATTCC
This sequence comes from Mellivora capensis, assembly GCA_004024625.1. Classification (NCBI taxonomy): domain Eukaryota; kingdom Metazoa; phylum Chordata; class Mammalia; order Carnivora; family Mustelidae; genus Mellivora; species Mellivora capensis. The sequence continues at coordinate 37,621 of PISX010001016.1, read as the reverse complement.
GGGTCACTCTGTCCTAGGGGTACCCATAACCCCCATGATCTGAGCTCTCCCATCTGGGCCCCACCCGGATAGCAAGAACTCAGACTCAAGCCCCGCCCTGAGGAGGACACCTCCAGGAAGCCCGCAGAGCTGCTCCCATTCTTGGGACAGACACTATGATAGGGGTGACCACTGGAGATTGTCCTGGGAACCCAGCAAAGAACTGGTCACTGGGCTGAAGGCCAGGTCTCCTTGCCCTCGGGGGCTTCAGCACCGCTAAAATAAGAACAGGAGACCCACACTTGGATCTGGCACAAGCAATCTCCTAGCACAGACCTGAATAAACAGTAGGTGCTCAATCCTTGCACAGCTGACCAAGTTTTTGCTGGCAGTCCAAATCTGAATTTTCTCAGTTTGACCCAGGCTTTTGTCCCTGACTCGGTTCCTTAATCCCCTTGCTGGTAAAGTGGGTTTGGGTGGGAGGTCAGTGCTTACACCTTCCAAGGTAGAACGGGTCCTCCCTCACTCTGGCCTTTCATGCTCACGACATGCTGGTGGCTGGTATGACCACATTCCACTAAGGCTCAGAGAGGGGAAGGGGCTTGTGAATAGGGACCAAAGTAGAACGAGAACCTGGGCCTCAGATGCCCAGGGACGTGTTCCTTCCCTGCCCTACGCTGTCCCCCCCGCCCAGCTGCCATAGCGGCTCCCAATCAAAGCCTCCTTCCTCCAGGGCACCCCTCTCAAATGCTGCCTCTACTACTGGAACTGGCCTCCTCGGAACAATGAGAAGCCACCTCACTTCCCTTGGCCGTCCTAACAGCTGTGAGTCTTGGTTTGGGAGCGAGGAGGGGTTGGAAGAGGGCTTGGCACTGGCAGGGAGACTCTCACTCAGGTGAGTTGTCCGGAGGTATCTATCCCCACAACATACACCCATCCCTCCCAGGGGCTCCAGAGCTGCCATGTGGAAGGAGACAGTGAGTGCTAAGTGGAGGTATATAGGAGGATTGGAGGGTATACAGTAGGAGTTCAATAAATGGTTTTGGAGAAAAGGAAGAGAGGGAAGGGTGGAGGGAGAAGGTGAGCAAATAAGTGACTGCCTAAGTGGATTGCCAGGTGGAGGGATGGGCATGTTTGTGAATGAGCTATTGAATGAATGGAGAAAGGAGGGATGGCTGGGGAGTGAGAGACTGGAAGGTGACTCTGGGTGTTACAGCTAAAGGGGGAGCCAAAAGCTCTTTTATCACCAACGTGCCCATTTGACAGATGAGAAGACTGACAGAGGGCTGAGGAGAAAGGAAGCTGCTGGGTCTGTGGGGGTAGCCTTGGACCAGCAGCCTCTGGTTCTCTTCCCACCTCTCTTTCTACCCCCACATCACCTTCTTTCCTCTGCTGGGGTGGGGAGGGTTCCAGGAAGGAGACCTTTTCTCCTCCTCCTTGCTCCTCTAGGCCCGGTTTCCGCCAGGCCTCAGTGTTGGGGGTGGCAGGGAGGGGGTGGCCCCTGCAGGGGCTATTTCAGTCAGAGACAGCCCTGCCAGGAAACAGAGGAAGCTGCCCGCCCCATCGGAGGTGTTTCAGCCTGGGCTCAGGACAGGAGAGTGGAGAGCCTCACATCTGGCTTTCCCTTGTGCCAACGCATTCAAGGCCACCAAGGTGCTTCGGGGACAGGAGGCTGCATGTGAGTGTTGGTGCGTCCTGGCACCGGGGGCCAGTATGAGGTGGGCGTGAGAGCTGGACCCAACGAACTGTGACTTTGGGCGGGCAGGCAGGCTGGGCCCCGCACTGACCTAAAGGAGGTCCACAGTGTTGGGGGGTGGGGGCAGAAGAAGCGACTCCACCCAGCCGGAGGCAAAGAAAGGAGGAAGCAAGATCAGATCTGGAGCTAGATGGACACTTAGTATTTTGATAGGCATGGGATGAATGGCACTTCGTGTGGAGGGAGCTGCCAAGATGGGGAGGCCAGAGGGGAAGTCTGGATCTCTGGCTTTGAACGGTCTTGTGGCCGGGGTGGTGTCTCAGGGACATTGCGGCAGGACAGGAGGGGACAGAGGGGCGCAACCAGGGGGGCCTTGGATGAGGCTGGAGGGCTCGGCAGCAAGCTGCGACATCAAGAGTTTGAACTTTTCCTCAAAGGGCAGAGGGATGCAGGGAAGGATGTCATCTATCAGAGCAACTTGCTAGAAAGCCCCCAACTGTAGTCAGAGTGGCCAGAGCCCAGGAGGACATTGGGGCCTGAGATGGCTCAGGGCTCAAGAATGAGTGACAGCCGTGAGAGATCGTGGAGCCCATGTTAGCCGCTGCTGGGAGGCAGGGCCAAGGGAGCCCTCCCTCAGAACCATCCCCTGCCCCGCCTAGGGCAGCCTCTGACTCCTTCCAAGAGGACTAGTCTTACCAGGGAGTGGAGAGCGGGAAATACCTGGAGCCTGGGTACCTGGGTTGCTCAGTGGGTTAAAGCCTCTGCCTTCAGCTCGGGTGGTGATCCCAGGGTCCTGGGATCGAGCCTCGCATGGGGCTCTCTGCTCGGCCGGGAGCCTGCTTCCTCCTCTCTCTCTCTCTCTGTCTGCCTCTCTGCCTACTTGTGATCCCTGCCTGTCAAATAAATAAATAAGATCTTAAAAAAATGTATCTGGAGCCTCCCATCACCTGAGGCAGAGGTCTCTCTCCTGGGGTGGCATCCGAGGCCTCCCAAAAATGTTCAGAGGCACAGCGCTTCTCCTTCTTCCAGCTTCTTCCTTCTCACCATGACCGTCAGCCCTAGCAGGCAGCTCTCCTCTCAAGGCCTGCCTCTTCTCCGCACCCCCAGACCTAAGGATACTCCTCCCCACCCAGGGATCTCCTCCTCAACCCCCTGGGTCATGTTCCACTCTTTCTCCTCCTCTGAAAAGTCTCTTCCATCTTATGGCTCACATGGGTCCCCCTCTTCAGACTAGCAGATGTGTATATATAATTTTTATATCTCTATCTACATCTGTGTCTGTATACTGTACCTGCATGTGCCCAGCAGGTAGTAAGTGTTCATTTAAATGCCTGACAGGTGAAAACAGGAGAATGAATGCATAAATGAAAGAAAGGCCCAGACAAATGAATGAGGTGATGAGGAAATGAATTTTCTCTGCCTGTACTAATCTTGGCTTCTTGTTTACAATGGGGGGCCGGCCATGCTTCTGCCTCTGCACACCCCCCCCCACCTCCTAACTGGCTAGCTGGGCACCCAGCATTCCTAGCACCTGGGCTGAAACCTCACAAAGGGTTTTTCATAATTTAAGGTAATGTGGCCTGTGGGACTATAAACTAGAGACTCTGAACCTCATTTTGCAGTTTCCCAGAATCTGGGAAAAATATTTTCATCAAAATCAAATTGAAAGTTGAAAGAAATCAGTTTGGGTAGTTAGGTTTTGCTCTAACATAACTTTGAAATATCTCATAACTTGACTTAGCAGGGTGTATTCACAATAAGAATAGCCAACACCTGCCCTGTGCCAGGCACTGATCTTCATAACAAGCCTAGGAAGTAGGTACTATATGAGCCCATTTTATAGATGGGGAAACCAAGGCATGGAAGTCCAATAATGAGCCTTAAGGCCCCACAGTTCACATGTAGCAGAGCTGGGATTGGAACCTGGGCATCTGGACCAGAGCCCATGTACTTGGCCTCAACCCTCTATCCTGTTCTGTGTGCATTTGTAGGATTTCATATTTTTTCCTTCGCTTGAGTTTTTCCCATCTATTAATAGGGAGGGGGGTGATCTGACCCACTATCTCAAAGGGTTTTGTCTTACAGGTCCATTGGATTTAAGTTGTGAATTCTCGCTGGACACCAGGAAATGTGGACATGCCAGTTGGGAGGTAGGTATCAAGAAGTCAGACCTACCCCACCAGGGAACCCCCTTAAGGCACCTGTGCTTCTGACTCCCCCAAAACCTAGCCTGAGGGAAGAATGGAGGGATGAGGTGTAGGATACAGCAGCACAGCACAGCATAGCATTTATTAAGCACCTACTATATACCAGGCCTATGACATGTTTTACTGATAAGAACAGAGATTTAGAAAAAGTCAAGTTTGACATGTCTTGGGTTGAACAGCATAGAAGTAGGGGAGCCAGGATTTGAATGAGGTTTGCCTAGCTCTGACATTTGGTTTAGAGCCCCTACATTCCATGATCCTGGGCTACACTAAGTTGCAGCCTCTCAGTCAGGAGGGCAGTCTATGGTTCTGGCTCTGCTTCTAACTCACGGAGTAAGATTGAGCCACCACAGCCTCTGGCTGTGCTGTATTTTCCTCTCTATAAAAAGCAAGCAGGAGGGGCACTTGGCTGCCTCTGTCGCACAACTCTTCGTCTTCGGGTTGTGAGTTCAAGCCCCACCTGGGGTATAGAGATTACTTAAAAATCAAAGTCTTAGAAAAACAAAATAAAACTCAACTCAACTCAACTAAATAAAACAAAACCCCGAAAAACAAAAAAACAAGGAAGCAGATTTGGCTGGTGCCCAGCCATTTGCCTTCAGGAACTCTGTTCTCACTATAGCCACCAGAGGGTGCTGTGACCCAGTGGCTCAGCCAGACAGGCATTTGTAGCCTGAAGTCAAGTGGAAGGAGGCTTAGGGGACTCCTGAATCACTTTCTTCCTCCATTTTACAGATAAGAAGACTGCAGCCAAAAGAAGGACCGTGGCTTTGGAAGGTGGAGTCCAGGCTGAGGAGGTGGGCGCTGTCCTTTGTCAACTCACAGTGTGTGGACATTCTGTTCCTGTTGATTAATTCAGAATTACCAGGGTCTCCTCAGCCCTGGACCTCAGACCACGCTCTTAGACACAGAGGAGCATCAGACCTGGCACTTCTCTTCAGGAGGTTCCCAGTCAGTGCCGGAGAGACAGACACGCAGGCTCACCATGACCATAATCTCCAAATTCCAAAAAGCCCAGGGAACCCCTGCATAGCTTGATTTAGTACCTCTAATCTCATATCATTCTGAAAGATGGGTGTATCTTTCCCCTATTTTTCAGATAGGAAAATTGAGACTCAGATAAGGTATATCACTAGCCCAAGGTCACATAACTAGTAGGTAGCACAGGTGGGACACAAACTAAAGTCTGTCTGGGGTACCTGGCTGGCTTAGCCAACAGAACATGTATCTCTTGATCTTGGGGTCATGAGTTTGAGCCCCATGTTGGGTGTAGAGATTACTTAAATAAATAAAACTTTTTAAAAAATATTTAAAACAAACAAAAACAAACTAAAGTCTGTCAATCTCCACTTCCAGAGGAGACATTTCACTAGGGTTTTGAAGGATGAATAGAAGTTCGCCAGGAAGGTTGGTGGGAAATGAATATTGTAGAAAGTGAACCAGATTTTTCCCAAGCTTGAGCTTTACTGTATTCCATGTTTCCTTAAAGTGAGGACTATGTGGGTCCTCCATGGGGTGGTGAGTATCAGAGATGGTTCAAGTGGAGATAAGGGCCCAGAGAGGGACAGGGGCCTACCAGATGGTCAGTGAGTATGGTTACTGACAGGTTGTGTGTTGCCTCCCCAGCCTCTCTGGATGTAGGAAGCGCAGTCGGGCAGCCATGGAGTGGGACAATGGTACAGGGCAGGCCCTGGGCTCCCCGCCCACCACCTGTGTCTACCAAGAGAACTTCAAGAGACTGCTCCTGCCACCCGTGTACTCAGTGGTGCTGGCAGCTGGCCTGCCCCTGAACGCCTGTGTCATTGCCCAGATCTGCACCTCCCGCCGGGCCCTGACCCGCACAGCCGTGTACACCCTGAACTTGGCCCTGGCTGACCTGCTCTATGCCTGCTCCCTGCCCCTGCTCATCTACAACTATGCCCAGGGGGACCACTGGCCCTTTGGCGACCTCGCCTGTCGCCTGGTCCGCTTCCTCTTTTATGCCAACCTCCATGGCAGCATACTCTTCCTTACCTGCATCAGTTTCCAGCGCTACCTGGGCATCTGCTACCCGCTGGCCCCCTGGCACAAGCGTGGGGGCCGCCGCGCGGCCTGGCTGGTGTGCGGGGCCGTGTGGCTGGCCGTGACAACCCAGTGCCTGCCCACAGCCCTCTTCGCCGCCACCGGCATCCAGCGTAACCGCACCGTCTGCTACGACTTGAGCCCACCTGCCCTGGCCGCCCGCTATATGCCCTATGGCATGGCCCTCACCGTCATCGGCTTCCTGCTGCCCTTCATCGCCCTGCTGGCCTGCTACTGCTGCCTGGCCCGCCGTCTGTGCCGCCAGGACGGCCCAGTGGGGCCAGTGGCCCAGGAGCGGCGCGGCAAGGCGGCCCGCATGGCCCTGGTGGTGGCAGCTGCCTTTGCCATCAGCTTTCTGCCCTTCCATATCACCAAGACCGCCTACCTGGCAGTGCGCTCCACAGCCGGTGTCCCCTGCCCCATGCTGGAGGCCTTTGCCGCTGCCTACAAGGGCACGCGGCCCTTTGCCAGCGCCAACAGCGTGCTGGACCCCATCCTCTTCTACTTCACTCAGAAGAAGTTCCGCCGGCGGCCACATGAGCTGCTCCAAAAACTCACAGCCACATGGCAGCGACAGGGTCACTGAGTCCGCTGGGGCAGGACACCTGGGGCCTGGGCACCGGAAGCCCCTCCAACCCCAAACCAGGCAGAGAATTAGAGCTTAGCTCAGCTGGGCATGGAGTGAGGTCCCCCACAGACTCCGGAATCTCACCGATGACTATTCCTTGAGCCTGTGCTCTGGATCTGGCCCTGCGGGTACAGAGAGACAGGCTTGAACCTGGCCTTCCAGAATGTGCCAGTCAGCCCCCCGGGGAGTCAGGGAAGCTGCCAGAAGCTGTTCGCAAAAATACGGCATGGCACATACTGTAATTGAGGAGTGTGCTGGATGCTTTGGAGTCAGCAGTATAGGGACTGAGGGAAGATGGGAGGAGGAGGTGAGAAGTTCTGGAAAGGAGTGTTTGAGCTGGACTTTGATGGGATGAGTATGAGCTCTCTGGAGGTGTGTGATGGTCCCTTCATTCAGCGCACCTTTACCTACACCTTGTCCTTGGGCCTGGGTTGATTCGGGGGCACCAGGAGTACCAGTCCTAGCCCTGCCCCATATAGGCTCCCAACTACTGGGCTTACAGACACTTGACACAATGATGTCAAGGCTGGGACAGATAAATAGAGAATGCCCATGATCCAGTCCAAGGAGTCAGGAAAGATCTCTTGGGATGGGATGGGGTGGGGGGACATCTGAACCAGATGTTGAAGGCTGAGTAGGAGGTCAGCCAATAGAAGTAGGAGTAAGTTCCCACAGCTCTAGGCTAGACTCTGCCCTGGGGCAGAGGGGTAGAGAGAGCCGGGGTGGGGGGTAGGCATATGGCCTCCTGTGTGTGAAAGCTGGTGAAATGAGAGCTGTCCCTTGGCCACCCTCCAGATAAGGGCAAGTGTGGCCTCGAATGTTTCAGCCTGTGGGGACTTGGCAGAGGAAGGAATCAGGGAGCACGTCTTCAGAGAGGTGAAGCTTGAGCTGGGGAGGAATCCAAAATGCAGAGAGAGGCAGGCTGCTCCTGATGGAAGGCACTGCGTGTCTATAAAAACCCATAGGTGGAGATGTGCTGAATCTGGCCCTGAACAGTGAGTTTCAGTTAAGCCAGGAGGGGGCGGTGTGGGCAGAACCAGAGCACTGAACTCCAGGAAGAACCCCAGACCCTACCTCTTCTCCACCTACCTCTTCAAACGTGCCTCTTTCAGCCTCAGGGTAGCTTGGGTGCCGGAGAACCCCTCCACCAGGCCTCCCAAGTGAGAGGAAATACCCCTTCAACAGTGCTTCATTCTAGAAGAAGTCAACAGCTTGAAGAGGTGCAGGGCCACCAGGAGGCTGCAACATGGAGGTGCAGAGGTCCTGTGGCCAGGAGCCTGCCAACCAGTCTCAAGATAGCCTGTTCCATGTGTTCTGCTCCTGCCCTCCCAGCTCCATCATTCTGGCCTGTGGGTGCCTGAGAGCCGCTGGAAGCCGTCTCATGGAGGCATCTCAAACACACCTGAGCCTTCAAAAGCTTTGGAAAGGCATCTTCACGGAAGATCTCTGAGGGATTCCACCACATAAGAACTCTTTACCTGTTCTTCCCACCCACGCCTCCTTTTAGCCCCACCCAGAGAGCTCCTTATTTTCTCTGCTCCTTTTCCTCTCTATCTCCACCACCCTGCCCACGCCATCCCCCTCTCACTTCTCCTCAGGTCCCTGTTCCCTCCTCCCAGAGCTCAGCTTTCCTCCTGTAGAACAATCTAGCCTGCCCTTGGCTGCTGGTATACAACTCAGACCCTGTAAACAAACCAGCCGTGACCAAGAGCCTCCCTTCTCAGAAAGTGGAGGGGTGAGGGCAGGGCAGAGGGATAGGGCAGGGAAGGGAAGGACTGCGTAACTTAGTATTTTTCTTTTAGCCCTATCTCATCTCCAGGGCTGTTGGGCCATGGGGCCCTTCAGAGAAGGACTCTGCCGGAGTTAAACTCCATAGTCGTACTGGAGACGTGCTTGCAGCTGGCTGAGGAAGGGGGAAAACCAGGCCCAGCCCATCTTGGAAATCCATCAGAAGTGCCCCGATAATTTGGACAGAAGGAACTCTTTGGGTTATAGCGGAAAGACGTGAGGCAATGTCAGAAGAGGTCTGTTCCCTCTACAATGCGATGTCATGCCAAGCACTACAGATCCTAACTACTTTGCCTCTTGTTCCGAGTCAGCTGCCTGTCCCGGGGAAGTAGGGGATTGGGAGACCAGAAGGCAGAGGGCCTCTGCCCACAGTGCCAGCTGAGTCCTGTGGGGACTCCCAGGTGACCGTGCAGCAGACTGCCAAGAACTGTGACGCTCTGGTTACTTTTCCAAGAGTGGAAATGGTGGGCCGCAGGTGAATCCCATTCCCAGCTTCCCTTTGGGAGCCAGAATCGCATAAAGGGTAGGGACTCCAGAGCCAGGTCCCCTTGGTGTTTATCTTGGCCAGACCACTCAGCAGCTGTCTTACTCTGTGCGAGTTCTTTTGCCTGCTTGTGCCTTAACTTCCCCAGCTGTAAAATGGAAACAGTAACGATATCTATCTTGTAAAATGTTTGTGAGGATTAATATGTGCAAAGCACTTAGAATAATGTCCGGAACAGAGTAAGCATGCAATGCCTGGTACTATTATAATGAACTTGCCTATTGTGCGCACAAGTTCCTTCAGCATCTCTCTCTAGGAACTGGTCTGGGAGGTTTCTAAACAAGGGGGTAAGAGCAGAGGATTTCTCCTTTGCCTTCACCTGGGAGGCAGCTGGTCTTTTAAGAAAAAAAACTCAGCACACTTTTGTCAGAACAAGGGCCATAATCCATGAGCCCCATCTGTTCCTGCAAGAAGGAAAAGTCATTTATTACATGCCAGTACGAGGAATTCCAGGTGCCATTTCGGGAGCTTGAATTGCCCCTTCCTTTTCCCTCCTTTTGTCCCCACCCCCCTACTCTCTTCACTTTAACCCAGAGCACATTCCATGATGGGGAATCACACTGGAGAGGTCTGCTTGCTGGGGTGGAGAGGACATAGACGAGGTGTGGAGATAGAGCATGGTGAAGGGTCTGGGGAGCACATGGGTTCACAGGGGTCCAGGGTGATTCTCATGGCTTGGGGAAGACTTCCTGGGGGGTAGAGTGGTGCCACTGGGGGCTTGAAGGATGGCTGTAATTAGACTGAAAACGAGAGGGCCAGGTTGTTCCTGGTGCAGGGAACAGCACAGCCCAAGGCATGGAGGCTGTTGGAAGATGGTTAGGAAGGGTTGTGGCATGAGATTGGGCTTAACAGCTGTCATGGCTAGAGAGTCAAAGGCTTGGTGCCAGCCCAGGGAAGCATCGGGAAGTCACAACATTGACAGCAGTGGCCATTTGCTGGGCTCTGCAGGTTCTAGGCACTCTGCAGTGTGCTGTATACACATTTTCTTATTTAATCCTTACATTACCTCCAATTACAGATGGGGAAACTGAGGCCCAGTTGTGGGAATCAACATGTCAAGGCCACATAGCCTTTTTCTAAACCAGATACTAGGATGCCCCCCTCCAGCTCTCCCATACTCCCTCCCTTCCCTTTCCTTTCTTCACTTGCCTTCCAAGTGTCCACTTGCCTCAGCGCCTCAGCCAGTCCTAGTAACTGAGGACCGTCTAGGAAGTTGTGATAGAGACAGCTAAGTGCCAACCGCAACTCTCTTTTATTTTTTTTAAAGATTTTATTTATTTGACAGAGATCACAAGTAGGCAGAGAGGCAGGCAGAGAGAGAGAGAGGAGGAAGCAGGCTCCCTGCTGAGCAGAGAGCCTGATGCAGGGCTCGATCCCAGGACCCTGGGACCACGACCTGAGTCGAAGGCAGAGGCTTTAATCCACTGAGCCACCCAGGTGCCCCCGCAACTCTCTTTTAATTGGTCACCTGTCCTCTTAGGATGAAAACTTCATTTCCCAGCCTTACCTGTAGCTAAGTATGACCAGGTACCTTAACCCTGGGCAATTGGAGATAAGCAAAGTACCTTAAGGCAATTTAATATGGGGAGGGGGTGAATGTCTGTAAAAGAGTGGTAGTATCTGTCTGTCCTTTGCCTCCCCTCCCTTCTCACTGCTTACAAACGGGCCATCACAACTGGAGCACCGTCTTGGACCATGAGAAACAGCTTGGGTTTCTGACCATTCCAGTTTGGGACCACCTAAATTGGGACTTTTGCACAAGAGAGAAATAAATGTCTATCTTTTCTAAGCCACTAGCTTTCCAGGCTGTTGTCACCCACAGCCAGATGAATCCCTTTATTCGGGTTCTATCCTGAGATGAGGACCTAGGGGGAGGCCAGGCAGTGTCCTGGACTGGGGTGGGGGCCAGGGTCTACCCTGGTGACAAGCTAGGAGTCAACAGGGTCTGGGGATACCCAAGAAGGCTTAGAAAAGTTACTGCAAAACTTGGGGAGTGGTTGTGCTGCATTTGGCTGGAGGCTTAAGGGGTGGATGGGTTTCCTGAGGGAGAGACTAAGAAGGAAGGGCCTGGAGAACCCTGGGAATTCCATTTAGGGGCTGGGGAGGATGGGGAGGCAGAGAGATGGCCTGGGGTTTTCTGAGTGGTGGTGGGAGGAGGGGTGGGTGAAGGGAGGAAGTGGAGGGGATGGGTGGGGAAGAAAAGAGAGAAGTTTCCCAGGGAGGCCCTGTCCAGGGAAGGCAATTCTGTGACAGGAGACCTGTGAGTGTTGGCTGTTGTGGGTTGAGGACAGGGGCAGGGCCAAAGACGGAGGCGAGAGACAAGAGTCAGGAACCACCTCTAAGCCAGGGTCTGTCCTTTTAGAAAAGCCCAGGGGCGCTGGATCTGTCCTAGCAATAGCAGCAGCTTTCTCCTCCCTCCCTCATTCATTTGTTCCACACACATTCTCTCTGCTCCTCCAAGATGGCAATGGGAACAGAAGCAGCTCAGACCCAGACCCTACCCTCAGAAAGAATCTGGGGGTGAGGGTGGGGGTACAGACAAGGAAGCAGTTCAGCCACTAGACAACATTTATTGAACACCTACCATGTGCCAGGCATATCATGCTGAACAGTGGGTCCCTGCCCCTCAGGGAGTTCCTAGTCTGATGGAGGAGAACAGCAGTAATGAAATAAACAGAAACCTGGATCATTACAGCTAGGGGAGGAGAGCTCAGAAGAACATAAAGAGGGGTAGGGGGCGGGGCGCCTGGGTGGCTCAGCTGGCCAGCTGCCTTTGGCTCTGGTAGTGATGTCAGGGTCCTAGGATGAAGCCCCACCTCCGGCTCTGCAGGGAGCCTGCCTCTCCCCCTGGCTTATGAGCATGCTCTCCCCACCTCTCTCTCAAGTAAATAAAATCTTTAAAAAGAGAAGAAATCTCAAAAAAAAATTATACACAGCAAGATGTCCTTTTGATAAAGACAACTGATGAAAATATATTCTTTGAAGGAATACACAGATGCAACAAATCTGTACAAAAAGGAAAGCAAAGGCATGCTGAACACAGCAGGTACTGGTTTTCCTGGGTGGTACCGCAGCAGAATGTGTTAGGGAAACTACGTAATGAGACGTAGGACACTGTCAAAAGTCCTAGCTGTTCTGTTTTGTGGTGGGAGCCAAATAAGTGGTGAGAATGAGTCATGAATAAAAGGTTTTAAGTAATCCAATTCTGTGCATTTGAGGTCTAATTATACAGGAAAGGGGACAATCTCAGGTCATTTCTAAGTGACTTGGGAATGGAGTCAGGAGCCTGATCCCCCTAAGACAGTTTCTTCCTGGAGCTCATTGCTTCTTGGGGTCCTCTCCTCATTTTTTTCCCCCTCTTATGTTCTACTCAAGGCCCATCATTGGCCATGACTAGGACTACCACAACCTTACTATCTTGATTTCTCCAAGAGATTTACAGCCCCGATCTTGCTGGGTCACCATGACTTAACTGGGTAGATGGGTTGATGTTTTCATTCCCCTTTCATAGGTGAGGAGCCCAAGAGTGACCTGCTGAGGGTCCTTGGCATGTCTGTTAGGGTGCCTGCATTGGGCCCAGCTCTAGATTCCCAGCACAGTGCTCCCCTTTCCACCTTGGGGCCTGGTGTTTCCAGCCACCTCCTAGATGAGTCTTTGAAGGGCTAAACACAATCAGGGACTCTGTATACCTAGAAGGTGATTTTCTTTCATCCTGAATCAGAAGGAGCTAAAGCTGGGAGGACTCAGGAGGTGCTGGGAGCAGCCAAGCCACTCTCTGGGTGAGTGTCCCATTGGGTGGAGGCCCAGCTCAGATCCTTAAACACCCTCCTTCCCCACCAAAGGAAATTCCTGATCCAGAGGACCCAGTCAGCCCACCTCTAGGCCAAGCTAAAGGATGCTGAGGTGACCTGAGTCTCTGCTCCTATCCATCAGTTTGCTCATCTGTGATATGGGAATAAAAACCTCTATTCCAGAAGTGATATGAAGACAAAATATGACAGGATGTGAAAGAGTTTGGAAAATACAAATTTGAGATGCTAGGGACCATTGTTATTAGAGGAAAGCAGTGACTCCTAGAATGAGGTTTCCCCCCACCATGCCAAAATTTCCCCCAAAGAGTAGAAAAACACTCCAGAGAAAACAAAAGCCTGACTTCAAATAGAGTCAGAGAGGTTCCCTTGGGGAAATCTAGACCCACTCCTCACTTTCCAGAGGAGGCAGCTGAGGCCCAGGGAAGTGTAAGGATATGCCCCAAGGCCACACAGCAAGGCCAAGGTAGAGAAGCACTAGGCCAGGCAGGGCTCTCCTTCTTGCCATCAATTCCTCGAGAGATGTCCTTTTGAGGCAGAGCTGAGACGGAAGTTGAGGTAAGGGACTTAACAGGAGGCTGGTCTCCACTCCAAGAGGAAGTTTTCTCCCTACAAGGATTTGCCACAACCCAAGGGAAGCAGTAGGCAGGGCGCCAGATCCCAGCTGAGTCTTCCCTTTCTCATGCGGTAGTCAATCCCTCAGTGTCTACTGTCCTGCCCTATACCCATCCCTGCCCCTCTCATCTGGACGGAGGCCTCCTGCTCCCAGGGCCTGTCAGCCTAGTCAGGCCCAGACATGGTCCTCTTGAGCTGAAGGTAGTGTGAGTCAGACCAGGCTATCCTCTGTTCCCAGGGAAGGTGAGCCCAGGCCCAAGGAGGAAGAGGCTGCTGAGGGCTCTAGGAGAGAGAAACCCTTTTCATCAGGGATCTGGGACCAATGAAGAATAGAGGGGAGCATAGTGTTGGAAGCCCCTCAAATCCGAATTTGAGTCATTGAAGGTGCTGCCATTTTCTGACTTTGACAGTGGTCAAAGTTACATCTCCTTCATGACCCACAGAGAAGACGCAGTATTATCCACCTATAGGGTGGTTCTAGGATTAATTAAAATGAATGAAATGATATTACCCATACATCCAAGGCACTCCATAAATTCTCATTGGTTCATTCCGATGTCAAGGAGGTGCCTTGCATTTAAGTTGAGACCCTGAGGATGAATGGGACCTCCCAGAAGCAGATGGGGGTAGGGAAGGCCCCAGTACCCGGGACAATGGAAGACTTGCTAGAAAAGGGCAGAGGTGGAAGGAGAGCTCAAGGTCGGATCAGACTGAAGCAGCGGAGGCGACCCACTCCTACTAGGAGCGTGGAGGGCCCCAGGTAGACATGTCGGTTCAGCAGTGGCAAATCAAGGGCGTTTCAGTTGAAGCTCCTGTTGTGTGTGTGGCGAAGGGGCTAGGTTTGGGAAAAGGCTCTTGCAGGGATTAGTTAGGGCTGAAAGGAAGGAAAGGAAATAAAGACTTCCCAACCCTCCCAGTTTTGGGGGATGGGAACTGCTTTACCTGTCCGGGACTCCACAGGGTGGAAGAATCCGGCCGGTAGAGGGCGTAAGAGCCGCGTACCACGGAGCTCAGCAGGAGGGGCGGGGGGCTCAGGGCGGAGCATCAAGGAGAAGGACCTCGGAGATGGCGGGGGTAGGTGGGGGGCGTGACTACGGTGGGGAATTGGAAACTTGAGGGCGGGTGGGGGCGTGGGCACAAAGGGTGGAGCACCTGGGGCGACGTGGGAGGGTCTGAGCCGGACGCGACGCCGAGGTAAGGGGGCGGGGCCTTTGGGGCAGCAGGCAGCAGGACCGGGTCTCGGTGACCATAGGATTAACCGCGGAGGGCCGGGTGGGGGCGTGGCCTGGGCGGGGTGGAGGGGTGGGTCAGGGAGCCGCAGGCGCCCAGGTCCGTCTGTGGCGCTCCCTGCTCCCCCTGGCGGCGAGTCCCGCCCCCTTCCTGCTGGAAGAGAGTATCTCGGTGTACCTGAAAGTCGGTGTATACCAGTTTATGGGTCGAAGGTTGCCATGTCTGAGTTCCTCTGGCCGAAGGTGTTACCGTGCAGAAGCGTCTGAACCGCAGTCGGTGCGCATCCCCGGCTGTATGTCGGCGCAGCTGACCACTCTCAGAGGTTTCGTGCGTTGGAGCAAGTCCTTGGAGGAGCAGCTTGGCGATGGGTTCCAGAAGGGGTCCTCTGGAGGGTCGCTTCGGTCTGCATGTGCTCAAGCAGTCTTGTTTCTCCTTCAACTCCTCCCCGATTCCCTCCCCACCCCCCCCAAATCCCGATTCCCAGCCTCGCGCGCGCCGGGAGCCCACCCCCTCTTTTGGGCGCGAGGCCCCGCCTCCCGCCCCCTTTCCTCAACCACAAAGTTTATTTGCAACAAAAGGGAGCGCGGAGCGAGCAGCCAAGAGGGAGGGAGCGGGAGCCGGAGCGGGAGCGCGAGGGGAGGCAGGCAGGCCGGCTGGCGGGCACGGAGCCGAGGCACAGAGCACTGGGATCCTGCCCGGACCGGGCCGGGCCGCGATGCTCCGAATCGCACCGGCCGAAGAGGGGGCCGGTCCCGGGGGTCGGCGCTGAGGCGGGGAGGGACCGCGCTGGATGGAGCCGATGCCCTCCGCGGCCTCAGAAACTTGAGCGGCGGCAGATAAACCTCTGCTTGAGTCTCTGCACCCTCTCCCTGCAAACCCCCTCACACTGCTGCTGCAGAACCTAGGACTTCGGACCCCGGCTGCTGCGCTCCTTTGGGGCGAGGGCGCGGGGGGGGGGGTTGGCCGCGGCTCCCCGAGGCCAGCCCCCCCAGAGTGAGTGCTGCCACCATGGCGGACGGGGCGCCCCGATCCCCGCTCTATCGCAGCGTCTCGTTCAAGCTGCTGGAACGCTGGAGCGGCGGGCCCGGGCCGAGGGAGGAGGCCACGGACACCCCCGGGCTGCGGCGCCGCGCCTCGTGCCGGCCCGCCGCGTCGGTCCCGGGCCAACCCTCCCGGCGCGTGTCCAAACTGGCGTCGGGGCCCCCGGCCGCCCCCGCGCAGCCGCGCCCGCTCCGCAGCCTCTCGCCGTCGGTGCGCCAGCTCTCCCGGCGCTTCGACGCGCCGCGTCTGGACCACGACTACGCGGGGGCCCGAGACGGGGGCGTCTCCCCCGGGGCCGCGGAAGAAGCGGCGGAGGGCGCGGCGCGCGGGGCCTGGCCCAGCGTCACCGAGATGCGCAAGCTCTTCGGCGGCCCTGGCTCCAGGCGGCCCAGTGCAGACTCCGAGGCCTCGGGGACGCCCAGCCCCGACGGTGCGGTGTGGGAGCCCCCGGCCCGCGAACCCCGGCAACCACCGACGCCACCTCCTCGGACGTGCTTCCCCCTGGCGGGCCTGCGTTCCGCGCGGCCGCTGCCCGGCCCAGGGACCGAGGGGAGGAGGCGGCGGCAGCAGCAGCAACAGGAGCGGGCGCAGCGTCCGGCGGATGGTTTACATTCTTGGCATAGCTTCTCCCAACCGCAGGCCGGGGCCCGGGCCTCCTGCTCCTCCTCCATCGCCTCCTCCTATCCTGTCAGCCGCGGCCGGGCTGCCAGCTCCAGCGAGGAGGAAGAGGAGGTCCCGCCGCAGCCGCCGCCCGGGGCGCAGAGTCCGGCCTACCACGGAGGCCACTCCTCGGGCAGTGACGAGGACCAAGACGGTGAGGGCGGCCACCGCTGGGGAGGGAGGCCGGGACCCAGGCCTGGAAGCTCCCTCTTGGACAAGGACTGTAGGCCGGATAGTTATGGGTTAAACCTGGGCAGCATGGATTCAGCTGGGGGAGCCAGGAGTCCCGAGCCCCCCAAATCTCCAAGAGCTTGTAGTGAGGAAGGAGCCCGAGAGTGGGGTACTGGCTTGCCTCCCTGTGGACCAGGTCCCCAGGAGGGACTCCGGCCTGTGTCTGACACTGTGGGGGGAACCTTCCGCGTGGCCAAAGTGAACTTCCCTGCATACTTAGCCAGCCCAGCAGGCTCCCGTGGTAGCAGCCGTTATTCCAGCACGGAGACCCTCAAGGATGAGGACCCATGGACTAGTCGCGGTTCTGGGGGCTGGGGCATGTACCGCTCCCCTAGCTTCGGAGCTGGAGAGGGGCTCCTCCTAAGGCCTCAGCCTCGGAGCCGCACCAAGGGATCTGTGGGCACCACCAGGGCATTGAGAGATGGAGGACTGGAGCTGGACAAGAGCCGGCAGCGGAAGTCCCTGTCAAATCCAGATATTGCCTCAGAGACCCTGACGCTGCTCAGTTTCCTTCGCTCAGACCTTTCGGAGCTGAGGGTCCGAAAGCCCGGTGGGCGCCCCAGTGACCTCGGCAGTGGCCCTTTAGACGGCAGAGACTCACCGTCAGCAGGTGGCCCCGGGGCACAGCTTGGACCCACACCTGCCCCAGCCCCAGCATCGCCTGGCATCCGCCCCACACTCAAAGACTTGACGGCCACCCTGCGGAGGGCAAAGTCTTTTACCTGCTCTGAGAAGCCCGTGGCCCGCCGCCCATCCCGCACCAGTGCCCTGAAGCCCAGCTCCTCTGAGCTCCTGCTGGTAGGCCCAAGTGCTGAGGAGGACCCACTGCCCCTGGTGGTCCAGGATCAGTATGTACAAGAGGCCCGTCAGGTTTTTGAGAAGATCCAGCGAATGGGTGCCCAGCAGGATGACGGAAGTGATGTCCCCTCTGGAAGCCCTGACTGGGTAGGAGACATGACCCAGGGGCAGCGGTCCCAGGAGGAGCTTTCTGGTCCCGAGTCTAGCCTGACAGACGAGGGCATTGGGGCGGACCCTGAGCCTCTTGTTTCAGCCTTCTGCAGCCTGGGTACCACAGGGGTGTGGCGACCCCTTTCCTCATCCTCAGCCCAGACCAACCACTATGGCCCTGGGGCTGAAGATAGTCTGGGAGGGTGGGCCCTGGTGTCCCCTGATACCCCTCCCACATCAGGTGCCCTCCGACGGAGACGCAAAGTCCCTTCTTCAGGGCCTGGTGGGACTGATCTGAGCAATGGGGAGGCCGGCGAGGCCTACCGGTCTCTGAGTGACCCAATTCCACAGCGCCACCGGGCTGCCACCTCCGAGGAGCCCTCTGGGTTTTCTGTGGATAGCAACCTTTTGGGTTCGCTGAGCCCCAAGACAGGGCTTCCAGCAGCCCCAGCTGTGGATGAGGGCCTGACCAGTGGCCACAGTGACTGGTCTGTGGGCAGTGAAGAGAGCAAGAGTTATGAGGAGGTAATTCAGAATATTGTTCAGGGGCCTGGTGCCTTGGGACGAGTGGTGGATGACAGGGTTGCTGGCAAAGGCCCCAAGAAGAAATCTCTGAGTGACCCCAGCCGCCGTGGGGAGCTGGCTGGGCCTGGATTTGAGGGCCCTGGAGGGGAGCCCATCCGAGAAGTCGAGCCTATGCTGCCTCCATCTAGCAGTGAGCCCATTCTTGCAGAGCGGCGGGCAGAACCAGAAGAGCCCAGTCCTGCCAGGGGCCGGGCACAGTCTGAGAGGGCCCTACCCAAGACCCCACCTGCCTCCTCCACTGCCCACCGTGACTTCCATCTTGACCCTAAACTGGCTGATGTTCTGTCCCCACGGCTCATCCGACGGGGTTCCAAGAAGCGCCCAGCCCGGAGCAGTCATCAGGAACTACAGAGAGAGGAAGGCAACGAGGACCAGACTAGCAGCCTGTCTCGGGCCCGGCCATCCTCCAAACACATTCGCCACGCGAGTGTGCCTGCCACCTTCACACCTATCGTGGTGCCTGAGCCTCCGACTTCCGCCGGCCCCCCTGTGGCTGTGCCAGAGCCTGTGGGCTTTCCTGCCAGAGCCCACGCCGCGCTGCAGGCACCATCACTTGAGGATGTCACTAAGCAGTATATGCTGACCCTCCACGCTGGCGAGGTTCCTGCCCCAGGACCTGTGGATATGCCCTCCTTGACCCCTGCTGCAGCGCCTTCTGCTGAGGCCAAGCCCCCTGAGGCAGCCCGGGCCCCAGATGAACCTGCCCCAGCCAGCAAGTGCTGCGGCAAGCCACAGGTGGTGAGTCCTTCGTGGGGGGCTCTGGAGGGAGAGGCAAAGAAGGCCACGGGAGCTGACTTCCTCAGGAGCCTTTTGAGTGTGCTCATTGGGGCGGTGCCCTGGTCTGAGGGCGCTTCCCTGGTCCTGGGAGTGTCCAGGTAGTTTTAAGGGTGTTAATGACACAGGGCTCCGGTCTACTCAGGCCCCGAAGGCTTCTGCTAGGGCTGACGAAGAAGGTTCTTGCCTGCTTCGCGGTGTTCTGGGTGATAAGTACAAAGGGTTCTAATCTAGTCCTTTAGCTGTTTCTCAGGGACTGCTTTTAGAGATTTCTATCTGGTTCTTTTTTATAAATACCCAAGGAGGTGTGAGTCTTTCTTGAGTCATACTGCGCTATCGGCCAGACCCTTTGTAGGATATTAGGGCTTGGGGCCCACAGCTGAGCCAGGTTTGTGCTTCCTATTGTGGCTCTCCTGTGGCAGATTAAAACGTGGGATTGTCTCCAAGCCGGGGAGAATTGGAGAGGGACAGCCCTTACTTTACAGAGGAGCAGAAAAGACTCCATAAAGGACTCTGGTGGCCCTGGCCTTTCTCTGTGCCTCGACCTCTGCATCTGGGAAAGCAGGGGGCCTGCGGACAGGGTCCCTATGCCTCCATCCAGCTGCTGCTGCCCAGATTTGGGAGTTCACAGGTTGGATTTGAGGCGTCCTTGGTGTCTGAGGTCTGCCAGCTCCTCTTCTGATTAGAGGGGCTTGCAGGGGAGAGCAGGGACCGAGAAGAGGCTGCCCGAGCCCAGTGGACAGGGGCCTGGAGAGAGTTGGGGAGCGCTCCAGCTCCCACAGGAGGGCTGCCTCTGCACTGGCCCCCCATCCTGCCAACTTCCGTCTCTCCCCGCCCACCACTCCCTTCCTGGTGACTCTGAAATGCTTCCCCCTTCCTCTGCCAGACCCCAAGCCCTGGGGACTCCATCTTTCTGAGGCCCCCACTTCTGCCTTCAGATGTCCCTGGAGTGTTGGCTGTGGGTTCAGATAGGTTCTGGGCTCCGCGATGGCCCCGCACCTGTACTGGAAGCTCGGTTCTAGGGTTTGGGCTCTAAGCCTGGTGTGGCGATGGTTCAGGTAATTTCAGCCACGGCCCGCGTGCCCATGTGTTCCCTTCCTGTGCAAAGGGCCTGGGAACCCTAAAGCCTGGGCTGATTTGGTCACTCCCAGTTCCCAGCACTCTCACTGCCCCTCTGAACTCTTTCTTTGTGTCTCTTTCTTTTTCTCTGTTTCCCCCTCGTCCTGGCTCTGGTGTCTCTCACGGAAGCCATGGAGAGAGCCAGCAGGTAGGGAGTGGGGAGAGGGAAAATTTTGGACCTGTTCTTCCTCGAGAGAGACTGGCGGAACAGCTGCGATGCTTCGAACTCCAGTGCCTGTTGTCAGTGGAACACCAATGGGGGAGGGCAAGAGAAAGGGCAGCTCCTGCCAGGGCCCCTTCCCCAGCTGTCTTTCCCATAGCATTATCTCCTCAGGGGGCCTTGAAGGCTAAATTAGGGAAGAAGGCAGGAATGAATCAAGGACTCAGAGAAACTATGGGAGGGGGTTGCTCCTAAGAAGAAGCATTGAGACCCAGAGAGGAGGTGCGAGTTTTTGCAGAATTGGCTTTTGGTCTGCCTCCCTTCATGTCATCCCCCTGTCCCCCAACTTTAGGGAGAAACTTAGCCCCCTCCACCCCCGGAGGTCTATGAGGTGGGGCATATGGGCCCATAATACCAGCTTCTCCCTGTCCTCAACAGAGCTGCTCTCCAGCCTCCAAACCTTAGCCCACTCTAGTCCTCCCACCTTTCTAGACCTAGCTCGATGTTCCCTCTTGCCTCAGAGAGGAGAGAACTAGTAAGTCTATATTTGGAAGAGCAGGGTTTGAGTCATGGCTCCAGATCCCTGTGTGGCCTAGGATCCATCACATCTGGGCTCCATAACTGACTTTCCCCTTCTGTGAAATGGGGATAATGGTTTCTGCCCGGCAGGCTCTTGTCAGGTGAGTGGGTGGTGTGACCACTCCCTCCCTAGGAACAGGAGAGAGGGGGTGGAAAAACAGGCTCCACTGCCCCGCTGCTTCTCAGTGACCAGCCGTGGCCTCTCCTCCCTGCCCCCTCCTGGTTTCTGAGCACCAGGCTGGGCACTCTGAGCCTCAGTATTACCAGGTGGACTTGAACTGGCTCAAAAGAGAATCACTGTCCCCTAATTCCCCAAACCCCTCATAAAGCCTGGAAGTTCTCCTGTCTGCTAGCCCAAATCTCTTCTGCTGCCTCCTTTCTTCTGCCTCCAGGAAGATGGGGAGCAGCTCTTCACTCCCTCCGTATGGCCTCCATGGAAGAGACAATGTTCCCTTGTTTCGGGCCTGGGGCTCCAGTCACGCTCTCTGGGCTGTGGGTGGAGATGGTGTGGTGTGAGCTCCAGAATAAGAAGGGAAGAGAAGAGGCTTTCACACTTTGCTGATGAAGCAGAAAGCAGGCTGAACCCAGCCAGGGGCAAACAAGAGCGGCCCAGGAGTGGGGGAGGGCAGAGGTGGCCCCTGACTCAACCTAGGCTCTGGGGAGTCCCTCAAACTCAGGTCTCTCCCAACCCAGAATCCGCATTTGCCCTCTGCATGGCATATCCCCATTGTGAGGAGGTGGCCTGGACACCCAGGCCCTGCTCAACCTCTGACTCACTCTGAGACCCAGGCAGAGTCACCTTGGGCTTCGATTTTCCTATCTGCACAGTGGGATGTTAGACAGCCTGGTCTTTGAAGCTCTGAGAGCGGACAGCCAGCAGAGTGGTCAAGGGAACAGGAAGCGTTGGAGTGTTGCTGGAAAAGAAAGGCAACTCTGTGCAACAGCTGTGAGAACCTAGGAGCCCAGGGAATGAGGACTAACTCATGGTCATTTTATTCTCTGAACACCTGCTTGCGTTTCTGCTGGGACCAAGCAGAGCTGCTGGAGCCTCCATGCCCTGCTCCTGCCATACACCTTGTCATTGCCACTTAGAACCACAGTAGCCTGGGTGATAGACTCTTCCTTTCAGGGCTTCCCCTACCCTGGCCCTAGAGTACAGAGTCTTATAGCCTAGCTTTCTGCCCCCAAGTGCTGATACCCCTTGACAGATGTAGCCCAGAACAGGAAATGACCTGTGTCTCAGAATCACAGATGGATTGACTCAGAATTTTAGCATACTGCAATAGCAGTAACAGTGGCTAACATTTATTAAGTACTTACTGTATGCCAGATACTCTGAATGTTTCATTCTTCAAATGTCTAAAGCTTTGAGAACTTTCCAGTGCCAGATTCTTAGAATTGCAAGCTGGTAGATTCCCGCTGAGTCCTAGAATGTCAGTATCTTAGACGTGAAGGAGCCCAGCCGATCCCTGTTTCTTGGTGGGATTGGCCTGCCATCTAAGTAATGGGGACAGGGTCGGGAAGAGTCGGGGGGTGTCCTCTGTATACCCCTAATGGTCTGAACACCTTCCTGGTGGTTATTTAATTCACTGAGATCTGGGGGTGTGTTGGAAAGAACTTTAAGACTCAGGAGGATGCTGGGTCTAAGGTCACACAATAAGCAAGGCACGCCAGGCCCAAGCACCAACCCACTGTCCTGGCAGATATTCGAGCTTGCCACCCCCAGCTTGCCTAGCCAGCTCCCTGCCTTGCTGAGGGAGGCCTGGGTTGCAGCTCTTCATCACCTTTCTTCTCTCTGTGTCCCCTTAGCAGGGAACCCACGGGGGTGGGGGTTCTCTCCTCTCCCTCCTTGGCTCTTTGCTGTGATTTTTCCATGGAAACTGGTTCTGGGAGGGGAGACAATCAGGACATTTGGAGTTCTGAGCCATACCAAATATCTGTAATTAAATGTCTTGTCACCCAGTAGGAGGGTGGGATGGGGAGGACAGGCAGAGGGCTGTCCCTTTCCTCTGTTTATTGCCTGCTCCCCTACTCCTTCCTAAGGGGCCCCGGACTATTGGAGGGAGTATAGTCTAGAAATGGGTCACCCGCCCCTACAAACATGGAAGACTTGGGGGATGGGCCAGAGTTGAGTCTGACATTTCTCCCCCACATTTCTGAAACCAGCTGGGTTTTGGGATGATCTGGGCTGTTACTAATCCTGTCGCCAGCACCCTCCCAGTGTAGGGACTTGCCCGTCCTGCTTCCTGCCCCTTTCCCCCTCCCCACATCTGTGATCTCAGGCTACACATGGTGCCTAGCAGCAGATGGAGGCACCCCCAGGCCTGGGGAACCAGACACTGGGAGAGTTCAGAATCTAGAAGCAGCCAGAAGGGACTCTAGAACGGTGAGGAATCAGCCTAAGGGCTGGCAGGGGAGACTTCCTGGAGGAGGCTATGCCTGGAGCCTGTCCTTGAAAATACCAGGAGAGTTTTCAAGGCCAGGTGGGTGACCCTTGACAGAGCAATGCATTCATCCATTTAACAGATACTCACTGAGTTCCCGGATAGTGCCAGGCTCTCTCCCAGGTCCTGGGGATACAGTAACAAGCAAAACAAAGGCCTGGCCTCATGGAGCTTCCAGACTAATGAGGAGGCCTGTGTGTCAATGGATACATTATGTGTCAGAGAGATGGGGCTAGGGAGAAAGAAAGCAGGTTAAGGGAGTAGAGACTGACAGGGAGGGAGTATTAGCTTAGATCAAGAGGTCTGGGAAAGCCTGTCTCAAAAAGTGAGATCTGAGCAGAGGCCTGGAAGAAGTGAGAGAGCAAGCAAGGTAGCTGTTTCTGGGAAAGAACATTCTGGGCAGAGAACAGCAAGTGCAAAAGCCCTGAGGTAGAAGTGTTGGAGAAATTACCCCCAGGACTGTGTGGCTGGAGCAAAGTAGGAATGAGGTCAGAGAGGTAAAGGGAGGGTGGGAGTAGATCAGGCTGGAGGTAGATGTCATAGGCCAATAGGAGGACTTCAGCATTACTGGAAGTGAGATGGGGTAGGCACTTCGGGAAGGTTCTGAGCAGAGCAGTGACCTGATCTGAGTTAGGCTTTCATAGGTCTGCTCTGGCTGCAGGGGCCCAGGGTGGAAGCAGGGAGGCTGGTAAGGAGGCCACTGGATAATCTGGGTAAGAGCTGCTGGTGGCTTCAGCTGGAGCGAGGTGGGGGAGTAGTGGGTTTCAGAGGATTTTGTGAGGGCCTGGACCCCAGCATTCAAGGTGAACACAGAGCTACTGAGGCTCCCATAGCTGGGCAGTGTGCGAGGGGTTGATTAGGGTGGGGAGGGGGGAGTTGATCAAGGCCCCAGGGTGTCATGGGGCTGTAGACTACACTGACTGCCCCCTGCAGACCCACACTGGCTGGGCTCCAAGAACAGGAGGGTGGAACCACCATAGGACCCTCGTGAGGATAGTGACAGTGCCACGTCCTACTGGTGTCTCTTCTAGAGCCACAATGACACCCATCAGCTCCAGCTTGCATATCTCCTGGGACAGGGAGCTCCCACCATCCTAAGGTAACTCTGTCCCTCCTGTCTGGTCCCCTAGCCAGGTGGGCATTGCCCTGGTCCCAGTATATGGATGAAGAAGCAGGTCCAGAGTAGACAGAGGTTTGCCTAATGCCCTATGGCTCAAGTATGGGATTTCTCCCCAGGTATCCTGACACCCAGGCCATACATTGGCCCCACAGAGTTCCCACTGAGCAGAGTTGGCTAGAATGGTGGAGTAGGGTGGGGGAAGTGGGAGCCCATGTTTCCCAGAAAGGCTTGAAGCCCTGCCGTGCTTGTTGGGAAATGTGCCCAGGCAGCCTGGCGCCTCGCTGGCAGGCCCTAAAACAGGGGCTCTGGGTCCCCTGGGAAGCAGGAGCCTATTGGAGCCAATGCCCCTGCCTTGGGAGTTGAGCCTCTCCTCCCACTTCCAGCCCAAGCCTCTGGGGCATTCCAGGGGTGGACCCAGGCAGAGGAAAGCTGCCAGGCTGCCAGGCCCTGGGCAGTGAATGAGCCCCAGCTGATGACATGCAGGGGCCTGGGGCCCCAGCCAGGGGATCTGAGCTCCCAGCGGGGTGTCCACAACCACCCCCTCCAGCAGCCCGGGTCCAGGGATGACTTGGTGGAGCACATGGAGGTCTGCACGAGGGGTCAGGAGACGGGGTCCAGCCTTAGCCTCTCCAGTTTCCTGGCGTGTGGCTTTAAGTAAGTCGCTTCCCCTCAGAGCCACAAATTCCTCCATGCTCTTGGGCCCCAGGATGGAAACTCTCCCCCTACCCCAGGGCTGGTGGGAGAGGCACTAGCTTCCCTGAGCAGATCCCAATTTGTAGACTGAAGAGCTGGAATTAAGCGGCTGAGGAGACTGAGGCTGAGTGGGGCTGGGCCTCACCAGGTTTGGCCCCCGAGGCCTTGCCCTTGCCCCCGGCGGCTGCTTTGGGCTCCAACACACACACACACACACACACACACACACACACTCTCTCTCTCTCTCTCTCTTTCTCTCTTTCTCTCTCTCTCTCTCTCTCTCTCTCCCCACCCGGGTGGCGGGCTGTGTGGCTCAGGCTGGGGCCTAGCCGGGATTTTTAAACTCCATCCTGGGCCTAGGGCTGTCATGTGGCTCTGAGACGCTCTGGAGGAAGCCGGGAGAGACTGAGGGGGAGGCTCGTCAGCACCTGAGGTCAGAGGGACTGTTGTGGATTCCAGGCCAGGATGGCAAATGGGTGGTATATTGGCTTCCCATTGCTGCTGTGCCAAATTACTACACATTTAGGACTTAAAACAATACAAATATTGTCTTACGGTTCTGGAGGTCAGAAGAAAAGGGTTTCAATGTGCTAAGAGTTAAGGTGTTAATAGGGCTGGGTTTCTTCTGGAAGCTTTAGGGGAAAACCTGTTTCCTTGCCTTTGGCAGCTTATGGTGTCTGCGGGCGCTTCTTGCATTGTGCCCCCTTCCTCTGTCTTCAGAGCCAGCAGCATGGCACCTTCAGATCTTTCTCTCAGCCTGTATGTCCTGCCGCCTTCTTGTCAGGCCCCGGTGATTACTTTAGACCCACATGGATCATCTAGAATAATTTCCTCCTCTCCAGGAGGAGAGGACTTTGTACTCAGCAAAGTCCCTTTTGCCACGTAAGGTAACATATTCACAGTTCCAGGGATTAGGACGTGGACATCCTTGGGAGCCATTATTCTGCCTACCACAGGTCGGAGAGGGGCCAGGCTGTCAGCCCCTGTGATCCAGAGTCCCCGGGAGGTGCTGGGCACGAGGCGGAGCCTGTGAGCACAGGCCTACTGCATCTGTCCCGCACTCGTTTCTTCCCATGGCCATTTGTCATCTGTCATTCGTTCATTCTGGGGTCAGTTGTTGAGCCCCTTGGGGGCAGTGGGGACACACAGGGAAAGCTTGGACACCATCCCTGCCTGACAATGCTTTTCAACAAGGGTCCTTGTCCCCTGAGGTGGGTGGGATCCACTGGGTGGCTGAGCCCTGGCCTGATGAAAAAGGGACAAAAGTGTCCGTAGGTCTTATGGGCGGGCTTGGCTTTTAGAGGCAGCTGGCCCTGAGCTTGCTGACCAAAAATGGGGGGGCCATTGGCAGGGCCATTCAGACCCAGGGCAAAGAGGGAAGGTGAGGGTCTAGGAAGGGAGTGGGAATCCCATCTCCATGGAGCTGCCCTAGGTGGAGCTCAGGGGCAGATGGGGAGGAGCTGCACGCTGGGGATTGGTGACCCTGGTGCCGTGGGACCAGAGGACCTGTCAGGCCACTTCATGCCCTGAGAGGCCGAAGCACTTCCCAGGAGGGGGCATGTGGAGGGCAGGAGCACGACCCAGATCCTTTCTTCCCCGAGGCTGCTTTGGGACCAGGGCAAGCATATAGAGACTCCTCAGCACTGTCCCCTCGCTCCACAGGGATTATTGTTCAGATTAAGTGGAATCCTGCTAAGAGGGCTTGGCACATAGTGAGTGCTCAAGGAGCGTTAGTTCCTCCCTTCATGACTGAGAGGCAAGGCTCGAGGATTCTCAGATTCTAACAGACCCTGATTCCAGCATGCTCAGGTTCCCAGCATCCCTCTCCAGCTTAAAGCAGAGGACAAAGCTCTGGGCAGGCAGGCAGGTGGGGTACTGACTAGGTAGGTTTGGTGGCCCAGCAGCCCCTGCCTCTGGAGATGGGAGGTGGGCAGAGGAGAGGGCTGGGTATTTGGGTGGAATCAAGTACCCAGTGTCCTTGCTCTTCTCTCCAGCTCCCCCTCTGGCTTTGTTGCCACCAGCCCCAACCTGGGAGGCTAAGCAGAGCCAGAGCCCTCTCTGGTCAGAGCCCCAGACCCATTGGAACCAGCCTCTGAAGCAGGGCTCAGTGGCTCCTCCAAGCCAGGGAGTCTGAGGGTCCATCCATGTGCCTTTTGGGCTTGGGGGTCAGACCAATGAAGGTTAACATCTCAGAGTAGACTCTGGCTCCCTCACTGCGTGAAAACTCACAAGTCATTTCATCTTAGCACAGAGCCTCAGTGTCCTACCCTGTCAGCCCAGGACCCTGGGTTTAGAAGCTCTCAGAACGGTGACTGCTTTAAGAGCATGTGCTTTCGGGGCACCTGGGTGGCTGAGTGGGTTAAAGCCTCTGCCTTTGGCTCAGGTCATGATCCCAGGGTCCTGGGATCAAGCCCCACATCAGGCTCTCTGCTCAGCAGGGAGCCTACTTCCTCCTCACTCTCTGCCCGCTTCTCTGCCTACTTGTGATCTCTGTCAAATAAATAAATAAAATCTTAAAAAAAAAGAGAGAGAGAGCATGTGCTTTCGAGATTGCTAGTTTAGAGTGTAGAATCTGGAATCTTGCGCTTTCAGGATGCAGGATTCGTTTTTTTCCAGGAGTCCATACCTCTTAGCTTGATTTTGTTCATGCATTTGAGATGTTCTGAGATTCTGCGGCCAAGGAGAGGCCTGGCAGGTCCTGGGCCAGTGGGGTTGGGAGGGGGCAGGCCGACTGTGTTGGAGGGAGCCAGGCTGAGGGAGCCAGCGCCAGGTTGGTGTCTGTTTCCTGTTTATTGGTTCCCAGGGGGTGAGCAGGCCCTGCCCCAGAGCAGCAAGGAGCGGGAGGGAAGGAGGCCGGGAGGGAAGGAGGCCGCGCGTCCTGGCTGCCAGCCAGCCAGCCAGCCAGCCCCACAGTTCCGCCTCCTGGGACTGCTGAGACCCCTCCCCCTGAGCCCCCTTAGACAAACATCCATTCCTTTCCCAGGACAGGGCACTGGAGGTCAAGGAGCAGATGTGGAAGGGAAGGGCTGGAAGGACAGGAAGGGACCCTTCCCCCCCAAAATCCTACTGACTCCGTCTTTCTTGGCTGCCTGCGTCACTGAAGTCTCACTCCTGGTTTCTCACTGTCCCCTTCTGTCTCTTCTGTCTCCCTGGGAGGGGCGGGGTGTGTCGAGGTGGTGAGATAGTGGTGAGATAGCCAACTTCTTGGAAGGCCAGGAGGCAGGAGGAGGAAGAAGAGGGATAGGGCCCTCGGTCCCAAGAGGTCCACCTGGAAAGATCTTTATAAACCAGCTGTGCTGGGACGCCTGGGTGGCTCAGGCGATTAAGTGTCTGCCTTTGGCTCAGGTCATGATCCCAGGGTCCTGGGATCCGGTCGCACATCTCGAACATTGAGCTCCTTACTCAGCAGGGAGCCTGCTTCTCCCTCTGCCTGCTGTTCCTGCTGCTTGTGCTGTCCCTGTCTCTCATTCTGATAAATAAATAAATAAAATCTTAAAGAAAGAAAGAGAGAGAAACCAGCTGTCAGCTATGTCTTCTAACCATCCCTTAACCCAGCATTATTCAGAGGGTAAACTGACGGCCAGCAAGGGCAGGGGTCTTCCCTAAGGCTGAGACATAGTGGACCAGGCACCTCACTGCTGTTCCAGCCCCACACTTGGACTGCTGCATATAAGGGGCCACTGGGAATTCTCGAGACGGGGGATGGCATCGGTCACTTGGCATTTTAGGGAGTTGGGCTGAACCAGGCAGGAAAAAGAAGCCTCGACGTGTGCCTGCAGAGAGGTCTCCGTTTGACCAGAGCACACAGGGAGAGGCTGTGTGAGCAGGCGCCAGGCTGAAGGCCGGAAGTGCCAAGTTAAATGGGCCGGGCTTTGTCCTGTGGGCAGTGGGGAGCCATGGAAGGTTAGGAGCCAAGGAGGAGCATTGCCAGATGGACACATTCAAAAACATCCTCTGGTTGTGGACTGGAGAAAAGCAAGAGATGAGAAGCCCGAGCTAAGGGGTACAGGTGATGCAGGGATGGAGAAGAAAGGACTTACTAGGGAGATCATTTGGAGGTAAAACCTGACAACTTAAATTTAGGCTCAGGGGCCCTACCAGAAAGCAGCATGAGGGAAGCGGGGCTGCCTCCCTTGTTGCAGTTGAGAATAAGGCAGTGGGACAGAATGCACGGTCATCTGAGTCATCCCCCTGCCTCAGGGCAGAATGTTCCTCTGCGTTTCTAGAAGGGGAAGGGAGCTCTGAACCAGCTCAGGTCCATGTCTCTGTGCCTCATTTGCTTTCTATCTAACTTCAGTATCTCCTGCTCCAGCAGAAGTGCCTGCTTCTCAGTGGGGTCACCAGAGAAGAGCAGAGCTCCAGGCTCCACCCCCCAGTCCCGCTGCCTCTGGGACTGGCCTGGGTGGGGAGCTTGTGGGGGGGGGCTGCTTTGCTAGCTATGACCCAAGACCAGTCACTCAGTCTCAGTGTCCCTTCTGAGAGGTGGGAATCCCAGATGGGGCAGAGTCCAGGAAAGCTCTGGACTGTGCAGGCTCTTAGGAGCTGGGGGTGGAGTTACTGGTAGGTAGACAGGCAGGCCACCTTGCTAGCAGTGCTCACGTGGGTCTTGTAGTCAGAGACAAAGTATCCGTATGATATTTGTACCACCAACCCCAAGACAAATGCTGTTCTCTCGCCCTGCAGTCCTGGAGGCCTTCCTGGAGGAGAGTAGGCTGTAGAGAGAGGAGTAACTCAGATTTGGGGCCTGATCTGAAGCTGTTTCCTCATCAGATGCCTAAGTACCGTTCTAGCTCCTCGCTGCACCCTGGTCCTCTTCTCCCTTCCTCCTGGACCAGAGCTTTCAGGCTTCTCCCCAAGGCCAGCGGGGGCGGTGCCTGGGGCGGGTGAGGAATTTCCGAGGGAACAGCTAAATTCAGCCCTGGCTAAAAATAGTCCTGGGCCTGGCCCCAAGGCTAGAGGGGGAAGAGGAGGAGGGGAGGGGAGGGCAGGGCAGGCCCTTATCCTGCCTGCCCCACCCCTTCACCTGGACCCAGCGACTCACACCAGGCCTTTCCCTCACTGGGGCTTCATGCTTTCTTCTCTCCTCCCTCCTATGTTCCTCTCCCTGCCCTCCTCCCCCAGCCTCGCCCCTTCTGGCTGTCTCTTGTCCCTATATCTCCCTGCCTCTGACAGAGCCAGACTGAGGCTGGTGGCCAGGACCAAGACTTCAGAAG
Source organism: Mellivora capensis (assembly GCA_004024625.1). Taxonomy (NCBI): domain Eukaryota; kingdom Metazoa; phylum Chordata; class Mammalia; order Carnivora; family Mustelidae; genus Mellivora; species Mellivora capensis. The sequence continues at coordinate 7,497 of PISX010001016.1, read as the reverse complement.
AGGGCCTTGTGTAGGGAGGTGTCCCCTTGGCATCCTAGCCTGCATGTCAGGAATCACCTCCCCTCCACTAGCAGCTGATTGCAACCCCTCTCTTCTGGGGCAGGAGTATAGGGGACAACAGACCTCAAAGGTTCAGAGGTGTGGAGATGTGGGTGGGGTCCCCGGTTCACCCCGTGGCCTGGTACATGGTTCTGGTCAAGCGGCCCCACCCTTACCAAGCCCTGCTGTTCCTGGCACACAGGGCATCAAAACACATGTATTAAACAAATAATGTGGAGGGAGTGGGGAAGGCAGGAGGAGGAGAGCTGGGGCCTGCCCTTGGGGGAATTCCCAGGCTGCTCAGAACTCTTCCCCCCACCCATGTCCAGCCCTATTTGGGCTCTGCCCTGGAGATGGCAGGCCTGAGCACCCAGGCAGGTGAGAGCTGGCAGATGGGCAAAGGATACTGTCCCAAGCCAGTACCAAGTGGGGGTGGAGGTGAGGTGGGAACTGGACGCTGAGGCCCAGGGAAGGTGAGGTTCCTAGCTCAGATCGCAGAGCTCAGAAGGAGAGAGGTGGTGGCCTCATTCCAAAGCTGCTGGTCTAATGTAGCAGAGAGATCCAGAAGGAAGTGGACGAAAGTCTTAGGAGATCTGGCCCATAGTACTTGATTGAATATGGTTTGACTCAGGGATGGGGGCGGGTCACAGGTAGTGGCAGCAAAGCGTGTCGAGCTCTCCCCATGTGCCAGGCGCTGGTCTGAGTGCTTCCACGCATCCACTCATTTAATCTCACAACCGCCCGTGGGGAGGTACTGTCATTCCTGTTTCTAGATGAGGAGCCTTGGGCAAAGCATGATAAAGTAGTTTGCCAGGGTTAGGGAAGCTAACTGAGGGAGAGATTGGAGTCTGGTTCCAGGATCTCTGACCATCCCCGAGGCTCCTGGCTTTCAGACTGCCTGGGTGGGGGCGGTGCCATCACCAAGGTGGGTGTGAGGGAGGAGAGAGAGGATTCGGCTTTGGACGCGGGAAAGCCATTGGATTTGCAGTCCGCAGTCCGCAGTCCTAGCCCCGGGAAGGAGCATAGAGTGGAGGCTCGGTATATACTAGCTGAATGGCTACTTGAATATGAGGGGCCCTTGGGCTGCAAGAGGAGGTAATGGACAGGCAGAGGGAATGAATGTCTCCCCCCACCATTGGCCCAGGGACCTTTCTCTTGGTGCTAGAGTGAAGCTGAGGTGGGTGTCAGGCTCCTGGCTTGTGGAGAAAGCTTTGGGTTGGAAGGGTGCTGAGATGAACCACAGGCGAGGGAAGGAGGGTGGGTAGGGGCAGGCCAGGCAGTGCTGGCGTGGTCCCGCCAGCAGTATCTGGAAAGCAGATCTCTTGGGCCATGGCCGACGTGACTCAAATGGAGACAAAAAAACCTTCCATATTTGGACAAAGAGCCCAGAGAGGCCTGGACCCGCAGCCAGCCCAGGCTGCCTTCCCCCCACCCCCGGTCTCCCTCTGGGCCCCTAGCCCTGAGCCCTATCCCACTGAGTTTAACTCTTGGGCCTCAGGCAGCACTGTGGCCTCCTCCCCTCAGTCATCAGGCCACCTTCCATGTAGCCAAGCCTGGGCTATGGGTGCTGGAGAAGAAACAGCCAGCTCTGGGCCCTGAGCCTGGGGTAGAAATGCAGAGAGGAGTCCTGGCAGAGCACTCAGGTCGGAAGGGCTTATACACCTACACAGACAAAGCACATGCCGTGGGGTAAGTTGACTATGGTATGAACCCAGCATGGCAAAGCCTGAGGTCCGCAACATGCAGGCAGGTACACACGACGCACACACACATACACATTTCTTTTCAATCCCCAGCCGACTTCCGTATTCACAAAGACGTCTGTGCAGATATCAGAAGTGAGGGCCCAGCCTGGGAACCTCTCACACCTTTCCCAGAGCAAGCGTTGATAACAGCAGACTCGGAGTAGATAGGGACAGCCAGAGGTCAACTGAACAAGCAGCGTTAACAGTCATCATCCATCTGGGGACATGCAGACAGAGCCGTCTGTCCCTGCACTGAAACCCGGCATGCCCAGCGTGTGGGGCTAGGTTGTGCGGTGGGTGCCGGAACCGGGTGGCCAGGAGGGGGCCTCAGCCCACGTTCTGCCTGGAGCAGGAGCTCATTCCCAGGGAGAGAACCCAGATGCTTGCTGTCACTGGCCGGGTAGCTGAGCTGACTCCACAGCTGCTCCGAGCTTTTCTAATGAGCCCTGGGTAATTAACTCTGGAATCAGCCTGGGTAATGGGTTTGGAGAGCCCAGGGTAACCTTTAAAATTCAGCTCCACTGTCGCCCACTGGTACCTATATTTGGGCTACAGGACAGACAGACAGAGGTTCCTGCCCCAAGAAGAGGTGGGAGCCCCATCTGAGCGCTGAGGATCCGAAGGAGTCCAAAGTGGCTGAGGGCAAGGGAGGCTAATGTGGCTGGAGCCTTGAAGAACCAGCAGGACTTACTGGTGAAAATGGGTCCAGGTCTTTCTGTCAGAGAGAACCAGGAAGGCAGAAGCCTGTGATGGAAAAGCCCTGATGTGTCTGGGGTGCCATGAAAGCCTACTGGTTCTAGAGAAAGTCAGGTGGGTTCTGGGGAGTCTGAAAGGCCAGCCCTGGAAGTCTGGAGTTGACCCTGGGGCAGGAATTTCCAAACTCTTACAGATAGCGTGGTGACGCCTGAGTGGCTCAGTAGGTTAAGCATCTACCTGCAGCTCGGTTCATGATCCCAGGGTCCTGGTATCGAGCCCGGAGTCGGGCTCTGTGCTCTGCTGGGAGCCTGCTTCTCCCTCTGCCCCTCCCCCTGCTTGTGCTCTCTCTCTCTCTTTCTGACAAATAAATAAATAAAATCTTTTTAAAAAAATAGTGGAACCCTGTCTTCTAGAGGAATCTTGACACTGAACTATAAAACAGGTCAGCTCGGAACCTTGTCGATATAAGTGAAGGTGGGGGCATATCTGCCCTCTTGATCATGTCTCCCCCATGTGCTTCCATGGAGCCCCCTGGGACTCAGGCAGAGAATCCCTGCTTGGGGCAGAAGGGCCCTGGTGAGGGGCAGGGAGGTGGGTTGAGAGCAGGTCAAGCGTCTCCCTTCAGCTTCTCTGCAGGCTCAGAAGTTCCGCCGAGCCAGATTCCCTGGGCAGGGACAAACCCTGGTGGGGCCATGTCTCTAGAAGGAGCCAGGATGATGGAGCACCCCACCTTGGGACTCCAATGAGCAGGCGATGTCCCCTACCAGGGGTCTGCAGAGCTGGGCTGGGCCCTGCTTGATTAGGAAGATGACCTTTCAGAGTGGTGGGGAGGCCCTGATTGCTTACTGCTGTTTCCGGAAGCCACAGGCCCTCTGAGGAGGCAGGGGGATAGCAGCTAGCCGTGCCCCCAGCGTGGGCATGCTGCCTGGCCCAGCTCCATCACTGGCTGAGGACAGGGGGAGGAAGCTGGCTCAACTGAGATGAATCGGGAAAGCTCCCCCGGAGCTCAGAGTCACTGGAAGTGTGAAGAGCTATTGTCAGGAGAAGGCCCGAGCTAGGCACCTGGCAAGTCCAAGACCCTTTGCAACCCAGACTTTGCCCACCTCGGGCACCAGCCTACCTGGCCTGCCACCTAGCGTAGGCTCCCACTTCCTTGGCCATCAAAAACATGGGTGGAGGCAGAAACGCCCAGCATAAAGACAGGGGTGGACACACCTTGCAGAGACCAGCATCTGCTGAGGCCTAGTGTATAGGAGTGTGAGGGGCTGGAGGACTCGCTGTGGCCAGAGCATCATGCAGCCAGAGTGGGACATGTGTGGGGAGGTGGGGAAATTTGACCTGATGCTGGTGTGTCAGCAAGAGCTGGGGCACCCAGAGTGTCAGGGGCAGCCTGAGCACTCACCTCTGATCCTGCGTCCAGCTGTGTTGGTGTAATGGCTAGAATAGATTGGAGCCAGATGGCTCAGGTTCAACTCCTGCTCTTCCTCTTAGCTGTATGACCTGGAGCAAATATTTAATCCCTCTGTGGCTCAGTTTGTGCACCTGTAAAATGGGGATGATGGCGATGACAATGACAGCACCTATTATAGGGTTTCCTTAAAAATTAAGCGTGATAATGCCTGCGGTGGTTGGGCTAGAACACTGACCACAGGGGATCAGTGAGAAATCGTAAAGTTGGAAGAGGAGGGTAATGATCTGGCCTGGCTGAGGAGGAGTCCTGGGGATGAGAAGAAGTGTATGGGGTCACCAGGAACAGCTTAGAGTCATCTCTGAGGTAGAAGGATAGGCTGAGTTCCCCAAGGGACGCTCAAACATCCCCCCCAGGCAGCTGCCATAGGATGAGAGCTTTGCCACAGAAAGGAGCTTTGGAGAGGTGGGGTGGGATTCCGAGGGCTTGGGGACCTACTGAATTCTCACGGGCAGAGATTCCACCCTGCTATGACGTTGCCCATGACTGACCTCACTTTACAGTCAGTATCTGTGGCCCGGAGACAGGCAGGATTGCCAGGGTTGTCCAGCGGGTTCCCACCCCACGTCCTTCATCCAGGCTGGGGACTCATCTCCAAGCTTTGGCTGGGTCAAAGCCCAGCTCTGAGGTTGCCTGACTTGAGGAGGTGCAGCGGCTATGAAGGAGGGATTTGACGGTTCTCTGCAGAAAGGGTTAGGAACTTCCTCTCTGGCTGCAGGGCAGGGAGGCAGGGAAAGCGTCCTGGAGGAGAGCACAGATGACACTGGAATTGCGCAAGAGACTACCGAGTGGGAAGCTGAAGGGAGAAAGCAAAGACAAAGGCTCCAAACTCAGGGTCCCAGAACAAACCCTCCTTCTTCCAATGAAATCTGGTTTTCATTCACCAGGAGCCCCTTCGGGACTTGGTCCTGTGCGTAGGCTGGGAACACAGGGCAATGCCCAGGGGTGATCGGGGGGGCCTAGGTGGAGATGCCCAGCGGCTGGGGGAGCCCAGAAATTCAATGTGCATAAGGGACAGTCTCTGGGGAAGAGACTGAAGCTAAGCCTTTGATGGGTGAGAGGGAAGATAAAGAGGGTCGCAAAGGCTGAGACGGAAATTCAATGTATGTATTTAAGATTTTGAATATGTAACATACTCATGTGGTTACGAAAAATAAAAAGGGGGGCGGCGCATCTGGGTGGCTCAGCCAGTTGAACATCCGACTCTTGGTTTCAGCTCAGATCATGATCTCAGGGTTTGGGGATCCAGTCCAGAGTCGGGCTCCACACTCAGCGGGGAGTCTGCTTGAGATTCTCTCTCTCCCCCTCCCCCTCCCCCTGCTCTCATGTGCACACTCTTTCTAAAACAAATGGATAAGATCTTAAAAACAAACAAACAAAAAAATCAAAAAGGGTAAAAGTCTTCCCACCAGCTACCTAGGACCCGCCTTGCCCCACCCAGGATACCTGGTTATTAGTTCTTATGAATCCTTCTATATGCAAAGGCCAGCAAATGCACTGTCTTTCCTCCACTTTCCACACAGACAGAGGCACACCGCTGTCTGCTTAGTGAGATCTCGGCCCAGATCTTCCCTTCTCAGTGCGTTAAGAGCTTGTGTATTCTTTCTCACACTGTAGGGTGTCCCATCACGCTGACTACCGGATCTGTACTGAAGCCCACATTAAAGGGTGGTCAGGTTATTTTCAGTCGTTTGCTGTTACCAACAGTGCTGCCGCGAACAGGCTTGTCTGTAGATTATTTTGTATGGGGGCTGGTGTGTGTTTAGAGCAATGTCTTAGGAGTCAAATTGCTGGGACACAAGGTATATGTGATTCTGATTTGATGTTTCATGGAGGGGCCGCCGGCGTAAGGAGACTGTGTCCCCACAGCATCACCGAGCTGGACCTGTGCTATTTTCCCGGTCTGAGAGGTGAAATGGCATCTCAGTGTATTTTAATTTGCATTTATCTTACAACAGGCAAGGCTGAGCATCTTTCCACCTGTCCAGGAGACATTTGGATTCTCTTTTCAATGAACTATTTCCCCTTTGCCCATTTTTTCTGTTGAATTGTTGCCTTTTTGTTTTCATCAATTCCTACGACCCTTTATAATAAATATTAAGGAGTTTATTATCGTCTGGGTTATGAGTTGTAGATATTTTTTTCCAGATTTGTCACTCGAGGTTTGACTTTGTTTATGGCATATTTTTGCCCTGCAAAAGGTTTTGTTTTTGTGTGGTCTGATTTATCAAGCTCTTATTTTATGGCTTCTGTATTTGGAGTCACAGTTAGAAAGCCCTTTCCCACTCCAAGGTTAAAAGGCACTTTCCCCATGTTTTCCTCTGGTGTTTTATGTTTTCTTTTCTTTTCTTTTCTTTTTTTTGTTTTGTTTTATGTTTTCTTGTTATGTTTTACATTTAAATCTCTGACCCATTTGGAATTTATTCTGGTGTGTAGTGTGGGTTGTGGCTCCCACTCCATTTTTTCCCAGAACTAGAGTATCTTTTTGGGGTGGGTATGAAGGCCAGAGGCTGTAGCTGTTGAAGGTCAATGGCAGAGTGGTAAGAAGGGCTTGGGGCAACACCAATATATTGGGCTAGGTGGAGATTGGGCCGAGGCTGGGGGGGGCATAGCATTCCCAAATACATTTTTGTTGTGTGACATTGGACAAGTCCCAGCCCTTCTCTGGGCCTAAAGTATACCTAGAGTGTCGCTGAAAGGGTCCCGGATATCACTGTGAACCCAGGGCTGACTGTGAGGGTGGTGGTGGCCGGCAAGCTGGCCAGCAAATGGGGGCCATCCTGAGGGCGGGGACAGAGAGGCCGGCCATGGGTCCAGCACACAAGGGGATTGGGGGATTCGCAGCAGAATTCACTGTGTTCTTGGAGTGGGCCGGTGGGAAGGCAGAGAGGGGCGGGCACCCATTTAAAAATACCCACTGCAGACTGGCACTGCAGGCAGGGGTAGGGGGCAGGCCCTCTGCCAGCCCTCTGTGTCCAGGAATGCTGATGGTTGCTGGGGCAGGCATACTGTCAGTTGTCTGAGGACTGTGGACCCAGCCCAACCCAGCCATAGCTCTTCCTGGAGGTCCTCGTCCCCCCTCCGTGAAGCAGGCATCCTTGTCCTCTCCAGTGGAGAAATAGGGACAGACCACTCTCCCAGGGGCTAGTCCCAGTACTGTCCTGGACTTGCTCTGTGACCTGGGGCCAGTCCCCATCCATTGGGGTCACTGTCCAGCAAAAGGGGCAACTGGACTTGTCTCGCATGCTTCTGCCATCCCTGGCCCTCACCCAGATTCCAGTTTGGATTAAAGCTGGGTGGGGGAAGGGCTTGAGGTCCTTGCCTCTTCCCTCTTTACAGATGGGGAAACCGAGGCCACAGAGGGGACCCTGACCTCTGCCCTGCCTTTGCTCTTCTTGGCTTTCCTGGGCCTCTGGACCTTCCTCCCTGCCCCCACAGGGCCTTTACCAACTCCCCACCCCCACTCCTGGGCCCCAGTGGTCAAATTCCAGGGCTGCTATTGCCGTGGCAACAGCCAGCTCACAGGGCCCCTCCTCTAGGGGGTTCTCC